>CM075814.1:39857736-40330236 GCA_037975025.1 Excoecaria agallocha
AGAGAGATTATATGTGCATGCATGCATGCATGCATGCATGTATGTATCTATATACATACATATACGTATAAATATGTATTTATGCATATACATATACATATATACATATGCACATACATGTTCATATACATATATCTATATGTGCTTACATGTGCATACATACATATGTATATATATGTATGTACATACATATATTTACATATGGATATGTATATATATATATATATATACACATACATGTATATATGTATGTATTCATAAATATATGTGTATGTATGTGCATATATTCACATACATATGTATGTATGCGCGCGCGCACACACACACACACACATATATATATATATATTGCATATATATGTATGCGTACGTACATACATACATATATACGTACACACACACATACATATATAAATGTACGTGTATATATATATATATATATATATATATATATATATATATATATATATATATATATATATATATATATATATATATACACACATGTGTATACACACACACAAATAAACGCTCTAGTTTTTCATTTGTTGATAAATAAACGCGTTTTTTAAATTTTTTACGAAAAATAAATACTTCAATTTTCTAAGAAAATAGAAAACAGAAAATTATTTTCTGTAAGTAAACGCACCCAGTATCTGAATAATTTCATTCGCTTGAAATTTATTTCTAAAAAGAAAAGAATTTGAATGGCGGAGCATGAGTGGATATAATACTTTGAAGGTGAAAAGGGCGTGCACTAAGCAGGCATGGCACATTTGCCTTATATATATATATATATATATATATATATATATATATATATATATATATATATATATTGACACGTTGCAACTTTGCTAAAAAGAGAGACCAAGATGCCTTAACTTGGGACTTTTTTAGAAATGGTGTACTTTTTATTTAGGAAATGGTGGTTGTTTTAAAATTATTTGAAAAAATGGAATCGAAAACACCATTTCCGTAATGAATTACTGCGAAATCAGCAAAGTGGGATCCGCAGCCGGTGTGATTGATGAAGACTGATTGGTGGTGGGGTCCATAGTTCCATTTCCGTAACACAGTGTTGCGGAAATGGAATTTTTTTTAATATATATATATATATATATAAATAAATAAAAGTGTTCTATTTAGAGAAATTATTCAATATTATGAATTTAATTGCAAAAATAAATATAAAATTTTGAAAATTAAATATGTAAATTAAAAAAAATCTAAAGTTTATGGTCAGTACCGAACTGATAAAATCGGATACCAAAATTTTTTAATTTTAGCAAACCGAACTCAAATAGAAATTTTTTGTCAATTCGATTCGATTAAAAATTATCAATTAAAAAATAAAACGACATCGTTTTGAACAAATGAATTTAAGTGAAAATAATTTAATCCATTTGTTTAATTACATAAAACCAATATGTTTAAATCTAATAGGGTTGATTTTGTGATGAAATTGGAACAGAAAAATAAAAAGTATAACAAAAAAAATCAATCGTTTTTTTCGATTTTTTCCATTTTAGCAGTACAGTATTGCGGAAATAGAGCTGTGGGCCCCACCAACAAAATTATTTTTTGATTTGTTTGTTTATTTTAAAATTTCAACATATTCGGTTAATACGGTTTGGTTTGATTTTGAAAAATAAATATACCGATCGATATTTATATAAAATGACATCATTTTTATATTTGTTCAAAATACACCGTTTTGTATATTTGTTCAAAACGATGTCGTTTTATTTTTTAATTGATAATTTTTAATCGAACCGAATTAATAAAAATTTCTATTTGAGTTCCGTTATCTTATAAGTTCGGTTAGCTAAAATTAAAAAATTTCGGTATCCGATTTTATTGGTTCGGTACCGACCATAAACTTTAATTTTTTTAATTTACATATTTAATTTTTTAAAATTTTATATTTATTTTTGCAATTAAATTCATAATATTAAACAATTTCTCTAAATAGAACACTTTTATTTCAATATATATATATATTAAAAAAATAAAAAAATTCTATTTCCGCAACATTGTGTTGCGGAAATGAATTGAGGGCTCCATCATCTGCGAATCTGAACCAGTCATTGGGTCCCACCTTCCCATTTTCGCAGTTACTTATTGTGAGAATGGGATAAATGCCTTATTTTTCCAAATATTCGAAAAATAATCTCATTTTTCCAAATAAACTTTTAAAAACATCAATTTTAAAAAAGTCCCCCTTAACTTAGCATTCCCAACCTCTAAGAAAAATCAAAACAGAGAAAGCAGAAAACTGAAAAGTGAATTTTGGTAAGTGTTGATTGTTATGACGGTAAAGGATGTAGGAAAGGACCCCTACCCTACCATGTGCTACTCTTCCATGCAACCCAACCCTTATTGTCACAGGTAACCTGGGCGGGCAAAAGCTTAGCTCTTAGTTCTAGTTGGCTCTCTTATGTACCATTTGCTTTCAGTTAGTCCTATTCGGACTGTAGCCCACAATCTCCACTTCCCACAGGTGAAAATTGCCATTTACCTGGCGACAGCATCTTGTCATCTTCCTCCTCTTTGTTTGACACGTGGCATTCGAATTGACAATTCACCCCTTTAACTCCCATCTGCATTTGGTCAAGAGTCTCATCAGTTGGTTAGTTCATTTCATTTGTTCGTTTACTTTCCCAAAGCCACATGCGTTCGGTTAAAGCTTAGTTACTTCTCTGCCAAAAACTATATGAGCTAATTATATGTTAAACTTGTTTAACTTACCATTATACCCCTGAGAAAAATATTTTTACCTGTTATCGCGTTTCACTTTAAAAATTTATTTATTTATTTTTATTTATTCTATTTCAAATATTATTTTTGCAATTTAAAAAATTTACATATTTATCTTTATTTATTAAATATATATATTTTTTTATTATTTTGCTATTATTATGCTAAAATTAAATTTTTATTTTGATTAAAAAATTTAAAATAAAATTTTATATTCCATGGTGTAAATGTATAAAACGGAAGTAATTGATTAGTAAATGTGTGTGATATTTATTGTATTTATTTATTAAGTTAATAAATTTTTTTTATCAAATAAAATATTTTAAAAATAAAAAAGATTATTTTTGTCATTTCATATTAATTTTTTTTTATGAAATTGATTTATTTCAATTATTTTTTAATTTCCGTAAAAATAGAAAAATAAGTTTTTAAAATGGTACAGAGGGAATATTTTTCAACTAAAAATACGGATGAAAAAAGTGTTTTTCACTGAACAAATCAATAAATTGACAAAAAGAAGAAATTTAGCACTACTCATTAACAAATAAATACACATCCAGACTAATTACTTGACAAAGATTAAATTTAAACTTGAAAAAAGAAAAATGCCATAAAATAATAATCCTCTCATTACACACGAACAAACAAACAAATAGTTTTAAGAGTGGCGTGGAGTTTGTGTTTTGATTTCTTTTTAAATAGTGGGAAATTTGAAGTTCCTTTCTTTAGTTGGTGGGGTTGCTGCGGAAAGATCCCAAAGCTTTAATGGCAGCTGCTCTTAAGATATATTGATGGTATGCAGCAGCTGCAAGTGCTCCAACAAAAGGCCCAACCCAGAAAATCCACTGTCCATTTAACACCAAAAATCAATTGTTAATTAACAGCAAACAAAACAACATTAAATCAGCCAAATTATTAACATTTTTTTCACATACATGATCATCCCACACTTTGTCATTGTCGTAGATAACAGCAGCACCAAAGCTCCTAGCTGGGTTAATACCAGTGCCTGTGACGGGAATTGTAGCCAGGTGTACAACAAACACAGCAAACCCAATTGGAAGTGGAGCCAAAACCTGCATTAAAGTTAATCGCAGTTAGTAAAAAAAACCTTCACACCACTCGTTTTGGCTTCAAAAGGAGACACAGGTCATGGCACATACAGGAACGTGAGAGTCGCGTGCGCTCCTCTTTGGGTCGGTAGCAGAGAAAACTGTGTAAACAAGAACAAAGGTGCCAATAATCTCAGCACCCAAAGCTGTGCCTTTGCTGTAACCAGCAGCCACAGAGTTAGCACCACCACCTAAGCTATTGTAAGGATGCTTCATAAAGGCCTTAACCAAACCAACACCGCAGATTGCGCCCAAACACTGAGCCACTATGTATGCCACTGCCCTAATTAGCGAAACCTTTCTGGCCAAGAACAACCCAAAAGTTACAGCTGGGTTAATATGACCACCTGCGACAAAAATAACCAAAAACCATTCACAAACATCTCATGAAACCAAATGGGTACAAAGAACTTTTTGAACTTGACCATGTATAGGCATGTAACTTGAAACTGGGCGTGAAAGAGTAAGAATGGGCTCTTACCAGAGATACCAGCGGTGCAGTAAACAAGAATGAAAATCATTCCACCAAAAGCCCATGCAATTCCAAGAATACCAACTCCACCACATGGGTCAGTTTGTTTCTTGTAGCCAATGACAGTGGCTACAGTAACGTAGAGGAAAAGGAGAGTGGCTATGAACTCCGCTATAAGAGCCCTGTGGAAAGACCAGAGCTTGAGTTCAGCCATGTCAAGAAGTGGTGCTGGTGGTGGATCAACATAGTCCTTCCCTGAAGTTTGTGTTTCCTCAGTCACGTCCTTTGCCATCTCTCACTTCCTCTTTCTAAAGGCCCTTAATTTCTCTATCTATAGAATGCAAGAACAAACTCTTGCGAGCTCTCTTTCTCTACACAGAACAGGGGGCAGTGATCCCTTTTAAGAACAGTGAGAAGGGCAGAGAAATGGTGCATCATTTGGATAAGCCGAGGGTATTTTTGGAATGAAAAAAGAAAATAGCACCTAAGCAATAGAAAAGAAAAAAGTGAACGTTAAGAGATAGATACAAGTGAATGTGGAGAGAGAAAGGAAAGAAAAAATAGAGAGAGAAAATGGGACCCAAAATGGACAGAGAGACCATGTGAAGCTAATCATGCAGTGTATGTAAAGGGGTATGTAGCGTCAGCCTGGCATCCAACCCCAAAAGCTACGCCTACAATGGTTATTTCTTGTCTTTTCCTCGCATCGCTATACAAAGTTTTTATCTTTAATTTGGACCCCTCCTTACCAGACGACACCACCTTGTGTTTCGAAGCAATTATGTAAATTTCCTTTTACTATTTGCATTTTGTTTCGTTTGTGAAATGTACGAATGAGAATAGCTGTGACAAAATTAATTTAAATTTTGCATCTACGAGTATAGGTTCGGTTATATATAGTTACTGTTTATGTTCATGCAACAATTATTATGTCTTTCTTAATTTTAAGCGGCCGGCCCTATCAAATTATTTTACTCTTCTTATGTTTGCTTATGTCATTCGTAAATTGGACTCATAAAAAAACATATATATATATATATATATATATATATATATATATATATATATATATATATATATATATATATATATATATATATATATATATATATATTATGATCAATCAAAAGTAAGGATGAATATGAACCGATTAATTGGTTTATTAACAATTTTCTTAAATCAATTCATTTCTATCGGTTAATCACTATATCGATTTTGATTTTTAATTCGATTTTTCGGATCAATTTATCGGTTAACCATTAAAAAAAATTAATATATAAATTTAATAAATTATACAATTTATAATATTATTTTTAATAGGTAAAATGCTTTAAAAATGAAAAAAATACTAATTAAATACAATATTTATTAAAAATAAAAATAAAATTTTCATAATTAATTATAAAAATTAAAAATATTCAATATAAAACTAACAACAGAACGCTAATTATACACATAATTTTAATGTTTATTTACTAAAAATATATATTTTACAAAATTATATATCATAATATTTATAAATTACACAAAAAATGAAAAAATATAAGTGTAAAATTGAATATATATATATATATATATATATATATATATATATTTGATTTCGGTTTCGAATCGGTTAGCCATCAATTTTGAAAATAAAAACCATAAATCTAAAATTTTAATTCGATTAATCTAAAAATCGATTCGATTTCAAATCGATGTTTCAGTTAACCGTACTCACCCCTAAATTCAAAAGTACTGCAATCTCAAAGTTGAGGAATGTGTGTGCCTCCAGGACCTTCCATCTCTTCTATCTAGCTATGCAGCTCTGATGTTTCCTCTTTTCAAGTTCCCTCTAACATTAAAATGTTTTAAATTTTTGTTGTAACGTATGCAATATTATTTTTAATATTTATTTTAATATAATATTATATTTAATATTTTAAAATGGAATAATTTTATTTCTTGGTTAAAAAATAATTAATTTTAATAAATTTTATTTACTGACATGAATTTTAATAAATTTTATTTAATAAATTTTAATATCACTCCCTTCTTTACTTCTCTATTCTTGCAATGATATGACAATAAAATCTATTTTTGACCAATTATTCGAATATCGCATTTCATAGAAATCGTGGATATTGATTATTCCATAACTATTGTGAGTTATGTGAGAGCAAGGTTGGTGTGTGAATAGAGATTAATTATAAACTACTACATGTAACATACATGAAGAAAATTAAACAAGAAAAAGCCAAGTATAAAAACATATTGAGGGAAATCTAGCATCTCCACTGTTTAATACACTTGATTATTATACCAACATTTTCTATATAAATTTGTATTTTATATATTGGTTGGCTAAATGGTCTATGTATATAAGGGAAGCATAATTTATCATTTCCTATTTATAAATAAACATGTTTAGATTTCTTTTTACCCCTAAAAAAATGCTTATATTTAAAATTTAGTCGCTTCTTTCACGTATGGAAAGAAATGGAACAAACCGACACTCGGTTTGTTTGAGGGGCTGCCATGGTCTAATATAGTATGATTTTTTTGTATGAAGAGACTTTCAATTTCATAGTAAGATTTTCCATGGTAATCTAATGGTTTAAAAGCAATGAACTTCCACCTAAATATTAAACAACCATTTATTATTATTATTATTATTATTATTATTTTGCTATCCATTATTTTAAAATATTCTATTTACCATATCGTTGCCATTTTTCTTTTTAAAAATTTAAATTTTTAAATTTTATTTTCATATTTTTGAATTTTCCTATAAAACCATAGTATTCTCTTGAATATATTATTAAAAATAATCGTATCATGCAGTAACATATCACACTATATTTTATTGAATCTTGCTTGGTTAAAAGAAAGTATAATATACGGCAAAATGCAAAGCTTATTAAAAAGAAAAGAGAAAAAAAATAAAAATATACGAAAAAGGAAAAGACATTAATTTATTAGGTAGAATCATACCGAATACCTGTCTTTTTGAGCTGGCTTTCGTTGATTCCGTTGTCCTTACTTTATTATTATTATTATTATTAACGAATCAAATGATTGAGCACAACTATATATAAATATTTGAGTAATCTTTTCGTATTTCTTTTATTTATACATAAAAATTGGAGTGCAGCTCTGAATCGCATTTCTAATTCTTAGAATAAATTTGTTTAATAATGCAGTAGTAAGAGTTGGCTACTCTAACCAACAAGATCATAAGAAACAAAACCCTGCCAGCAAAACATGGGCAAGCTAACACCAGTCTTACTTGATGGTTCTGTTATGGTGAATTGATGTTTGATTTTTTCAATAGCTGAATGTAGTATTGGCTATAATTACATTAATCATCATTTGCAAAATGATTAACGAATTTCTCTTTTTCTTGTAGCTGTAAAATGTGAAAAATAGGAAAAATTATTTAATTCGAAATAGAAACCCAACAAAAGTTATTACTGTATGCATGCAACGGATGAGTTGGAAGCATGTTTATCGGTCCGCCCACTCACAAACTAGACTATCCCCCTTCTATTGTTTCGCAGAATAAATTCCTTTTTTCCTTTTATAAATGTTTTTCATTTTAATACTATCTCTGTTTTATTTTTTAGTAAAATTTATATTTTATTTATCTATCACTTTTAAATTTTTAATGTAATTTAATTTGATTTCTCAACTTTTTTTTAATTAAATTAGAATCAATTAAATTTAATAAGTTAATTTTAATAACGTAATTTAATATTAAATTTAAATTTATTTATTATTTTTTAATTTTAATGAAAATAATAAAAACGATGAATAAAAAAATGAAATGAGTAATATTAATTCGTAATTAAGTGTCTATCTACTAAAAATAAGATATATTTAAATATTTTATTCAAATTATGCTTTTACTATAATAATACTTTATTCGATTTTCAAAGTATAATACACTCTTCGTTCTATAAATATAGACTTGTTTCATTTTCCAAATCAATTAAAAAAAAATTATTTAGCTTGGTTTGAAAACAAAGTTTTATCCTAAAATAATTAATGAATATTTTAATTATATGAATAATATAAAGCAGAAATTTGAATGCATATTTTGCTTAAATAACCATAGAAAACAAAAAGTGGGACCATTTAGATCAAACCGCAGCAATTGAAGTAATCAAAGAATCACGTGGTTACCAGCTGGCATATGGCTTGGCTGTTCTTGCTTTGCCACACTACACTGGTCCCACCATTGTCTTCTTCAAATTCTTTCTTTTCTTTTCTTTTTTTCAAAAGGCATTTCTTCTTACATCGTCAACTTTTGCATGCATCTCTCTCTACATATGTATATTTATTTTCATTTTCTTTTATTTTCAAAGAATAATTTTTATATTTTAAACTCCTACCAATCAACAGTTGCCATAACATTCTGTATTTTGCAATGGGTTCACATGTGTAATTATTCAATTCAATATAATTATAATCTCTTAAATAAAATTATAACCCTGTAGAATTTAAATATTTTGAGTAAAGTAGAATAATTTTTAGTATTAAAAGATTTAATTTGCATGAAAAAGAAAAGAGATAGATAGATGGTTCCAGAGGCTTCTATAGTAGCCGTTAGAGAGAATAGAACCCCCAAACGGTTACCTTTTCTGTTTTGTTTTGTGGCTGTGAATATTTTGCTTTGCGTTTGCCCCACACTTCCACTTCCGACAGCGACTTCCCCTTCACCACAACACCCCAACCCCAATATTATTTTTGTTATTATTATTATTATTTATTTATTTTTTACAAAACGCCAATGCTTGTTTAAATTTTACTCATAAATTTTAATAATCTCAATCAAAATTTATTGTAGCTTAGATATTATTATTCCCCCCCCCCCCCCCCCCCTTGTTTTTTCCTTTTGACAATGATATAGATTAAGGTGTAAATTCCAAATTTTACAAGACTGAAATAAATGCACACAAGTTCTAATCAATCTATCATAATTTTTTATATTTTTATAATGACAATTTTTTACTCTTTTTATTCTTTTTTATCAATCATTTTTATTTTTATTATGATTAAAAAATAATAAATAGATTTAAAGTTAGTATTAAATTAAGTGATTAAAATTAAATTATCAAATCTGATTTGTTTTAATTTTATTGAAAAAAAAATAAATTAAATTATATTAAAAGTTTAAAAGTGACAGATAAATAGAATTTGAATTTTATTAAAAAATAATAGATAAAAAAAACAGAGGGAGTAAAAAATAACGGTCTTTTAATTCATCAAAATCGGTGGTTAGTAATGTTTTATTGAGAATTGGTTTAGACAATTATTAGAAACTTTTGTTAAAGGGTGGGATAAAAAAGTTAAGAATTACTACATTAAAAAATTTCAAAATAAAAAACAGAACTAAGCACTTTACTAAAGTTATGATTTATTTTCTTTTAGATGAAGTCTAATTCGGGATTGCTTTTTTCTTTTTCACTGCCTTTATGGTATGGTCAAAATAAATTAGCAGGCTGTCTTCATCATTTACAGCTTATTATAAAAATTCCTACAAGTCCTCGTTATTTTGATTCTAAAATGTTGTATTTTTTATAAAAGTTTTTAACACTAAAACTTAGGAATTGTGTTTGATTTGATTTTTAAAAGTTTTCTTAATTATTGTTGCAGACTTATAAACTGCTCCATAAATTTCTAAACTATAACAACTTTTTAGATTAATTAAAACAAATGGGCTAAATTAGAATTAATACGGAAACTATTCTAAAAATAAAAGAGAATTTTTTTCCTTGTAATACTAGAAAATTATTTTTTTTCCTCGATATATAATTACCAGATATTTCTAGCAGAATCTGCCTCAATTATCAACATCTATTTGCCATTTGGGCGTTTCATTGAAGACAAAAGTAATAGAGAATTGATTATGTGAATTTTATTTTGCATATTATAAAATTATTTGGCAAACTTAGGAGTCAATCGCATTTATTTAGATTTTATAAAATTAGTATCACTAAATTAAAATTTATTGTTTTCTTCATTTTTTTTTAAATTTGGGTAAATGGTGATTTTGATAGCTAAACTTTTTAAATTAGTTTATTTATATATTTTTTAAAAATTTATTAAAAAACTATATTAAATTTGAAAAAACAAATTCGCCCCAACTAACAAATAATATAGTTAACTCTCAAAAACGGAAAAAAAAAGTAAATAGCATATGAAATTTGGCCATATTTTTTTCCTACTTCCAACTAAATCATTAAGCGGTGAAATGTCCCAGAAGGATTTTGGTACCTGTGACCAAGGTATAGCATTAGTATCTTGCTTATTGAATTTGGAAGGATTGTCATTTTACTGTGTATCAATTGGGGTTAATTCATTCTTTGCCATTTTCTTTGTTTTTTTTTACCCTTCATTCACTTATCTTGTTATTTTTATCTTTTTCATTTTTTGTTGCTTGTGCTTTTTATCTTAGTCTTGAATTAAATAAAGATGAAGATAAAATGCAAGAATAATAATTAAAAGCAAAATGAAATATAAATAAAATATCAAATCAGCAGTTTCATATTCATCATAATGTTCAAAAATTTTCAAACTCCTTGAATATATAAAAAAAAAGCAGCTATTAGGGTGGATTAGGGGCTTTATGATATGCTGGCCCAGATGGTAGTCGGAAGGGTGTAGACAAATATGATGATGATGGGCATGAAGATGATGGTCTCAACGATGATGGGTGTGAAGATTAAGTTCTCGATAATGACAGATGAGGGTAATAGTACTGCTATACTGATGTCATATAAGGCTCTGGGGGTGGAGATGGTGCCTTAAATTAGAACCTCGATATATAGTCAGCCAATGGATGCAGAATCCATTTGATTATCCTAGCTAATATGCTAATCCCTATGCCTAGCTCCTTGATGGCTGATGTCTGTTGGTTCGCATAACCCCTCAGGTCATCCTTTATTTTATTGATATGAGTATCTAGTGCCTCTCTGGCCTGTCCCATAACATCCAAAGTATGCTAACTAACCCTTATATCTTAATGGTCTGCTGACTCACCTTAGACATTAAGGCATTTATGACTTTTAATGAGTGTCGAACCTAACCTCAACAGCTATGATTACCCCCAAAATCCTATCCATATCCTACTAATGTCGCTGGATGAGGGACTGCATTGAAGCCTCCAATCTATCTAACCTCTGAGCTAGCTCATCATACGCAGGGCCTGCAAAGGTCTGTGTAGGCTGAGGTGGCGGTAATGCTCTCGAGATGGATGTACCAGGATCCCCACAAGGTAAGAATCTTTTAGATGCTCTAGATGGTGATGGTCATGGTCAAATAGGAGATCATAGAGGCATTAAAGGAGGACGTGATCCACCGAGCAGGTCATCTAGATCCACCTGCATATCCAGTTCAAAATCTATATCCATCTCTACCCTTTAGAGATCATATGGCTCATCCTGTGGAGGCTAATCAGGCTTAACAGGTGGTACTGGAGGTGCTTTGGGTGGTTGATCTTGGTCCTGACCCTCTATTGATGGCTCTGGCATAATATGAGGTATTTTACATCATGCTTTGGTCTGTGAGACTATCAGTAGCCTGTACTGCCCATCCTGTCTATGAATCGGTTCAACTATCTTTATGATAAGGGCAGCCTGTAAGTCTACAAAGATGTCCTCCTAGAGTGCTAGACCAAAAGTCCTTTCATTTGCCCCCAAGTCTAATAATAATCGGGTTACCACTCTGTTAATGGTTATGTCTTAGACCAAACATTTGGTCCTTAACGTAATATCACATTTTATTTTATAAAATTTTATTTTCTTCATGTTATTATATTGTCGACATATTACATTATAGTAAAATTTGTAAATAACAATCCAATATTATTTTAACTATCCTTAGTCATTTATTTTAACTATCTCTAATTGTTTATCATTGATAATCATGGGATGATGATATATGGTGATATAAATCAAACTTGTAGGTACCTGTTAGTGAATAAGGTACCTGATAGACCCATTATGAGATACTATATGGGTTAATATCATTAGTAATCTCATAATAGTTTTGTTATTGATCCTTAGATCTGAGATTATTATAGTATCCTACATAAGGAACATTTTTTTTGACATAATCAAATATTATCTTTAATCGGATAATCATAAAGATTATGATTGGACATGATGAGAATCATACAGAGGATAGTGAATGATTAAGATGGAATTTATCTCTCTCTTATGAGAGAGATATTTACTAGACCCCTCGATAAGTAGGACTGAGAAATGCATGGCTGTGCTTAAATGAGTTGATGGAGCGATCAATATCATATGATATTAACTGTTTATTTAGTGATCGAGAAATTATATGTTTGAACTATATAAGTTTGACATGGACCATGACATATGTTCAAATAAGATATCGTGTGACAAAGGGATTATAATATATTTTATTAGGTTAAAATTGAATTATTGATATTCATATTATTTGGGTAGTCATAGTATCTTGCTAGAGGCCATTTAATACTTATGGTCCTATGATGGGATTAGGGTCCAATGCTAACATAATATGAACCTATTGGGTCCCATATGTTGAACGTGATGAATGGACTAAGGGTTAATTTGAGCTTTTTGAATTTTATTTTTTTGACAAATTAAAATTTGAAATAAAAGAAAAAATTTAAAATTTTAATTCTTATTTAAATAAGAAATAAAATATTTTTTATTTTAATAAGAAATATAGGCTTAAATTTTTCTCTCTAATACTGGAGTTAGGTTACATTATATATATAGTGACATATGTGTTTTTAAAAGCCCTTGGTTATCTGAATTAAAAAGTGGCAGCCACTATTTTGAGAGGTGGGAAAATTTTATTTTCTATAACTTTGAAAAGTGAACAAAAAATCAAAACTCTAGTCGCCAAGCAAGGGTGCTAGCACCTCGGGTAATTTTGATCATCCATTCATGTGTGAATACCAGTAGAGGATGCTCATTTCACGTGAGGTAATACCTGAAAAATGATTTGTCTGTGCTTTAAAAGGTTAGTAACCGTTAATTTTCTTCTTTTAAATCAATTAGATCTCATGGATCCTAATGGATTTTTAAATTTTTGCTGCAATTTTTCTTTTAATTATTCTATCGAAACCCATCACACTTCTTCTATACTTATATATGTGGTAGACTGTGTGGTCACTCTAACTTATATGGAGATGATCTCATGAGTGATGTCTACCTTCATGTAGTTATGCATGGCCCAAAGACAGAAGATGTCGATCGCGTTAATCAAGCCAAGGCTACCGGTATGGTCAAGGTATAAGGTGGTAAGGACCCTCTGGATGTATCTATATGCCTATGTAGCCAATATAGTGCTCTTGGCTGTGTTTAGGTGATACAAGACTCTTAGCAATGTAATATGTGCCCAATGGTGTCTTATTACTCCCCTTTCTTAGGTTAAGACGTATGGTTTAATGGGTGGTCCCATAGCCTCAGTGAATTGTCATCGCGTGATATTATATGGAACACCACATACCCTGAAGGTGATGACACCCTCATCTATGTTTGGCATCTGAAACCCTCTATATTATATAGTCACCAAAAACTCTCGTGTAATGTCTAGATAAGTAGGAAAGGCAAGGGTAAAGAATATTGTCCACCCCACAACAGCTAATAATTTGTCTACCTCATCCAGCAAGCTACACTCTACAAGAACTAACATGACATGAATCTATTAAACGGTACTGAATCCTAGACAAAGTCTGATATCTATCAGCCTTTCACTTGATCATCCACTCTGGAGTGGATGGAGCCAATATAGCCTGTACGTCATGATGTGGCATCTACAAAACATTAAAAATTAGTCCTTTAAAGTAACTTGTATCGTAAGTAACAATAAGTCTAATTCATATGAATTTAGTCAAAATTTTGGTAACATGCCGGCTTAATTTAGTGCTAGCCAGCTGCATTGAAATGTGTATTGAGCACCATAAAATATAACACATGTCCTAAACCCATCAATAGGTGTCTATTAAACATGTATGTCAAATGAGAAATTAAAAATTACGATTATTTACCAATATTCTAATGAAATTTTTGCAGTATATTAGCTAGAAATATGCCAGCCCCTTGCACAAAATACATTTAAAAAGCAACAACACAGGTTTAAATGGCCAAGTAGTTCGTTTAACAAGAATATTTCATTGTGATCTTCAATTAAGGCTTATTTACTCATTTCTATTACAACCATTCTAAACTAATTCTAAGTTAAACTAACAAACTAATTGCACATGAGATAGACAAAAAATGATGATTTGTAATGCCTAACAAGGCAATGTATCCAAGTTCAACAGTTCATTTTTATTTTTCTTTTTTCAATCAAAATGAGACCTAATTAAAAATCTATACTAACAACTATTAAATTAAATAGTCAAACTAGGCAATTGTATCAAATTGAATTAAACTAAAAACTAAATATAAAACTTCATATTCTACACATTTAAATACGTTTCATTTATTTTGTTCTACCAAAGCACCTCTAATCATTTAAATGCAATCAACAACAGTTATAATATCAAACCGAACCACATGGAAAGTAAGGATAACCAACAAAAAATGAAATAAATAAAATGAAATGAAAAATTAACTACACATACACAAAGTAGATCTAGCACTTCATTGGCCCCAAAAAAAGGAAAAAATAATAGCAACAGTAAAGGAAAGGAAGAAATTAATTCAAAACAACTTACTTAGCATAGAGAAATGGGTATAATAAAAAACAAAAAAAAATCTGAAATAAACACCATCTTAATGTGCACGATAATCTTAGGAGAAATTTCGCGTAAATGATTCCAAAATGGCCAAGAAATGTGGGAGAAAAAGTGAAAAAATCGAGTAGGAGAAAGCTTGAAGCATTGTTAATGGCGGTTTAGGAGAAAGGAAGAAGAAAAGAAGAAGAAAAGCCTCACTTTTTCAAATTTTGAGTGATAGATGGGTAGGATATCTATCGTAAGCGAGTGACAGGCAACACTTATGTCTAATCTATTGCTCCTTTTTGCATTGTTTTATGATTTTTTAATTTCTTTATATTTAACTTCCATTTTTTTCTTATTTTGTTCTTTTATTTATTTTATTTCACACCAATTCACATTATTTACATACATTTACCCAATTATTTATAATTGTTGTATTTTTTATTGTTATTATTGTAATTATTTTTTTCTATGATGAAATACTCTTTGAATTAAATATCCTTGAATTATATCTTTGGGGATCTTAACAATGCTAGTATGTTTTCTTCATTTCTTGCAAAATAAAGACAAATGGATACAAAAATGTATGTGTAATACGTGAGACATGCAAAAAGACTCAATTAGATAGCCTAAGAGCGACAGATGGTCAGGCCATGAGTCGCTCCTTAAGGGATGGCTGTTTGTCAAGCTCTTCTACAAATAACTTGATTTCTTTCTCGATTTTTATGCCTCAACTCCTTTTTTTTCAGTTAGCCTCTTCTCTAGGTATTTCTCTCTTCTTTTTTTTCCTTTTTCTTTCATTTTGATTTCATTTATAGTCAATTTATTTATTTTTATTATTTTGGCACCAAGACTACCTAAATATTTTCACTATTTTAACCTCGATTTTGAATAAATTGTATGAATTATTGGATGATATAAAAACCTAAGAGAACCTTATTTTAACTCCTTACTCCAGTTTAAGGTTCTTAAAGAGGGTGAGGATAGATAAAACCCTAATTTTATTTGCTGTTCAAGATTAGTATCCAAGGTTCTATGTTTTTAGGTTCGATAATAAGGAGTTATGCCCCCTAGCAGAGGAATTTGCTAAGAGTGTCAACATGAAATTTACACCTGGCACTCTTTCTTGTTTGCCTCACTATGTTTTTGACTACCCTAGGGAGGTGATAAGAGCTTTAAGCATTCTCCTTTCTAAGGCCATAGGTTTAATACCTTAGGGAAGAGCCTTTTCACTAGAATAAGCCCACATTCCAGACCAATATCATCCCGTTACATTGCTTTTCTTGATGTTTGATATCAACCAAAGATGGCCTGATAGGTGATTATAGGTTATTTAGCATCGTAGATGGTGTGCATAGTGGCCTGACTCTATTTCCCTTGATCCTGGTAGAGATGATTCTTGGTTTGGATGCTATACATGTTGATCCCATTGCTGGTCTTATCGGTAGGCCTTTATTGCTCTAGGTATGTCATTATTTTAAAGGCAGTGCACCCTTTGTGGGTTTTCACGTTAGCTTTTCTTATTGAAAAATGTGTCTTTTTGGATTTTCACATATTTTCTTTACCTTATTTTTGCCTGAGATGAATCCAACTCACCTCAGCAGCTTTTTTTCTTTTTTTTTTTCAAATCTGGTTGCATAAAAAGTTAAGGTTACTGATAAAGCCTTCACCTCAAACTATAGGCACTTACCCTTTAAGTCATTACCTCTTTAGGTAAAAGTTATATGATTTTCACTCACCTCATGTAGGGGCTATTTGGATAGCTATTATGGCAGATATCAACATCAACTTTAACTATCCTTGGTTTTCCATTACTTTTATGACTTGAGATGGACCCTTTGGGTGTGTTCTATTATGTGGGTTATATCAAGCCACCTTCTGCATTGTTGCTTATTGTGCTCGCCAGTATGAAGAGTGATAGGATATCATTAAGTACCTCTTGAATTTTCGTGGTGGCATTCTCTCTACTACCTTTATATCTGGTTACCATCAGTAAATAAGGATCTGAATTCCTATAAAAACTGTTATACTTGAGATCAATGTTTGTGACTTCAGTACTTCCATTGATTATAAGTAATGGGTCATCAGTCCAGTGGTTGACAATAGGACACGTCAACTTAGACATCTGGAGGGAGAGAGCAGTCAAGTATAGACATTATACTAGATATATTCAATGACTATGTTTTTTGTTCATTAAAACTTTGAAATTTGAACATGTAAGGGAACAAATTTTGAATACATTAATAATCTTTTGAATACAATTGTGACCTTTCCATCTGATTTCATTACACATAATCATTACTTAACATTAATTAAAAAACATAAGTTATCTAATCTCAAAATGAAATCCTAAAAGCATCAAAACTCCTGTTATCAATTAGCCCTTTTGGGTTTTTTTGATTGATTATTTTCTCTCAACCTTTAATTTTGCTCAGGATGCCTTTTTTTGGTTTTTACTCTGACAGGGCACCCAATTTTAGCAAAGCTATTTTTTTATTTTCAACTTGTAGGCCTTTTATTCTTTTTTTTTTCTCTCTGAGTTTTAATCATGGAACCTTTTTAATCTATCAACATTATCCAGTTCTTTGAACTCATTTCCATTACTGCCAGGTAAAATTATAGCTCTCTTAGATAATAACTTTTTTGACATAAAAGGTCATTTCTAAATAGGTCTAGACTTCCCTCAAATTTCTGAAATTCCTTACATCATCTGCTTAAACACAAGATCCCCTTCCTTCAAAGGATAGTTTCTAACCTTTTTCGTAAATGAGCGAGCCAACCACTTTTGATAAATTTAGTTGTGATTGTAAGCTTGCATCTTATTCTCATCTAATAGGTTAAGTTAGAGCAACCTTTATCTGCCTTACTCTATCTCTGGTAACTCAACCTTCAGAACTACCCTTAAAAATTGGTGTGCAATCTCTATAGAAAACACAACCTCTATGCCATAAACTAAGGAAAATTGAGTGGCTCCTGTAAAATATTTAGCTATAGCTCTACAGCCCCATAATGTAAAGGGTAGTTTATCAACCCAATCTTTGTAAGTTCGAACCATCTTAGCTAGAATTCTTTTGACATTTTTACTTGCTGTTTTAACTGCCTCATTTATCTAAGGTCGATAAGGTAAAAACCTATGATGTTGAACCCCATACTTTCTGAGAATCTGCTTGATTTCAGTTTGAAACTGCAACCCATTATCTAGCAATATGTGGTAAGGTAACCCATATTTGCATATCAAATTCTTCTTAATGAACTTGGCCATATCCTAACATCTACTTTTTTGAAGGATTCTACCTCTACCCACTTTATGAAGTAGTTTATGGAAACCATAATGGATCCATACCCGTTTGACGTTGGTGGATAGATCATACCTATAATGCCTATACCTTATGCAATGAATGGCTAAAGCAATATAAGATTGTGTAGCTCAAAAACTAGCAAGTGTTTTAAGTCTGCATATTGTTGGCACAACTGATTTTTTTTCACATATTTAGAGCAATCTATATCCATTGTAAGCCAAAAAAGCCCTTGGGATATGATATTCTTTGCTAAAGTTAAATAGTTCGTGTGAGTTCCACATACACCAGCATATACCTCCTCCATGACTTTTTTAGCTTCTTTCTCATTCAGGCACCTTAACTAAATATCATTAAGCCATCTCTTATAAAGCACTTCACTTGCACTAATGAATTGAGTGGATAGCTTATGGATCATTCTTTGATCATTTTCAATAGCCTCTTTTGGGAACACTAACTATTCTAAATAGTTCTAAATGTTAAAGTACCAAGGTTTTCCATTATCCACCTGAATATCCATTACTTGCTTAGCTTTGAAGTATGGCTTGTTGAAGCTAGAGATTAACACAGGCTTCATGTTTACTCCTTTCGAATTATCCCATATTGAAACCAAAGTGAGTAATACATTGGCTAACTGGTTTTCATCTCTAGATATATTCCCAAAGGTGCATACTTCAAATTGATTGCTTAAAGCCTTCAGACACTTAATGTAAGGCATCTACCATTCCTTTTTTATAAACCACTCACCTCTCACCTAATAGACTACCAAAGATGAGTTCTCGGACACCTCTGCAGATTTTACCCCCATAACTACCAAAACTCATAATCCAAAGATGTATGATTCATACTCTGCTTCATTGTTTATGGCTTTGTACCTCAGCTTCTTAGCTAAGGGCAAATTCTTTTCTTCTGGGGTTATTAAGACTACTCCTAATCCAGTGCCTTTATTGTTTACAAACCTATTGAAGTACATTTACCAACCTTGTACTATTATAGCTACAATATATTCATTAGGAAACTCATAGGTCACTTTTTTCCCTTTTAAATTTGATCAGCTAAGAAGTTTTCTATAGCACTATTCTTAATGGTTTTTCTAGTGATGTACTTAATGTTAAACTCTTGCACCATGGTTAAGCACTTACCCATCTTTCTTAGGAGTGAAGGCATTTTCTGCAGGTACCTAAAAGGGTTCTGCTTAGCCACTGCTTGCACTTTATAAAAATGAAAGTAGTGCCTTAACTTTTTTGAAGCCCATATGATTGCCAAAAAAATTTTCTCCATTTTTAAATACTTAGCCTCATATGGAAAGAATTTTTTGCTAAGGTAGTACAATATATATTCAATCCTAAATTCATCATCTTGTGCCATCATAGCTCCCACTGAACCGTCTTTTATGGCTAAGTACAAAATTAAGGGTTTACCTACCTATGGTGGTCTCACCATTGGTAGATACAAAAGGTATTCTTTAATGGTGTCGAATTCCTTCTAACAATCTTCATTCCAAACCACTAGCTCATCCTTTTTAAGCAGATTGAAAATTGGTTCATAAATTAAGGTTAACTTGGCTATGAACCTGCTAATGTACTGAAGCATTCCTAGAAATCCCCTAACCTCTTTCTTTTTCTATGGTAAAGGTATTTCTCTAATAGCCTCGACCTTATTGGAATCTATCTCTATCTCTCTCTGGCTCACCACATGTCCTAAAAGCTTACTTGAAGTTATATCAAATATGCACTTCTTCGGGTTAAGGCGAAAGTTGTACTTATCATTCCTTTGAAAAAAACTTCTCTAATGCCTCAAAGTAGCCTTCTTCGGTAACTAACTTGATCATTATATCATCTACATATGCTTTCACCTCCTTATGGATTAAGTCATCTAAGATCTCAGTTTTCATCCTTTAGTAGGTGGCGCCTATATTCTTAAGTCCAAAAGGTATGAATTGCTAGGCGTAATTGTACCCCATTTAGTGATGAAACTATCTTGATCCTATTTACAATATTGTTCAAGATCTTATTATATCCCTTCATAAAATTATTCATGGCATAAGCAACTGTACTATTTACTAAGATATCTATGCAAGGCAGTAAGAAATCATCTTTAGGGTAAACTTTGTTCAAATCCTTGTAGTCCACACGAACCCTAACTCTTTCATCTTTCTTAGCTACATGGACTACATTAGCTAACCATATTTGGTATTGAACCTCTACCAAGAACTTGCCCTCTATCTATTTTATCACTTTTTCTTTTACATTTTTAGCCCATTTCGATTTAAGTCTCTTAAGTTTTTGATTGATTGGTTTGTAACTTAGGTAAGTAGAAATAACATGCTTAACTATCTCTTCATTAATCTTTAACATGTCCTCATTAGTCAAGGCAAGGACTCCTTCATATTTTTTTAATATTCTCTCAAATTTTTCCTCTCTTCAGGAGTTATTTCTAATGCTAATAAGATTTCTTTTGGATTTTCTTTTGTTTTGAGATTAAATAAACATGTATTAGTCGAATTAATATCAAATATGAATGATTTATGATCATGATTATGCATATTAAAATCGGGAAAAATATCACACAAGTAAGCAAAATTGTTCATCTTATTGATGTAATCAAAAGAAAAATCATTGTTCTCATAAAAAAAGTTTGGGGAACATCAACTATGCTTATAAAAGTATCATCATCTTCAGTCTTCGTAGCAGCTACAAATGCCTCTTTAACTTCAAGACTTAGCTTTGGTGGTGCTTTAGCTTCCATCTTCTCTTTACCCTTCTTCTGAATAACAAGTAATTTTTCAGTTACAATCTCCTCGACCATTTCCCTATCCCATGCTGAGTGATGTAGAAGGATATTTTTCATCCCAAAAATTCTTGATTGGCTTGATAATTCCTTTCTCCCAATTAAAAACATTATTGAACAACTCACGATCGGGCATAATCTTATCTTTCACTAGTTGAGGCTTATTTTCTCCATAATAAAGATAGATAACTGAGGTTGGTACAAAACTCTTGGAAATATATGAAACTTCACATGCTAACCCTTTTCTTGTATTCTTCTTCTTCTTCTTCTTCACTGAACTAATATATCCTAACCCCTTTTGATCCTTCTGCCTTTTGGTAGTAATAGTATCCTAAGGCCTCTGAGAGTTCTTACCTAAACTATCTCTAGGCAAGAAATGCCTTTTCTTCAACATATTGATCACTTATGGGTTATTAGCTAAACCATCTCCACTCTCCCCATCATTAATCATAGAGATATGAAATCCATTGAATGGCTACTTAGTTATTTCAAGCACGGATACCTGGTTCTCCTTCGCAACTATGATGGTGATCACCTGATCATCATGAGATATTTTAATCATTTAATGCAATGTAAAAGGTATTGAAAACATGGTTTTTTAATCAGCATAGAAATGTTCAGGAATGGGCAACACTATAAACTCAGCTTCAGTCTGAACCGACTTTATCTTTACTACAATTTTAAAAGCCCTAGCAGCCTATCTTTTTGAATTATAATAAGTATAAATGGTAAAATTAAACTTATTTAGTACGATCTTATTTAAAACAAAGGTAGGAATGTCTACCAGTGGGCACACATTAATTAAAGATCCATCATCTACCATCACATAAGCTTTGTGTTTGCCATTCACTTGAGCTTTGATATAGAAAGGATGGTTATGGTTTCTACCTTTAGTAGGAAGATTATCTTTTGAATACACCACATTCTTTATAGTTCCTCCCTTAACAAGATCTAACAGTTCAGATGGTGAAATGGTGGTAGTGATAATAGATTCACATAATGGTTTCACTAATTTTTGCCTATGCGATAAAGACTGCCTCAATAAATCTCGAATGAAAATCTAGGCACAGGTCTTTTTTAACTATTTAATAATATAATTCTCCTTTACTTTCTTCTCTATGGGTATAGTGACAGAGGCTGGCTACTTCTCAACTTCAGGCACCACCCTTCCACTTCTACTAACTACCTTTGCCTTTTTCTCTTCCTTCACCTCTTTTTCACTCTTACTAGCCAAGTTCTAAATATCAATAGGCACTATTGCCCCTTTATCCTCACTCATTAATGGGAGAATCCCAACAATCAATCATAGAAATTAATCAATTTTCTTGACTTGACTTTGTTACTTTAGGGGTGAAACAAGCAATGACTACATACTCATTCCCAAATAGGTTCTTTATCACATACCACTCGAATAAGTTAGGCCTAATCATGAACACAAGAGGCTATACTGCATTGTACCCTCCTTTTTTTATCTTCTATCTCTTCTCAAGATTTGAAATCTATTTGCTATTTATCGATCCTAAATTTTATTCCTTGGGATGTAGTAATAATTTGTGAGGTGCCCTATATGCTAATGGTATGCATAGTATTGATCCTCTCTATGATAAGGCATCCCCTGCCTCCTAACAGGCCTTGATGGCATTGACTGTAACTTGCCTTCTATACTCAACTGGTCTAACACCTAAGATAGAGACTTTCTAAGGTTAAAGTAGTACCTTTGATTGGCCTATGTAGCAGATATTTTAGCCATTTTTTCACTTTTATTTGCTTTATTACTACTCTCAGCCGCCTTGTTATTGCCAAAATTCTTTCGTGTACCCTCATTACTGGCTTTCTTGGTTAAATACTCACCTTTAACCTCTATAACTATGTCTTTTAGCGATTCCTAATCCTTTAGTCCCTTCATCTTCAAGCCATCCCTTGGGTAAGGACTTACATTTTGAATAAAAAGCCTAATTTAGTAAGCTATATCAAGCTTCCTCTTCATCTTAATCACCTTGTTCCTCAACCTTATTAGGTACTTATGAAAGGACTCATCATGCTTTTATTAGAGCAATTCGAGATCTTCTAGAGTAACCTTCATCTTGGTGCTACAATTATATTACTTGAGAAACTTTTCAATTAATAAATCCCAATCTTCTTTAGTGTGCCTATCTAGCTTATGATACCAATCTATTACTGGACCTATTACGCTCAAACAAAAGTACTCCACTTTTTCTTTTTAGTTAAGGTGCTCCTTTTTATGATCAGAGTATACTGCTTAACATATGTAAAAGGGTCAGAGGCACCATTAAATCTTGGTAGATCTAGTATCTTAAACCTTTAAAGGAGTGGTTCTTCCCCATTCAAATCCGTATCCTCAGGGTTTATCCCCTGGCCGGCAGATAATAGTTGAGCTATAGCCTTAATCCTTTCCTTTGTATTTTTAAATGTTACATCATCAATATTGGGGATTCTATTCCTTATAACTATCACAGTTGGCTTATCTTCCTCTTCATATTTGATATAGGCATCCTTAGGATCATATCTCTTCCCTTCTATAATTCCTTGGTGTATCTCAAGGTATAATAGCATATATTATGGTAGCATCCCCAATATGTGTTGGCTTCGCTACCCTTTGAGTGGGTGCTACAGGCTAAGTTTTAATATTTGATGCTAAAAAAGCCACCAAACCACCAAATATGGCCATCATCCTCTCCTCGAACTCTGGGAATATTCTATACACCTTTCGATCTAATTCATCTCTTATTGCTACAGGTTCTGAAGTAAAATAGCTAGCCTATCCCTCAAAGACATTATCCTTATCATCTTATCTGTACCCCTCTCAGTCTCAGTTGGTGATATATCATCATCCATCTCTGATGTAGTCTCTTGACTACTTTCTAAAAACTCAATTAAACCAAAACTCTGAGCTAATATCACACCCCAACTTTGAACTTAACTCTAACTTTAGCTTTGATAGCTCAAACATGAATCTCTAAACAAGGCAACCATTTGACCTTTTGGATCACCTCAATGAATTTATGATGGCTGTAAAATTTAAATATTAAGAATGATGTATAATGATAATGCATGAGTATAGTATATATATGATGCATGAATACAATAAATTTATTTTTTAGATGTAAACCACAACCACATATAAGCAAGATAAAGCCTTCTAACCTTATTACTCCTATATAGAAGGTCGTGCGATCTCTTTTTTACATGGACTTAGCCTATGGGTCAGCGAGGATCCCAATGGACACGTATGATGCGTGGTGAAAAATTGGTAGCATAACCCCTCTTAATTGAAAGAAAAAATATATGATTTTGGCCATTGTGTATTTAAGTAACTCAAATAAATCTATTTGGGCCTGTTAGGGCATGACAGCCTTTGATTGGTAGCCTCCTAACTTGTTTGAGTTTGGTCAATATATAAAGACTCATATAGCAAGCAAGAATTGTTATGACTATACAACCTAAGGCAAGTAGCTATTATCATTACATGGATTATAGTCAGGTGATTGAAACTTTAGGGTTACCCAAGCATGGTCCTTGCCAATAGGTGTAGCTCATCACAAGTATAATGATTGATGAGTCACCATTTTATATACCAATAGATACTAGACTTGGGCTGGTGGGTCTCTTTAACACCTTTCTATATTGAGTAAACATAAGGCATGCTTTAGGATAGCACCAGGACTAAAATACGGATGGCCAACTTCAGGGTAGTATGGGAGCTCTAGGATGTATGCAAGAAATACAATTTTGAAAGGAGTTAGGATTAATAGGAAAAACCTAATTGTAAGTAACTTAACCGAAAGGATTTTAGGAGCAAGGTCTTTTAGTCTTTGGAAAAGTCACCACTATAATGCTCAATGGAGCCTAATTGAATTTGATTTAATTCTCGGAGGCCCACTTTTAAGGTTTAAAACTAGATGAGACTCACTAAAACTCACAAATTGGCTACTTCATAATAAAAAGGGGTTTAGGCCTAATTTATTATTGATGGTTAACCCATGTATGCATTTAATGTGGGTTTCAAGAGGTAGGTTTTTTAGAGTAACAACCCAACAAAATGTTGGAAAATAAATCTCAACCTTTTGATGCCCAAACAGAGATTGTTATTCGAGACATTACTCTTACTTGGCATCTTAGTTAGATGTTTCTTATAATTAATTTTTTTATTATTGGTCCATTATCTCCATTCTCATATGATGCAATATAAAAAAATAAACAGGTCATTCATTTAAGAAAGCAGCAAAGAAAGTACTAAATAAAATGAATAAATCCACTACTTTAAACTATTACATAGGTAATTTGTCCAACTGAAAGAATAGAATACATACATAAAATGGGGGCATTTATTAGGTTTGGGAACATTGGTTCCCTCCACTTTTAAGGTTTAAAACTAGATGAGACTCACCAAAACTCATAAATTGGCTACTTCATAATAAAAGGGGTTTAGGCCTAATTTATTATTGATGGTTAACCCATGTACGCATTTAATGTGGGTTTCAAGAGGTAGGTTTTATAGAGTAACAACCCAACAGAATGTTGAAAAATAAATCTCAACCTTTTGATGCCTAAACAGAGATTGTTATTTGAGACATCACTCTTACTTGGCATCTTAGTTAGATGTTTCTTATAATTAATTTTTTTATTATTGGTCCATTATCTCCATTCTCATATGATGCAATATAAGAAAATAAATAGGTCATTCATTTAAGAAAGCAGCAAAGAAAGTACTAAATAAAATGAATAAATCCACTACTTTAAACTATTACAGAGGTAATTTGTCCAACTGAAAGAATAGAATACATACATAAAATGGGGTATTTATTAGGTTTGGGAACATTGGTTCCCTCATACACATTTACAAAAGGTGAAGAGTCATTGTCAATTTTTAGATAATGCGAGGAGAGTGATCCCAATTTGGTGTAAATAAGTCTCCTTTTATTTGTGTGATTTTGGGGTAGAAAAGTGGAGATTGATCCATTTTATTTGAAAAGTACAATTTAATTAAGTAAAAAATATCTTAAATGATTTTTAATTAATGTACAAAAATGCATTGTTTACTAAATTATTACATTCCTAAAATTAAATATATCATAAATAAATAAAGTACAAAAGAGATAAACAAAATAAATCAAACATAAAAGCATATCAAAATGTAAATCTTCCAAAAAGTACTCCAAAATAAAGAAATAAAAATACTCAAACAATCATACAAAAAGAAATAAATTGATTAGCACATCAAAATAAATCAATTGTTAAAATAAATTAATTAACTAACTAGGAATAATCATAAAAGCAAATTGGAATAAAATAAAATAACAAAATGTAAATCATATAGGTGAAAGGCAAAAATGAAACTACAATACATTTAAACACTTAAAATGAATTAAGTTAACAAAATAACACTAAAATATGCTAAAAATGGGAAATAGATGCCAAAGACACCCCAAGGCAAGACAAATGGCCACAAAAAAGGGAGAGATGGGACAAGGTGAAGGCATTAAGATGTCCTTCTATCACTCAAAGAAAAGACAAAATGTAGATTTTAAGCCAAAAAAAATTAAAAAAAAAGCATACAAATCCTAAACATGCACTTTTAAGATCCTATGACAGGCCAAATCTAATCATAACACTAAAAAAATATTTAAATATACTAAAATAACTAGAAAACATGCGAACATGGGGATGAAATCAAGATAAACATCATGCTTTAATGGCATAAAATGAAATTTAACATTTTATTCTATCATATTGGAATATATCTTAATTATCACAATAAAATATAACATCATAAGAATTATAAAAAAATGAATTAAACAACACAAAATATAAATCATGGCATCATAAGATAATAAATAAACTTAACTAGTGATGTGATCATGGCATCATAAGATAATAAATAAACTTAACTAGTGATGTGATCATGGCATGAAATAATGAGAGGTTGAAGCCTAAAATATTATGCTCAAGATTCTTAGCTTTATAACTCTAGAAATAGCAACCCAAGCCTTGATCCTTGATTCCCACATTCAAATGAAGAAATGTGTATGGGTTTTATGTGAAAGAATGCTCAAAGCTTTTACCTCAAAGAGCAAAGAATCAAATTTCTCCTTCTCAAAGTCTACATTATTTTCCCAATGAGAATCCCCTCTTTGATACCCTAATTTTTTATTTAAATATCTAGACAAGAGTAGGAGATCAACTCTAACTTTGATTTTCTAGAATAGAAAGATTTATCCCCTTAAATTTGTCCAGATTATATTTTTCAGAATCTAATTTTTATCCAAGATTTTCAAAACTAAAAAATGAGGGAAATCTAAAAATAATCCCATGGATGGATATCCTTCATGCAATTTCCCAAAATTTTAAAAATGCTACTAAATATGACCAGTATTGAAGGAAGATAGCCATAGAAGGTCATCCCTCTATGATAGACGATTGTCTATCACTGTCAGAGGCCGAAACTCAAAGTTTTTTAAATTTTTTTCAAAACTTTTGAAAAATCGAATTAGAAAATCAAAAAAGCATTTATAAAAATATGGAAATCATGGCTGAAACTTCAAGATTCATGCTCTTTATCAGAAGTATAACTGATTTCTCATCGTTGGGTAACCCTTATTTAGGCTACCTTGAATCACGATGTTTACAAAAAATAGGAGATTTTATATTGTTGGTGGACTTTATAGTCATGGAGATGAAGGAAGATAAAAAGGTACCATTCATAATGGGAAGACCATTTTTGAATATTACGAAGGCTTTGATAAATGCACTTGCCAAATAGTAACCCTCCAATTTATTGAACAAAAAATGATCTTCGATGTAAATAATGTGATGAAGCACCCATCATGTGATTTTGAGGAAGTTATTCAAGATTATGCTGAAGAGTTGCAAGAAACGTTGTTGCTTAATAACCCATTAAAGAGTTGCTTAATCCACTCTAATGCAAAGAAAGTCTGAAGTACAGAAGGGAATAAGCTATGAAAGGAATTGGATAAAGAACATGATGAGAGTGAAGAGAAAGACTCTATCGTAGAACTTCAAGAGAATGAGAAAAGAACTAATTTGAAACCTTTACCTTCGCACTTAAAATATTTTTTCTTAGATGGTGATACTAAATCAATTATAATCTTTCTCATTTGTTAGGTCTTGAAGAGGAGATGCTGATTTCAGTGCTTAAAAAGCATACAAAGGCAATTGGATGGGAGATTAAGGACTTGAAGGGAATCAGTCCCAGTTTTTGTACTCATTGAATTTTAATGGAGGATGACTATAAGCCTATGGTATAACCATAAAAGAGGCCCAATCTAGCCATGCAAGAAGTAGTAAAAAAGGAGGTCCTAATGCTTTTAAATGTAGGTATTATTTATTTGATCTCTGATAGCAAATGGGTATGTTCAGTGCAATATGTGCTTAAAAAGGGGGAGGGGGATGATGGTAGTAACTAATGATTTTAATGAATTGATTCTAACTCATATAGTTATGGGTTAGAGAGTATGCACAGACTATACAAGATTCAAAAATATCATAAGGAAATACTACTTTCTGTTAGCCTTCATTGATCAAATGTTAGAAAGATTGGTGTGAAATAAATTTTACTATTTTCTAAACGGTTACTCGGGGTATATGCAAATCCCTATAGCACCTGAGGACCACCCTTATGGTACCTTTGTCTATAAGCACATGCCTTTTGTGCTATGTAATAAATCGGTTACATTTCAGCGATGCATGATGTCCATCTTCTATAATTTTATCAAAAAAATCATGAAAGTATTTGTGGATGATTTTACCATCTATGGAAGGGATTTTGAGAGTTGTCTAACCAATCTAAACATGATTTTGGGAAGGTGTGAGGTCACTAACTAAGTGCTTAATTGGGAAAAATGTTGTTTTATATATGGTTTATGAGGGAATAATCCTTAGCCATAAGATTTCGAACTAGGAAATTAAGGTGGATAAGGCCAAAATTTCAGTTATTAAAAAAATTCCCCCTCCATCGAATGTTAAGGGTGCAGGTAGTTTCTTAGAGCATGCAGGATTTTATCATCATTTTATAAGGATTTTTCAAAAATTACAAAGCTCCTTTACTATTTTTTGATAAAGGATGTTGCATTTAATTTTTGTAATGAGTGTGTACATGCTATTAATACTTTGAAGTAGAAACTAATTTTAGGCCCTATCATTGCATCATCATATTAGGATCTACCCTTAGAGATTATGCGTGATGCTAGCAATTTTACTGTTGGAGCTGTGTTGAGGTAGTAAAAAGATAAGATTTTTCACACTATTTACTATACGAGCCATACCCTTACTGAAGCTCAAGTAAATTACACTACCACAGGAAGGAGTACCTAGCGATTGTTTTTGCTTTTGAGAAATTTAGGCCCTATTTGCTTGGTGCCAGGTGGTAGTTTGGTCGAATCATGTAGCATTATAGTATCTTTTTGCCAAAAAAGGATTCCAAGCCTAGATTGATTCGATAGGTACTACTATTGTAAGAATTTGATATGAAAATCAAGGATAAGAAGGGAGCTGAAAATTTTATGGCTAATTACTTATTAAGATTGGAATATGAACATGTCAAAAAAGCATAAATTCTTGATTGATTTCCCGATGAGCAAATTTGTGCAATATTTTCAGGATGCTGAAATTGCTAACTATCTTGCAATAGATTATCTACCAAAGGAATATACATGGCAGCAAAAGAAAAAGCTCAAATTGGATGTGAGACACTATTTATGGGATGATCCATTCTTGTTCAAATTATGTGCGGATTAAGTGTTGAGGAGATGTGTTCCTAATGAAGAGCAAAATGCAATCATTCAAACTTGTTAAAGTGGAGAAACTGGTGGACATCACAAGCTTAATAGGTTGGTATCAAAAATTTTTCAATCTAAATTTTATTGGCCTACTATGTTTAATGATGTGAAATTTTTTGTGTAAACTTATGATAAATGTCAAAGGATAAGAAATATTTTTAGGAGAGATAAAATACCTTAGGCCAATATGCTAGAGATTCAGTTATTTGATGTGTGGGATGTGGATTTTATAGGACTTTCCCTATTTCTTATGGGTATGAATATATCTTAGTGGCTGTAGATTATGTTAGTAAGTGGTTAGAAGCAATAGCAACTAGAACGTGTGATGCAAAAGTAGTGTTAGAATTTTTAAGAAAATACATTTTCACCCGATATGGAGCACTTAGATCTATCATTAGTGATGGTGGTAAGCACTTTGTCAACCATCAAGTTAAGGCTCTATTGAGGAAATTTGGTGTTAAACATAAAGTAACCATCCCATATCATGCATATGCTAATGGTCAAGTAGAGGCATCAAATCATGGACTTAGGTCCATCCTAGAGAAAACTATCAATGCTTCTTGGAAAGATTGGTCTCATAAGCTTGATGATGTATTATGGGCATATCGTACTGCATATAAGACACTAATAGGAATGTCTCCTTTTAGGTTGGTTTTTGGAAACTAATGTCATTTGCCGATAGAGTTGTGATGCGGAACCCTAAGGTTAAAGAACCCGAAACCCCTTAAACATACGCTTTGATTTCAAAAGACAAAAAAGACAAATATCCTCCCTATTGAACCCCCAAACAACACGTGAATGGAAACGCAAATAATTGGGATAAGAAGAATAAGAAAACGCCACAATCAAAATGATTGATAAGTAATCTAATTCTTGATGCAATAGAAAAGAATGCAAGCAATCTCACAATCTCTCTAAAGAATTTCGGCTAAAGCCAAGAGAAAAACTCTCAAAAGTTTATAATTTGATTCAATCATATATTTTACAACCTAGGGTAGCCTATTTATAAGGTGGCTAACCCTAAATCACTCTTTAAAACCCTAATTTAAATGCTCATATGGCCTTACACGAATTTTCTTGGGCTTTTACAAGCCAAATAAGCCCAAATAAGTCTTAAACACACTTAAAACAAAACTAATTAATAAACCTTATAGACCTAAAATGAAAGCCCAAAAGAAAGACTAAAATAAATAACCAAACTAACTAAAACTAAACCTAAAAGAAGCCCACACGCCTAGCCCATTAATAATACAACTTAAGTGAGTCATGTGACTTTTAAATGAGGCACATGACTTGTACAATTAAACCCAAAGTTGTTAAAAGCCCTTGATAGCTTAAGCTTGCCCAATTCCTTCTCTTGCTTCCAAGAGGCTAAGTACTTTATACTTGCCTTCAAGTTCTCCATAACACTTCTCAAAGGCATCTTCATTAAGTTCTTGAGTAACAAAGCCTTGAACATACAATGACATGGCCATCTTTAGCTTCTTTGCACGTCCTCTTGTAATTGGACCACTAGGCATCTTTAAAGGATCATTGGTTGATGGTGGTGGATCCGTATCAAGTTGGAACATAAGGCTTATTAGACTATAAATATTTTAAATTTTGATATTCGTAGTGCAAAAAAATGAAGTACTTAAAGCTTAATGAATTTGATGAGTTTCATTTTTTGTCTTACAATCAAGCTAAGAAATATAAAGAGAAAAATAAAAGGAGACATGACAAGAAGTTGCTCCCTAAAGAATTCATGTCGAGCATGCTAGTCCTACTTTACAATAATCGGTTGTGATTATTTCTTAGGACGTTTAAGTCAAGATAGCTTAGACCCTATAAAGTGGTGGAAGTTTTCAATTTCAGAACGATGACAGTGCAAGATTTAAAGGATGTTAGGAAATATAAAGTAAACGGGCACCATCTCATACCTTACAATACTTCATAGGTCAAGGTTGCTCAGAAAACTTTGGTTTTCCAAGACAAGTAAGGTAATTTTATAAGTCTAGTGGAAGACTTGAAAAATTTAGAACTAATCTTCATATTCTTTTATTGTTTTCATTTTTATAGGCTTTAAATAGGTAAATTTGTTTTTTTTTTGTGTTTAGGTTCAATGTGTGATTGTAATTCCATTTCATGAGTTTTTAAGGTGTTATTGTGTTTAATTTTATGATTGGAATACTGGTCTGGAATAAAGAGAATAATAGCTAAAAATTATTGCTGTGTTTTGTTTCTTAGGAAATTAACTCAGATAAGTCATTATCATCTCAGTCGGGTCTTTTAGTCATCTTGAAAACAGAATGGGATGACACGGCTGAGACACTAATCATCTCGATTGGGTCACATATGCACTTTCAATACAAAAGCTTTTGACTCGACTAAGTCAAAACCATCTCAGTCAAGTTGCTTTCAAACTCTTAAAAATCTACATATCCTTTTTTTTAGCTATTATTCTTTAGTTTCACTCTTTCGTAATTTCCTCTCAACACTCTTATTTCCTCTTAAAATTTCCTCGATCAAGTAAGTTCCCTCTTCTCAAATTCTTTTACTTTATATACATGTAGTTTAATTTTAATTCTTATTGCATATTTGTTTCTTTGGGTTTCTCTCTTTTGCTTTATTTCTACGTGATATTTTAGGTTAAAATTTGCATGATTTTGTTTTTATTTTTCTTTGATTTTTGTAATTGATATGCAAGTTTGATAATATGAATGGTCCATATGTGTGCTGATTGTTATTTGGTTATATACATTGTGTCGATTTGCATGCATATAGGCTTGTTCACTAATGCACATCAACTATTCGACAAAATGCCACAATGAGTTTTAACTTCCAATTTTTGCATTTTTCATCGACTTCAATCATGTGTATTTACCTTTTTTATCATTGTTTACCTTTGTTTAGACATATAATTTATGCTTAATTGTTCAATACAATTGTTAAACCTCAAATCAGAAAATGCTTACAATGTTCTTCCTTTTTGATGTCTTTCAATGTGCATCGCCTACATTTCTTAGGCAGTGATGTCTCTATTGCTTTCATGTTATTTATGATTTGTTATTCTTGTCATACATGTATAATTGACAATGCACCAATTACGTCATTTTTCAACTCCCACACTTTTCATCGCCATTTTGATTTATTGGCATTATCCTACATTTTCCACTTTATTCATACTTAATTTGCTTTGTTGGCGAATGATGTGGTTGATCTTCCTTATGGTGTATACTATTCAATCCCTATTTTTAGTAGTTACATTCTAATTATGTGTTTGTTTTGCAGTTGCTCCTAAACACTAATAAAAATGAAGCAGAGACCAATTCTTTTGCATTTCAAATGCCTAGTTACATGGATCAAAATTTGCACATGACTTATATGTATTTTTTTGAAGTCGAATACATTCAACCTGTACACTTGAGTGAAATAATTCTAGAAAGTATCGATGGTGATATGAAAGTTGAGGTAAGAAGGATGATAAATAACATACGGTGGATTGAGTTTTTTTAACAAATGGTAGAAAGTATACCCTAAAATTACTAGAGACTTCCTCACCACCTTTTAAGGCTATTTTGAGTTTGATGAGGATACTGATAGGGTAGTTAGATTCTAACTGCACAGGAAGAAATACCGCATCACTTTTAAGAAATTCATAAAGTACTTAGGATTTTCATTCGATGGTGTAAGGGAGTTACCGAACGCTTCCCCTCAATAGAATTGGGGCTTTGTTAGAGACGAAGTTGAGCCCATGATATAAGTGGCATGGCAACCCAAAGATCATCATTTAAAGAATCATACTTGTTGTATCCTCCATCGATTCTTTCCATTATCTTTCTTTGGGCATATAAAGGGTGGGGGCAATGTGAACTCCTTGGAGGTGTTATTTCTCATATGTATGCTAGAAAGGATCTGGTTGAAGATGTTTATTATTTATAGAGGAAGATTGAGGACCTCTAATAGAGCCTGAAATATTAAAGAAAGTTACTTTAGGGGGAATGGTCACAGTGATAGCTAAAGTAGTCAATCATGAGCAACTTGGTAATCCACTTAGAGTAGTGGCTTATGTAGACTTCAAGATGTTTTTCAATATGAAGATCTTAAACTATGATTAAAGTGCCATTTTTAATCATCAATTGGATGATAAGAGCAGAATATATGGACTTGGTTATGGCTGGACGCATATTGTTACCACAAGCTGCTCAAGATAACATTTTTAAAAGTGAAAACAAGGAGCCAGCTTCTACAGTAGCACCTGTTCACCCTCCAACTCCATAAATAGTGGACTTTTTAATGAGTTTCAAACGTAGTTAGACATCCAAGAGGGGTAAATTGATAAATTATAGTGTAGCATTAATGCTAAAATCAAGAGAACTTCTGAGAGCATTTCCCACCACCACCGCCATAGTGATGTTGTATATGTACTTTCTTACTAAGGATAACAAGATTTTGAGAGGTTGTGGAACATATATTTTAAGAAGTTTTATGTGAAGATCGAACATTTCTATCACCATTCCTCATGGTTTGTAGTCATTTTTACTTTGTTTTTATTTTTTATTTTTTATTTTAGTTTATTATTTTTGTTTGTGTTTAATTTGTAGTACTTTTGCTGCTTTAAATTATAGTACTATATTTTCTTTTGTTTAGTTAATTGAGTCATATTTGTTTTATGAATTTTTGTTTCTAGTTTTATTTTATTTTTATTTTGTTTTGTTCTTTAATTTAGGTTGTTACTTGTTAGTCTCTATAGTTTTTATTTTTAGTTAGTTGTGTTAGATGTGTAGGCTATAGTTTGGTAGGTCACTTAATCTACAGTTAACCTAGTTTTCCTTAGTTTGTTTCCAAATTTTTTTGAACCTTAATTTAGAATCTTGTAGTGTTTAAGGTTTTGGTTAGCAGTAAGATGATTATGTTGTTTGATGAAGTTTTAGTTATTTTAGCATTCAACTTGAATTATACTAGTTGGTTTCTTATCATTGTACACGAGAAAACTATTTTAAAACTTGAGAAAAATCTGTGTATGAAAATAGTCAAGTTAGGAATTCTAAAGTGCTAGAACCTTTCTCATAATCTTTTAAAGCTATATAACAACTTAAGTAAGGTCTAGGCTATGATTTAGGCAAATTTCTTTGTTTAGACATTGTAAAGGACTTTTATCCTACCTTGTATTCATTGTAACCCTTGTTATTCCCTTTGAGCCTAATAGGCATGCTTAATGGGTGCCATGATTATTTTTGTTGTTACACGCATTTTGATACCTTATAGCCTAAAAGCCTTTATCTCTTCCTTCTAAGAATTGGCCACTTTAGGAATGGATTGGTTCATCTTTTAAAGATTATCTAAGTGGGTATAATAGTGAACTTAAAAGTTGTTAATTTTAGAAATTAAGGGTGTTGTTAAGAAGTTTGATTTTTAAACTTAAAAGGTAGTCTTATTTTGGAAAGGAAAGTGTTGAGTGCCCTGTCGCTTATGTCATCAAGGAAAAACCTAGCTATTTGCTCTTTGAAAAAAATAAAGAAAGAAAAAAATGCAATTTTGTAAGCTAGCTATGTACAGTAATATTTAAGTGTGTGGTACTTTCAATAAGGAGGAAGAAGGGATTTAAAACTCTCAAAATGACTGAGTTATTTGTGAAAGAAAAGTGAAATTTCAGTAGAACTTTCCTCTTTTATGCTCCATAGGATTATTTGTTCTACATTCTGAGCAATTGAGTGATGACAATTTTGGTGAGATTAGTATGAGTAGAGTCTTATTTATAGGAGAAAGTTGATGTATACAAGTAGGGGTGGCTATTCTTATCTTGATTATTTATATCCTTTCTTGTTAGCCTTTTCCTTAGCCAATCATTACACCGGCTTTAATACGAATGATCATTTCCTTATTCTAAGTTGTTTAACAAAGATAACCCTAGTAGTTCCAATGCTAAAGGAGAGACCTGTGGTATCTCTTGAGTTTCAGGTGTGAAACTGCATGTGCATTCTTATATACGTAAATTCTCTTAATTGATTATTAGATTGTACTAGGATTTTTGTTTTGAAAATTATCAAACTGTTTTGGTCTTGCACATACACACTTGAAAATTTTTAAGTATCTTTTTTTTAATCTTCTTTGGCTAGGTTACCATCAAGTGATACTGCTAAAAGTTAATTTAAGTCTTGAATTGTGTGATTCTAGGTTATAGTTTAAAAATTTAAAAAATGTGGTTTTATTAAAGTTTGGTCGAGGATGATCTAAAGCTATGTGTAAGGTATTTGATAATTCCAAAGTATACCTTTATTTAGGTGTGTTTAAGTCTATTTCTGAATTTAATTAGTGTTTATTTTATGTTTTTTATATTTAAATTGTTTGTGATTTGAAAATATGGAATTTGAAATTGAATTATGTCGATTTTTCAGATTTTTAGGATTAACCTAGTTGAGATGAAGGGTGACTCAGCCCGGTTATTGGTAAGAAGTTGAATTAATCTAGAAGCACTGGACCCGATTGTGGTGGGTTGTGACTGTAACACTCTTATCCTATAACCTAGCTATATCACTTCATCTTGTATCAATAATTATGATATATTATGATAAAAGGACTTTATAGAAAACTTCAATTATAACATATGAATTTCACATATAAAACTTAATTTGCATAAGTGTCTCTTTACTCATTAAAGTATTTACATTTATCAAACAACTGTACTTATACAAAAATTCCAACACAATTAAAATCTCCATAACCAAAAAGGAACCTAAAATGAGACTATATACTTTCAAATCTTCTAAGACTTGTGTTGGCCATCCTGCTTTAGATATCAACTGTGCAAAAAAGATCAATATTTGTAACCTACAACGTGATAAGCTATAAAGCTTAGTAGGGAATTAAAAAAATATGACAAACGACCACTCACAATGATCGTCAACAAGCATTCATCTGTTAGTCTAAGCCCTAATCCCAATGCATTATTATAAAACACTTAAGTTAATAAAATGAGGCATTTGTTTTATCGTTTGTATTCATGTGCATATCAATTGATAGAATTATCCAAGAATGTTGTTTCAGTTTAAGTTATCATGTGTGAGGCATATGGTTGTAAGACCTTGAAACAATTGAGACTTAATTCTAAATATCCCTAGTCGGTCATTGTTATGGGAATAACAAATGAATTTAGACTAGTATGCTCTCTCTGATAATTTGAGTTTTGTCTTACGGATCATAAGGACTGGAGTATCAATCAGAGATCATAGATACATGTTTAGAACATGGCATTTGGATTCGATCCATTTATGAGAACACTTCATGGTACAAGTCATAAGTGTTTCTCATGTGCAAGTTTTGCATCGGAAATCTTAGACCTAAAATCTCTACGAAAATCTTTATGAATTACTGTGTACTTTGACATACACCTAATGTGCTCGTAACAGGGTGACAAGTATGGGTATGCACTGATCCATGTTAGGGAGCATGAGAGAAGTGAAGGGATTACCCCTCTCGATAAGAGAGAAAATATCATCGGCCACTTGATCAGTGAACTGAGAAGTGTATGGTCATACCGAGATGAAATAATGAGTAATAATTATTTATCTGAGAGTTCAGTGTCACAGGAATATCAAGAAAGGAATTAGTATATATAAGGATGACTGATTCCATGCCTTATATTAATTCTGATATTTAAGGGTAAGGGACTATGCAAAATTGCATTAGGTCACTAAATGTCATTTGTATTTTCATTTAATTTGGAATGCTACAATATCTTGCTAGAGAATATATATATCCTTTGAATTAATTTATTAATTCATTGCCAATATTAAATGGACCTATAGGATCGCACACAAAGCATTGGGCTTAAAATATTTAAATAGTGTATTGAAAATTAATTTGGGCTTTTATTTAAAGTAAAATTAATGTATACAATGGGTAAACAGATTTTTACCTAAAACAGCTTGTTGTTTTAGGCAAATATGTTAAATAGATTTTTTGCCTAAAACAACAAATCTGTCAAGCTGTTATTTTGCCTAAAATAGTTAGGCAAATCTGTTCAGCTACGATTTTGCCTTAAACAGCTAGCTGTTTAAGGCAAATCTGTCAAACAAGGTTTTTGCCTTAAACAGCAAATTTTTTGAACTGTTATTTTGCCTTAAACAGCTTGCTGTTTTAGGCAAATCCGTTAACAGTTGTTACACGAGAGAAATTTATTGGCATGTGCTGTTTTAATTTCAATTAATTAAATATTTATGTATAATTAAGTTAATTGAGTATTAAATCCTAAATTGTATTTAATCAAAATATAATGCTTGAGAGAGAATTAATTTGCCCAAAATTCAAGCTAGAAATCCTAGTTGAATTCGGCAACCAATTAATTCCAAAATAAGTTTGTTTTGATTAAATTACTAATGCCATTTAAATTTGAAACCTAATAGAGTTTGAATTGATTTAAATAACTTAATTAGGAAGTAAATGAGGCTGAAAATATTCCTAATTCTAAGGGATTTTGGATTACCTATCTTTCCTAGATTAATGATATAAATTAATTAATTCTATTTTTGACCTAAGTGATAATTTCTCTCCTTTAGTGCCACCACTCTCAAGAGAAAGGATTCATTCTTCATCTCTTGTGTTCTTGGACAGTAATAGCAACCTAAAGGAAGAATAAGATCAGATCTTGTGACTTCAAACCATTCCCATTGCCAAATACACAATCATAGAGCTAGCACTCTTGATTTTAAGTTATCTTTGCAAGTGTGCGTGTGAGCATAGAGTGGTGTTTGGCATTGATGTTCCAGATCTGAAGTGTATAAGTCTATCTTATACATTTTCCATTGCAAAATCAAAGTTTTGAAGAGCATCCAAGCTTATAAGTTTTTAAAACTCTAAAATTACATGTTTCGATTCTATGTCGTATATTGCATGGCATGAATGATAAATATTTTTATTTTTTTCGCTGCGTGATCTTCATATACATATTTTTTTTGCTTTGTGATCTTCATGTACATATTTACATGTTTTGAAGAGCATCCAAGCTTGGTACATATTTTATATGTATTTTTAATGTTTATGGGCTGTATGACATAAAAGTAAAAATGGCAAAAATTGAAAATTATACTAGAGTTGATTTATGGCACAAATATAACTAGTTTGTATTTTGGGCTTTTAAGAGAACTTATTCAATAAGAGGATTTAGTCCATTGGGCTTCAGCCCAAGCCCATCATGGGGTCTCATCTTAAAAGTTCAAGTACACAATTTTCATTAATGTGCTTGGCTAAATTAATTAAAATTAGACTTTGTTTGATCCATGAATGTTATGTATATTTATTTGCTTGTTTGGTGTATTGAATGGATATGCATGGTACATTCATGGGCCCTGGGTTTTTGTAATTAAATATGACCTGCGAGTCATTATGTATTATTGTAAAAGTTTTATTTATTTCTTAGAATATAATTTATTTGAAGACTTTGTAAATCAAGACGAAGCCCACCGAAGTGGAGAAGCCCAACTCGAAGATTCTTATGTAATAGTATAGAATCTTAGTTGTAAGTTTTTGGGCCCATGTTTGTCACACTTTACTTTATGTAATTATATATATATGCATCCTATGAATGGATGACAAAGCGTATGCCATGTAAGCTGTAATAAAATGAATCCCTAAAATAGTAAGTCATAAAGTTGTCTTCCTAATTCGAAACATGTCAAGGCATCGATCATCGGTCAAGTACACTAGGAGTCCTAGATGCACCCGATTATCTTTGTGAGGCATGGGTTGTGAATATAAGTTGGACTTAACATGGAAAGGGATGCCCGGACCTAGGCAACTAATAAATGGGTTTGTGCTATAACATCTTAAGATGTTAGCCCATTTGATCCAAGAGTCATGTACGAGATATGATTGGAGTTTTTCTACCTAAGTAACTTAACTTGTTAGGTGTACAAGCTCAGCTTGACTAATAAGTTGTTTTGAAAAGTGGATCTTAGTCCACATTAAATCACTAACGCGAATTATTTAAAGGGATATTAATTCGGTTTGTGGGATTATAAATAAGACCTCATTTAATCTTGCTAAGTTTTATTGTAGATTGAAAATGGCTTCTTCAAACACCAACTTTTAATTGTGATCGGTCCTGGAAAAGGACAAATTGAATGACACCAACTTCATAGACTGGTCTTGAAACACCTCTTGCCTGAAGAACCTGGTAGGAACACCTCTGCGGTTCAAAAGGAAACTTTTGAGATCAAGAAGAGTGACTCCAATAATGTGACCTGTTTTATGCTGGTCATTATGGTACCTGACTTGCAAAAGCAATTCATGGACCAAGAGGCTTATGCAATCATGGTGCACCTCAAGGAGATGTTCCAAGAGCAAGCTCGTCACGAGAGGTTCGTGACAACAAAAGCCTTAATTTCTTGTAAGATGGTTGCGGGTACTCCTGTTAGTACCCATGTACTCAAGATGAAAGGGTATCTTGATACTCTTGAGAAGCTTGAGGTACAAGTCCCGAAGAAATTGGCCACTGACTTGATCTTAGGTTCATTGACTGATGATTATGATCTATTTGTTATGAATTATAACATGCATGCAATGGACAAGATAGTCACTGAGCTTCATGGGATGCTTAAGAATGCTGAAGAGAACATTAGAAAGATGAATCCCGTACTTATGGCTCAATGGGGCATTAAGAAGGGACCCACTAAGGGAAAGGGAAAGGGAAAAGGAAAGGCAAAACCCAAGTATGACCTGGCTCGGCTCAATTCAAATGGGAGTGCACCTCAGGCCCAATCCAAGCCCAAGGCACAAAAGCTCAAGGAGAGTGAGAGCACATGCTTCCATTGCAACAAGATAGGGCATTGGAGGAAGAATTGCGCTCTCTTCAAGGAAGAACAAAAGAAGAATGGAGTCAAGGCGTCCAGTTCTGGTATTTTGTTATTGAAATTAACCTTTCTATTTCTACCACTTGGGTATTGGATACCGATTATGGTTCTCACATTTGTTCAAATGTGCAGGGGTTAAGAAATAGGCAGTTACTTAGGAAGAATGAAGTGGACCTCCGTGTGGAAAATGGAGCACGAGTTGCTACCATGGAGATAGGCAATTATCGACTCACTTTACCTTATGGACTTTGTTTAGATTTAATGAATTGTTATTTTGTGCTTGCTATGAGCAGAAACATTATTTCAATTTCATGTTTGGATTTTGATGAATTTGATTTTGTTATTGATAATGGCAATATTCATATCCGTCGCCATGGCATTTTATATGGCACTGCTATGTTACAAAATGGCCCTTATATCCTTTATTTACAAAATAAAGAGTCCATATACAACATTAATACAATGAGGGTTAAATCAAACGAATTGAACCTTACTTACTTCTGGCATTGTCGTTTAGGACATGCAAATGAAAAATGCATTTCAAGACTCCATAAATTTGGAGTGCTTAGGTCATTTTACTTGGAATCTTATGACACATGCGAGCCATGTTTGCATGGTAAAATGACAAAAAGTCCTTTTAACAAGAAAGGTGAGAGGACTAATGACTTATTGGAGCTAATACATACCGATGTATGCGGACCATTAAGTACACAAGCTAGAGGTGGTTTTAGCTACTTTGTGACATTCACAGATGACTTCAGTAGATATGGCTATGTCTATCTTATGAAGCTCAAGTCTGAAACTTTTTAAAAAAAATTAAAGAGTTTAAAAACGGAGTAGAAAACCAACTTGGCAAAAGTATAAAAGCCATTCAATCAGATCGAGGTGGCGAATACTTAAGCCAAGAGTTTGACAGTCATCTGAAGGAGTGTAGAATTATTTCACAGCTCACTACTTTTGGAACACCACAATGGAATGGTGTGTCCGAAAGGAGAAATCGAACTCTATTGGACATGGTTCAATCTATGATGAGTCAAGCTATTCTTCTTATCTCTTTTTAGGGTTATGCAGTAGAAACTGCTGCATTTCTACTAAACCGTACTCCAACTAAAGCAGTTGAGAAAACACCATATGAAGTATAGACTGGGAAAAAACCCAATATGTCTTTTCTCAGGATTTGGGGCTGTGAAGCACATGTTAAGAAATTAACATCTGATAAACTAGAGTCCAAATCCACTGTCTACTTGTTTGTGGGTTATCCCAAAGAAACAAAGGGATACTATTTTTACTTACAAGCTGAGAACAAAGTGTTTGTTGCTTGCAAGGCTGATTTCTTGGAAAAGGAGTTCCAATCTGCTGTGAAGGGGATTCTTAAGTACCTACGAAGGACTAAGGATCACTTCTTGGTGTATGGTGGTCAAGAAGAACTCATCATACAAGGTTATGCCGATGTTGCTTCTCAGACCAACACTCAGGACTCAAGATTGCAATCTGGATTTGTTTTTATTTTGAACGATGGTGCTGTCAGCTGGAAAAGCTCGCAATAAAAGACCGTTGCCAACTCAACTACATAATCTGAGTATATTGCAGCGATTGAGGCTGTAAAGGAAGCTATTTGGATTAGAAATTTCATTTCTGGATTAGGAGTGGTCCCAAACATCCTAGATCCAATAGAAATTTTTGTGATAACAACGGGGCCATCGCACAGGCCAAGGAACCCCGATCACACCAAAAATCCAAACACATACTCAGGAGGTACCACATTATCAAAGAGATTATTTATCATGGGGACGTCAAGATTAGCAAGATAGCAAGTGAAAACAATGTAGCAGATCCTTTAACGAAACAGTTGCATCCAAATATGCACGAAGCTCATTTGAGAGTGTTCGATCTTAGGACTATGCCCAATTGGGACTAGTACTAGTGGGAGATTATTAGTGTAAGCCCTAGCCCCAATGCATTGTTATAAAATACTTAAGTTAATAAAATGAGGTATTTGTTTTATCTATTGTATTCTTGTGCATATCAATTGATAGAACTATCCAAGAATGTTGTTTCAGTTTAAGTTATCATGTGTGAGGCACATGGTTGTAAGACCTTGAAATAATTGAGACTTCATTCTAAATATCCCTAGTCAGTAATTGTTATAGGAATAACAAATGAATTAAGACTAGTACGCTCTCTTTGATAATTTGAGTTCTGTCTTACGGATCATAAGGACTGGAGTGTCAATCAGAGATCATAGATACATGTTTAGAACATGGTATGTGGATTGGATCCATTCATGAGAACACTACATGGTACAATTCATAAGTGTTTCTCATGTGCAAGTTTTGCATTGAAGTTCTTAGACCTAAAATCTCTATGAAACTCTTTATAAATTACTGTGTATTTTGACATACACCTAACGTGCTCGTAACAGGGTGACAAGTATGGGTATGCACTAATCCATGTTAGAGAGCATGAGAGAAGTGAAGGGACTACCCTTCTCGATAAGAGAGAAAATATCATCGGCCACTTGATTAGTGAACAGAAAGTGTATGGCCATACCAAGCAAAATAATGAGTAATCATTATTTATCTGAAAGTTCAGTGTCACTGGAATATCAAGAAAGGAATTACTATATATAAGGATGACTGGTTCCATGCCTTATATTAATTCTGATATTTAAGGGTAAGGGACTATGGTAAATTGCATTAGGTCACTAAATGCCATTTGCATTTTCATTTAATTTGGAATACTATAATATCTTGCTAGAGACTATAAATAGCCTTTGAATTAATTTATTAATTCATTGCCAATATTAAATGGACCTATAGGATCGCACACAAAGCATTGGGCTTAAAATATTTAAATAGTGTATTGAAAATTAATTTGGGCTTTCATTTAAAGTCAAATTAATTTATACAATGGATAACCCCAAAAAGAGACAGGAAGATTAGCTTGACTCATCATAGATCGAACAATGTCCAATAGAGTTTGATTTCTCCTTTCGAACACACCATTCCATTGTAGCATTCCAGGAGGAGTGAGCTGTGAAATAATTCCACACTCCTTTAGATGACTGTCAAACTCTTGGCTTAAGTATTCGCCACCTTAATCTGATCGAATGACTTTTATACTTTTGCTAATTTGGTTTTCCACTTCGTTCATAAACTCTTTGAATTTTTCAAAAGTTTCAGACTTGTGCTTCATTAGATACATGTAGCCATATCTACTGAAGTCATCTGTGAATGTCACAATGTAAGTAAAACCACCTCACGCCTGTGTACTTAATGGTCCACATACATTGATATGTATTAGTTCCAATAAGTCACTAGTCCTCTCACCTTTCTTGTTAAAATGACTCTTTGTCATCTTTCCATGCAAACATGGATCGTATGTCATAAGATTCTAAGTCGAATGACCCAAGCACTCTAAATTTATGGAGTCTTGAAATGCATTTTTCATTTGCATGTCCTAAACGACAATGCCTGAATAAGTAAGGTTCAAGTCATTTGATTTAACCCTCTTTGTATTAATGTTATATATGGACTATTTGTTTTGTAGATCAAGGATATAAAGGCCATTTTGTAACATAGCAGTGCCATATAAAATGCCTTGGCGACGAATATGAATATTGCCATTATCAATAAAAAAAATCAAATTCATCAAAATCCAAACATGAAACTGAAATAATGTTTCTGATTATAGCAGGCACAAAATAACAATTCATTAAATCTAAACAAAGTCCAAAAGGTAAAGTGAGTCAATAGTCGCCTATCTCTATGGCAGCAACTTGTGCTCCATTCCCCACACGGAGGTCCACTTCACTCTTCCCAAGTAACTGCCTATTTCTTAACCCCTGCACATTTGAACAAATGTGAGAACCACAACCGGTATCCAATATCCAAGTGGTAGAAATAGAAAGGTTAATTTCAAGAAAAAAAAATACCAGAACTGGATGCCTTGGCTCCATTTTTCTTTTGTTCTTCCTTGAAGAAAGCGCAATTCTTCCTCCAATGCCCTAACTTGTTGCAATGGAAGCATGTGCTCTCGCTCTCCTTGAGCTTTTGCGCCTTAGGCTTTGGTTGGGCCTGAGGTGCACTCCCACTTGACTTGGGTTTTTCCTTTCCCTTCCCCTTTCCCTTAGCAGGTCCCTTCTTAATGCCCCCTTGAACCATAAGTATGGGATTGGTCTTTTGAATGTTCTCTTCAGCAATCTTAAGCATCCCATGAAGCTCGGTGATTGTCTTGTTCATTGTATGCATGTTATAATTCATAACAAATGGATCATAATCATCAGTCAATGAACCTAAGATCAAGTCAGTGTCCAATTCCTTCGGGACTTGTACCTCAAGCTTCTCAAGAGCATCAATATACCCTTTCATCTTGAGTACATGGGTACTAACAGGAGTACCCGTAACCATCTTACAAGAAATTAAGGCCTTTGTTGTTACAAACCTCTCGTGATGAGCTTGCTCTTGAAACATCTCCTTGAGGTGCAACATGATCGCATAAGCCTCTTGGTCCATGAATTGCTTTTGCAAGTCAGGCACCATAGTGGCCAGCATCAAACAGTTCACATCATTGGAGTAGCTCTTCTTAGTCTCAAAAGTTTCCTTTTGAACCGCAGAGGCATTCCTACCAGGTTCTTCAGGCAAGGGTGCATGCAAAACATACGACTTTTTCTCTTGCTTATGAACTATTCTTAAGTTTCGAGACCAGTCTATGAAGTTAGTGCCATTCAGTTTGTCCTTTTCTAGGACCGATCACAATGAAAAGTTGTTGTTTGAAGAAGCCATTTTCAATCTACAATAAAACTTAGCAAGATTAAATGAGGTCTTATTTATAATCCCACAAACCGAATTAATATCCCTTTAAATAATTCGCGTTAGTGATTTAATGTGGACTAAGATCCACTTTTCAAAACAACTTATTAGTCAAGCTGAGCTTGTACACCTAACAAGCTAAGTTACTTAGGTAGAAAAACTCCAATCATATCTCGTACATGACTCTTGGATCAAATGGGCTAACATCTTAAGATGTTATAGCACAAACCCATTTATTAGTTGCCTAGGTTCGGGTATCCCTTTCCATGTTAAGTCCAACTTACATTCACAACCCATGCCTGACAAAGATAATCGGGCGCATCTAGGACTCCTAATGTACGTGACCGATGATCGATGCCTTGACATGTTTCAAATTAGGAAGGCAACTTTATGACTTACTATTTTAGGGATTCATTTTATTACGGCTTACATGGCATACGCTTTGTCATCCATTCATATGATGCATATATATATAATTGCATAAAGTAAAGCGTGACAAACATGGGCCCAAAAACTTACAACTAAGATTCTATACTATTACATAAGAATCTTCGAGTTGGGCTTCTCCACTCCGGTGGGCTTCGTCTTGATTTACAAAGTCTTTAAATAAATTATATTCTAAGAAATAAATGAAACTTTTACAATAATACATAATGGCTCGCAGGTCATATTTAATTACAAAAACCCAGGGCCCATGAATGTACCATGCATATCCATTCAATACACCAAACAAGTAAATAAATATACATAACATTCATGGATCAAACAAAGTCCAATTTTAATTAATTTAGCCAAGCACATTAATGGAAATTGTGTACTTGAAATTTTAAGAGGAGACCCCATGATGGGCTTGGGCCGAAGCCCAATGGACTAAATCCTCTTATTGAATAAGTTCTCTTAAAAGCCCAAAATACAAACTAGTTAGATTTGTGCCATAAATCAACTCTAGTATAATTTTCAATTTTTGCCATTTTTACTTTTATGTCATATAGCCCATAAACATTAAAAATACATATAATATGTACCAACATGAATTAAAACATAAAATCATGAAGAATACATATCATACATGACATTCATACTAAAATAAACAAACAACAATGAAACTAGTTGTTTAATGCTTATATAATGCAAAAAAATTGCACAAACACTTAAAAAATATTATGAGTCATTTAATAATTTAAATAAGGTCATAAATATTGAGTTAATGTTCTATACCGATATGATCTAAATTTTTTTTTGCCATTTTAATCAAAACAAAACAAACAATGTCGATTAAACATGCAACAAACACAAACTAGTCATATTTTTAAGTGATTTTAAAATTAATCAATTAAATTGTCATGGACCAGAATTAAAACCAATTTTAAAATATGTTCAGACCTGTTATTAATCTCTAAAAGTCACTTACAAACATGCCAACCACGTTTTACATTTAATTTTGAAAACTAGTTGTTAAACAAACACATATCATGCAAACTAGCACCTAGTTTCAAGATTAACATGTACCATCAGGTATTTATAATTAAATCCAACCATGAATAGCTCTAAGAACATCTTAGGATAGTATATTAATATTTCATAATAATTATAATACCTATCTAATCATTTAAAATTATTTTTACACCAAAAAATGCAAAAAACTCAAAACAGAAAATTTCAGCATTACATGTTATTAAACGAACGATTTTTGAATAATTATTTCATGCATATAAAGCACCAAAATAAGCATGTTTAGGCTCTGATACCACCGAAGGGATATCACTTGGAATATACATGAAGATCATGCAGCGAAAAAATAAAAAAAAAATATTGATCATTCATGCCATGCAATATACGACATAGAATCGAAACATGCAATTTTAGAGTTTTAAAAACTTACAAGCTTGGATGCTCTTCAAAATTTTGATTTTGCAATGGAAAATGTATAAGATAGACTTATACACTTCAAATCTGGAACACCAATGCCAAAGGAGTAGCCTTTACGCCACACCACTCTATGCTCACACACACACTTGCAAAGATAACTTAAAATCAAGAGTGCTAGCTCTATGATTGTGTATTTGGCAATGGGAATGATTTGAAGCCACAAGATCTGATTTTGTTCTTCCTTTAGGTTTCTATTGCTGCCCAAGAACACAAGAGATGAAGAAAGAATCATTTCTCTTGAAAGTGGCGGCACTAAAGGAGAGAAATTATCACTTAGGTCAAAAATAGAATTAATTAATTTATATCATTAATCTAGGAAAGATAGGTAATCCGAAATCCCTTAGAATTAGGAATATTTTCAGCCTCCATTACTTCCTAATTAAGTGATTTAAATTAATTCAAACTATATTAGGTTTCAAATTTAAATGGCATTAGTAATTTAATCAAAACAAACTTATTTTGGAATTAATTGGTTGCCGAATTCATCTAGGATTTCTAGCTTGAATTTTGGCCACATTAATTCCCTCTCAAGTATTATATTTTGATTAAATACAATTTAGGATTTAATACTCAATTAACTTAATTATACATAGATAATTAATTAATTGAAATTAAAATTAGCACATGCCAATAAATTTCTCTCGTGTAACAACTGTTAACAGATTTGCCTAAAACAACAAGCTATTTAAGGCAAAATAACAGTTCAACAGATTTGCCTTAAACAGCTAGCTGTTTAAGGCAAAATCGTAGTTGAACAGATTTGCCTAGCTGTTTTAGGTAAAAAACCTGTTTAACAGATTTGCCTAAAACAGCAAGCTGTTTTAGACAAAAAATCTGTTTAACATATTTGCCTAAAACAATAAGTTGTTTTAGGCAAAAATCTGTTTACCTATTGCATACATTAATTTGACTTTAAATAAAAGTCCAAATTAATTTTCAATATGCTATTTAAATATTTTAAGCCCAATGCTTTGTGTGCGATCCTATATGTCCATTTAATATTGGCAATGAATTAATAAATTAATTCAAAGACTATATATATTCTCTAGCAAGATATTATAGCATTCCAAATTAAATGAAAATGGAAATGGCATTTAGTGACCTAATGCAATTTTGCATAGTCCCTTACCCTTAAATATCAGAATTAATATAAGGCATGGAACCAGTCATCCTTATATGTACTAATTCCTTTCTTGATATTCCAGTGACACTGAACTTTTAGATAAATAATGATTACTCATTATTTCACTCGGTATGGCCATACACTTCTCTGTTCACTGATCAAGTGGCCGATGATATTTTATCTCTTATCTAGAGGGGTAATCCCTTCACTTCTCTCATGCTCTCTAACATGGGTGTATGTCAAAGTACACCGTAATTCATAAAGAGTTTCATAGAGATTTTAGGTCTAAGAACTCCGATGCAAAACTTGCACATGAGAAACACTTATGACTTGTACCATGTAGTGTTCTCATAAACTGATCGAATCCAGATACCATGTTCTAAACATGTATCTATGATCTCTGATTGACACTCCAGTACTTATGATTCGTAAGACATAACTCAAATTATCAAAGAGAGCATACTAGTCTTAATTCATTTGTTATTCCCATAACAATGACTGACTAGGGATATTTAGAATGAAGTCTCATTTGTTTCAAGATCTTACAACCATGTGTATCACACATGATAACTTAAACTAAAAAATTTTTCTTGGATAGTTCTATCAATTGATATGCACAGAAATTCAATAGATAAAACAAATGCCTCATTTATTAACTTAAGTTTTTTGTAACAATGCATTGGGGCTAGGGATTATACTAACAAATAATACCATACCTTTACAATTTATAGCTAAGCACCTTTATAATTTCAACCAAAAACTGAAATTGTTGAAGAGATGAGAGAAAGAGAACACTGGAGTTTTGAAAGAGAGAAAGTGAGAATGAAAAATCTGCATTTTTCTTAGCTTTGTCATCTCCCTCTATTCAAGAACCACAAAATGAATTTCTCTCCCCTACACGCAAAAGGCTAGCTATTAAATGAGAATTAAATTTTCCTAATGCTCCTTCATTCTTTTGCATGTAAGAATTATGCCCCAAAAGATTCTTTCTCAATTAAAATCTGACCCACATATCCTTTCCCTTTTAAAATCCTGTCTCACATTTTTTTCTTTCAAAATTGACCCCAAATATTATCATTCTCTTTTAATTTCACCCTTAATTAACTTTTCCCTTTTTAATTGCACCTACTAAAACACATTTATGTCCTAATTGATCCTGTAACTATATTTTTATTCCAATTATACACATGGTAAAATAAACTTTTTACCCTTTATCACTTAAAACAATAATTATCATCGTCATAACTTATAATACTTTAAAAAATTAAACTTAATTAAACTTTACTATAATATTAATTCCCATGAATTCGATCCTTATAGTGACTTAGTCGGGTTACCTGTAATACTCAAAGGCAAAGGCATTGGGCCCGACTGAGATGGGAAGTGACTCAGCTAGGTTGATTTGGATTTTTTTTTGACGAATTTGGAAGATTTTAGCTAGTAGATGGGAGTTCAAGTGGCGTTTGGACTCTACTATTTTAGGGTTTTTTTAGTTAGTTTCAATGATTCATTCATTTATTAGTCTATTCCAATAAGCTTAACTTAGTTTTTAGTCAAGCAAAGTTTCAAATTCTCTTTTATCTATACTTAGGTTTAATTGCAAACTTTCTTTTTCTGGCTTAGGAGCTGGAGATTGAAGTCAAACTTTAATTTATGAGTATAGTATCTGGTTTTGTATTTGTTTATTCAATTTTCATTTTGAACAATGAGTAGTTTATTTCTTTTGTTGGGGGATTCTTGAATCCTCATTTTCCTACTATTATAGCTCTTAATTGAGTTTAATTTAATACATGTTCTGTTATTTCCTTATTCCTATGCTTATCTGTATTTTTATTTATATTTAGATTCATGTTTGGTGGATTGAATAGATGATTGGATTTGAATCTGAATATTGATCATTTATGTACATGCCTTTTCTAATATTACTGAGTTCAATAATTTCTTATGTTCTGAAATTGAGATAAGAGATTATGATCATAAGTATTATTAGGTTAAAGAAATCTAATTTTCAATAGATCGAAATTGAGGGTTTTGAATAGGGATTCAATTAAAATCTAGGAACTTCAAACCAAGATTGATCCTAGTTTTTAGATTGTTCCTAATAAAATAGTTTAATTATCTAAAAAGGTGTTTTAAGTAAGGGACCTAAATTTAGTTGGTTTTTTCCATAATGAATTTGTGTTATCTTTGAGTCAAATCAATTTCAGTAGTAAGAGAAGAGGATAGTTCCCTCAGTAAAAGGTTTTGGGTAGTTAATTTTTATCATTAAATTTGTTAATCTCTATTTTAATTAATTTTAAACTTTACTTTTTATTTTCAATTTACGTAGCTATTTAATTAATTTAGTTTAATCATAAATCACAATCAAACTTGGAAATTCTTTAGCATAATTTCTTCTTTCAAATCTAACTTCCTCAATCTCATAGGTTTGATATTCTTATGATCTTAAATATATTTTTCTATATTACTAGCCAATCTAGTATACTTACTAGACACCGGTCAGTAGCCTTCGGATATCACAGGCATATCCTTAGAGGTAATAACTCACTATTTGATCATCAAGCCTGACTGTAAGCCAATAAGTAGAAGAAATGTAATCATGCATCTGAGTGCCAACTGGCTATGGCAGAAAAGATGAACACTTTGCTAAAGAATGACTTCATTAGAGAAGTATTCTATCTGGACTGGTTGTCAAATGTAGTGCTGGTAAAAAAGGCTAAAAAAAAGTGAAGGATGTGTGTTGATTTTACAAACTTAAACAAGGCATGTCCCTAAGACAGTTACCTTCTTCTGAATATAGATTTGTTGGTGGACTCCATAATAGGATTTGAAGAATATGCATTCTTGGATGCATTGGTAGGTTAACACTAGATATCGATGAATCTGGTACATGAAGAAAAGATCGCCTTCATTACTTACTGAGTAACTTATTGTTACTGAGCTATACCTCTCGGACTAAAAATGTAGGATCAACATATTATAGGTTGATGAACAAACTCTTTGCCAACCAGTTAGGTAGAAATATGAAGAATTATATAGATGATATGATCATAAAAAGTAAAACATCAGTAGACTTGCTTAACGATCTCATAAAAACTTTTTTTACTCTTAGAAACGTAAGGCTAAGGTTAAATCCTGAAAAGTATGCTTTTAGAATACAGTCTAGAAAATTCCTAGGTTTTATGATTTTGAAGAGAGGAATAGAAGCTAATCTAGAAAAGGTCTAAGCAATACTGAAGATGAAGGCCCTTAAGTCTATTAAGAATATTCAAAAGCTTAATGGCAAGATAATAGCTTTGGGAAGATTCATCTTTTAATTAGCTAAATAATGCCTTCCCTACCATTAAACACTCAAAAATTTAAAGAACTTTCAATAAATTGAAGAGTATTAGCAAGCCTTTAAAGGACTGAAATAGTTCATCACCTCCCCAGCACTGCTTAGATGCCTTTAGTTTGGTTAAACTCTATATATGTACCTAGCTATCTTTGAAAGAGCAATAGGTTTGATAATGGTTCAAAAGGATAGCACTCAGGAATTCCCAATCTCCTACACTAGATAAGTTTTTTGAGGTTTTGAATTAAAGTACCTAATCTTAAAATAGCTGGCTTTTACATTGGTTATCTCAACAATTAAGTTACGACTGTACTTCCACGCGCACACTAGAATAGTTCGGATAAACTCAAGCCTTCGAAAGGTGTTATAGAGACCTGAAGCTTCAAGAAGGTTGATCGAATGGGCAGCTCGCCTAGGCAAGTTTGATGTAAGATATTGTTAGGTTTTAACAGGAAAAATAAAACAAAAATGCAGTGAAAAATAAAAATCCACTAAGATCCATGCAATCCAATTGATTCAATAAGAAGAATGTAACGATTACCAACATCTTGAAGCACAAAAAATCAATTCTTTAGGAGTTGCCTCTACCAAAACTAACACCTTGTATCATTATCTACACATGAATATGATGAACAGAATTGCAAAGGTGTTAGCTTCCTTCCTTGGTGGTTAAGGTTTGATCTTCTATTCTTTTTCAAAGTTACAAAAAAATGAAATTTTTATCTCCACTTAAAGGTGATGGATGCCACTCTAATTTAGTATGCTTAATTAAGGTTTAACTATACATATCAAAATTTATTTTCTAAATCCATGACTATATCCATTCCAATATTTAAATTTTAGTTATGGTAAAAATTTATTGTTAAAGTATTAAAAATGGTATAAATTTATTGCTAAAGTTTGTTTTCTTTTAAATGTATAAATTTACGCCGTTAAAAGTTCATAAATGAAAAATAACACATATTTATCTTTAAATTATTAAAAAAATATCAATAATTACCTTTTAAAGTAGTAAATACATAAATTCATAATATTTTTAATATTTTAGATATATTTTTAAAAAAATAAAATTATAATTCAATGTTAAATTTTACTAGTATTCATAATGATTATCGTGGCAAATAGGCCAAAAGTAATCTGAATGTTTGTTACTTAAAATAAGAATTATAATATTAATCTTAATTTTTTTTATATATTTATATCGAATTTTAATTTGTCACAAAATAAATTTTGAAATGTCCGAATTAACCCTTAGTCTATTCATCACATTCTATATGTGTGATCTAATATATTCATATTATATTGGCAGTGGGTCCCAATCTCATCACGGGTCCATAAGTCATAAGTAGCTTTTAGCAAGATATTATGACTATTCAAATAATATGAATATCGATAATTTTATTTTAACATAATAGAACATGTTATAATCCCTTTGTCAGATAATATCGTGTTTAAACATAAGTCATGATCCATGTCAAACTTATATGGTCCAAACATATAATTTCTTAATCACTAAGTGGACTGATAATATCAAATGACATTGATTGCTCCATCAATTCATTTCAGCATGGCCATGTATTTCTCATTCTTACTTATTGAGAGGTCCAATAGATATCTCTCCCATAAGAGAGGGATAAATTTCATCTTGATTATTCATTATCCTCTGTATAATTCTCATCATGTCTAATCATAACTTTTATTATTATCCAATTAAAGATAATGTTTAATTACGTCAAAACATAATATTACTTATGCAGGATACTGTGATAATCTTAGATCTAAGGATCGATAACATAACTATAATGAGATAACTAATGACATTAACCCATGTAGTATCTCATAGCAGGTCTATCCAGTATTTTATTCTCCAACAAATACCTATAAGTTTGATTTATATTATCATATAAAATCATCCCATGATTATCAATCAAACTTATACTAATCTTTATTTATCATTATTCCTTTAATGAAAAATGACTAGGGATAGTTAAAATAATATTAAATTATTATTTACAAATATTATTATAATGTAACATGCCAACAATATAATAACATGAAAAAAAAACTCAATTTCATAGAATGAAATGTGTCATTACTTAAAGAACCAAATGTTTTGCCTAGGGTATAACCACTAACAGATATGAACCTCAATCAATAATGAAGGTGTAGGTCCTGACAGATTTTATAGTGGAATTGCACATGTTGTCGCCTGAACCGATCAAATTTTCATGGAGTCTATACGTTGATGGAGTGGCTTGATCGAAAGAAGTAGGAGTTGGGGTTATCCTAACTAGTCTAGGAAATATCTCTATTCTTGGAATGGAGCATATAACCTTCCTAACATCCTATAATGTGGCTTTGGCTTACAATTGGCGATTGAAGTAATACCAGACTAATTAGAGATATTCTCTGACTCTGGGCAAATTTGAAACCAAACAGCACTTCATGTTTGGTATAAGGGGCACTTCTGGCTACCTTATAAAAAGCAGAAAGTACCTAGTCGATCACGCAGATACCCCAAGCTGAGAATCAAGAAGCGTACTAATAAATGTAAATTATACTATATCATTATTATGTATTTAGTGTGTTTATTATGTTAATTAAGTTAATTTAGTATTTCATTATATAGGTTAGTATTTTATATGTTTAATTGTTTAATTTGGCATTTTTAGGTGTATAATTAACGAAAATAGAGAAAATACAAGGGCTGAAGTGCAAAATCGGCATTTGAAAAAGTTTTAGGAGTCAAGTTTTGTTCATATTAGTCCAGAGGATGGCTACTTAGTGGAGTGATTCTTCACTCTACCGAGTGAGGCTTAAGGGAAAGAAGAGGAGCAAAGGCTACTCGATGGAGTGAAAATTCACTCTATCGAGTCACCTAAAGAGGAGTAAATTAAAAGGCCAATCGATGGAGTGAGATACTGACTTTACCGAGTAAGAGAAATTGGGTTATGTTAAAACTCTCCTGTTTTGCTAAAATAAAAAATATGAAGGCACAAAACTTACTTTTTTCAAGCTATAAATATAGCACCAGATTTTGGAAAGGGATGATGTTTTTTTTTATTAAAGTTTTTAGGTTAGTTTTAGAGTTATTTTTTGTGAATTTTAACCTAATTCTCAAGAGGCAAAGATAGAGGATTTTGAAGGTTGCAATTCAAGTTCTGAAAAAACTTCAAGAAGGGTTTCCCAAATCTGATGTGTTTGCATTTTGATTACTTTTTTTCTTTATGTCTAAAGACAATGAGTGAGTGAGTTCTTTTGCTTTTGCTAAGGGAACTTAAATCCTATATTTCTTCATGTAATGACTTGGTTTGTTCTCCAATTGAATACAAGTTGATTATTTCTTAATTTTTGAGCAATTCCTTATCTTAAGTTATGTTTGATTTGATTATTGATGTATTGAGATAATGATTGATGATCAAATGTAATATTGACCTAAATGTGCATGTTTATAATTTAATTCACCTAATTTGATGCATGCTTTTTTTCTGAAATATGAGATAATTGTGTGTTAATTTTAAGTGAATTCAGGCTAACAAAGATAAATTAAGAGTAGATTGATGTGAGATCTCTTGAAAAGGGGGTCTAATGGATATTTAGGGGTCCATAAACTGAAGTTTTATGATAACTATTGAATTATTTCTAATAAAAGGGTTTGATGATTAGAAAGATATTCTAAGTTATTTGACTTTATTATCAATTTTTCATAATCACTTGTGTTATCTTTAGTTAAGTTATATGCATTAGAAATTGAGGTGGAAAGTCCTTTAGCAGAATTCTCTTTTATCATTGAATTTATCATCTTTTTTTTACTGGTTGTGTTTAAATTTCTTGTTTGATTGCTTAAGTTTATGTTTAATTGCATTAATTTAATTAGTTTAAGTTATTTAAGATTTTTTTTAGTTTAATTAACTCTTTATCATTACAAAATTAGGAATTGTTCGCACATATTGATCACTCTAAGAATCTAAAATATCTAAAACATCACATTTTCCTTGGATTTGATATTTAGGATCTTAAATTATATTTTTCTATGTTATTAGCTAATCTAGTACACTTGCTAGATATCTGTCATGAACGCCTTGGTAAAACAAGATTCTTTTAAAGGTAATGCGCAAATAATGGATATCATTTGGGCAATAATTTCCTAGCCAAACTATGAGACCTACCAAGTTCAAATACAAGAACCGATAGAAGGTTGGTACCTTCCTATCTATCAGTACTTGAGTTCGAAAATTCTCTCAGAAAACCAAGTGCAAGCTTGGAAAGTTGTCAGATGCATAAATTTGTATGCTACTCTAGATGATAAGCTTTATCGACGATCTTTCCGACATCCCTAGACATTCTATCTCAACATGAAAGAAGATGAATATTACCTAAGGGAAATTCATCATCTCCTAAGGAAAATTCATGAAGGCATTTATGGTGCCCACAAAAGAGCCCAGGTTATTGCTCGAAAAGCCCTCCTTAAGGATACTATTGGCCCATAATAGAGATAAATGCCAAAGATCTTATTCGAAAGTGTGACAAATTGTAGCACCCTAAATGATATAACCTAAAAAGGGTAATTAGTGAAATTGAGATTTATAAATAAAGTTTAATTTTAGGAGACCCAAATAAACTAATTTAATGTATATGTATGTGTATGTGTGTGTGTGCGCGTGTTTTTGTGTGTGTGTGTATATATATAATATAAATTAATTAAGAAATTAAGCAAGTGGCATAGGTTTAGAATTGAATTAATTAAGGACCTAAATGAATAAAGTTTTAAATGATAGGTTTAAAAATTAAAAAGAAAGGACTAAAACAAAAATTTTTAAAAAAAAATCTTCCTTTTTTTGTTCTCTCTTTTCTAGTGACCCATAACCTCTTCCCATTTCCTTTTATTCTTTTCTTCTTCTTTCATTTCATTCCTCCATCAATCGTCACCATCTACAGACCCACCATCGTCGCATGTCCTACTCTAAAAGTTGCCAATCAGCCATCCTTTTTACCTCCGATGCACATAACAGTAGTAGTTGTAACCCCTCCTTTAGCTATATTCTCTTCATGGAAGCTGTTAACTATCACACCTCCTTGTGTCACCACCCATCATCCCTCCATCGATCTATTATACCATAAATGCTGGCCAAGAGGTATTGGGAATACCTTCTATAGATCTGAAACTAAGAGAAGGGTAGAATTAATTAAATTAGAGATTAGGGATTTTAGTTTTATTTTCTTAATTTTATCATTTATTTAGGAAATTAACCTTAGATAAAGCTTAAATTGCAAGTTTAGTTTTGAAATATCTCCTAAATTTGTATAAATTATCCTGATTCGAGTTATTTGGTTTAAATCCAAGAATATGTTATTGAAGAAGGAAAAGAAGATAACTTACAGAAAAAGGAGAAAGGAAAAGAAGTACAAGAATTAGCCTAAGATTGAGTAGTGCCTTTAGAAGATTAGATTGATTTTTGTCATCTATCAGGTTTGTGACCACTAAATTTACTTTTCCTCAATTTTTATATAGATTTTATTTAAGTTAAAGTCTAGTGTATGATATGAGTTTGATGGTTTAAATTTTAGAAGCCATAAAATTGATGAATGTAAGTTATTGATGCATTATTAGGTGATAAAATTAAGAAATTAATGTGGGGGTTGTTCTTAAAATTTTATATTATTTCAATTTGGGCAAATAGAGGTTGTTCTTGAAGTTAAGTCAAAAATAAATTTTAACAATTGTAAATAGTTCTATTTCCTAATAAAATGGAAGTATTTGATAGACATAAATTGGAGCAAGGGTAAATTTAAATTTAGAGTGTATTATATATAAATATAAATACTATAAAATTCATTCTTATATATAAGTTTGGCATATAAATGTACTATTAATATACCTTTAGTTATAGATGACTAGTTTATTTAATGATGTTACATAGTATAATATGAGTTAGTTGCGGGTACATTAAATATTAAAGGTGAAGTACATATACTATTGTAAAGATTCACTTAACTCTTAGAAATTCATATATCTTTGTATTAAAGTAGAATAGCACAAGAAAATATGACATAGTAGGGTGTAAAGACATTTTAATGTGAATTATTTGCTAGTACATGATACTATTTAAAAGTGAAAACATTTATAAAGTAATGTATATTTTCATAAATGATAAGACTGATAATTAAATTGAGTTTTGAAAGGTAGTAAAAAGGTACACTATGGTACCAGAGAATGAAATCAACATGAGTGCAAATGGGAAAATAATAATATAGAGAAATTGTTATTTATTTATACTAAAACATTAAGAAACATGTGACAATATAACGACATTAATGCCCTTAGTAACGATAAAAACTCCTTAGTAGGATATAGTTGGCCAACCATAGGGATGAAGTTTTGATTGACATTTTGGAAAAATGGTATTTTGTAATATAAAGAAATGACTCATCATCTAGTGTAAAAAGAGCAATGTCAAGTTTTGACCCCTTTTTACACCAAAAATTGGAGTGCAGTGTCAAGTTTATACCACTACATTTCGAAATTGGTTTACTAATGGAGTGCGGTGTTAGGTTTCGACTACTTCATTTTAAATTTAACTTTATAAAGGAGTGCAATGTCAGGTTACGACCACTCCAGTCCATCTAGACCAAAAAGGTCTCAGTCTCGTGTATCGTTTAAGCCATTCTTTCAGATTACTATGGATAAAGAAAATATTTTTTTCTTTAAAATTAAATGGAAAATAGTGATGGATATAGAATAATAATTGTTACACTATTTTATATAAATATATTTATGGTTTTAATAAAGTTCAACATACGTAATTGCATAATTAACTTGTGATATTAGCTATTGTTTTGAGAAAATGGTAATTAACTAACAATATCTAAAATCTATGTATATATATAAATATATTGTTTTATTAAATACAATGTTGGTGATTTCTATCTTTAGTACTGAACATATACTTTCTTATGGATAAGTAAAATTAGTGATTGCCACTAAACAATTATCTTAGCTTATGGAATTTTTATTTTTGCATATAGGTATATAGGTATTTTGAGAAAATAGTAAACCGAGGATCTACTAAGAAGTGAGGAGTACTTCTTCTACTTCATAATGGATACTTGGCTTGGAATTTTTTTGGCATTTTGGAGACTTAGATACTTATGAACTATAGATGGCTTCCTAGTACATGATTTTTGTATTAAAGTAGTTATTCTTATTATAATTGTAATGAAGAATGGTGGATGATATATGTTTCAAGGAAGTGAAGTTTGAAATTTAAAAACCTTAATTTCTTTTATTTTATAAATGGCTTAATTGTTCTATTGCTATGGATTAAGAAGGCCATAATATAAATTTAGTACTATTTTGGATGTTGATAAAGTTAAGGAGTGTGTTGGATATCATAGAAGTGTGATTTATCCTTTGTAAGTAGGGTGGATAGAGACCTATATAGAGGGTACTTTATCCATGTTTCTATAAAAACATTGGGAGCCAAAAATTGAAAATGAATAAGGATAAGATAAGTTTTGACTTTATATTTTTAGATGGTGTAACATTTAGTAACATCAAGCACCAAAACTTAGATCAACAAAAGCTAATCCATAGCCTATTGCCATTCGCTTAATAAGGCATTGATATTTTGGGCCATTTTCCCTAAACAATTGAATAGTGAAAGTTATTGGTAGTTGTCGTGGATCATTTCACAAAACGGATAAAGGCGAGCCCCTTACTTCAATTATGCCTACTAATATAATCAAGTTCTTTTAGAATTCTATCATTATGAGGTTCGAAATCTTGCACTCCATTATCATGGATAATAGGAAGCAGTTTCACTATCAAGCCTACATTCTTCTCAGAATTGAACATCCAGCTATACTTTACTTTAGTATACCATCCCCAGTTTAACGGTATGACTAAAGTCATAAACCAAACAATCATACCAGGCTCAAGATATGATTATATGATGCCAAGGGACTCTAGGTGAAAGAACTCAATAATACCTCATGGGCCTACCGAACCTCCCTATGAGCAGCAATCAAGGTTGCACCTTTTAGCCTCATATTATGTTGAAGTTGTCATTCCTTGCAAGATTAGCATTTAGAGTATTTAAACTTCCCTATATGACAAAGAAAATAAAGCCAATCTCCTTTACCATCTACATCGATTGAAAGAACGGAAGGAGATCACCTAAATTCAATCAGCAGCATGCAAGCAGCCATGGCATCTTATCATAACCATAAGGTAAAGCCAAAGTCTTTTTGAGTAGGACAGTTGCTCTTAAAAAAAGTGATCACAGATCAAACTATTGCAAAGGTCAAAAAATTAAACCCTAACTGGGAAGGGCCATATCAAGTTTATATAGTTATCAATGGAAGTGCTTATAGGCTCAAGGATTTATCAGGAAAAGTTCTGCCACAGTTGTGGAATGTTTTAAGTATCAAGTTATACTATCAGTAATATATTTGCTCAGTTAGGCTTTATCGCCAGTTTAAATTAAGTTGTATTATTTAGCTCATCGGTACATTTTCCAATTGAGCATATGTTTAATTAAACTCCAATTATGAGCTTGAATCATTATCAATAATAATTCATTTAGTTTGGCTATATCACTATTTTAGTTTATTATTGGCTCAACAATACTTTCACCAAATGAATATGTGTTTATTAAGCTCTAACAGTAGCACTTGTATTCATCATAATTACAATTTATTTCTAGCTCTAAATGGCATTTACGCTAATCGAGCACCCATTTAATGTAAGATCGCTTTAATTTTTTAACAATGTCATAAAGCCGAGCAAATCATGATCACTTACATATGATTTCAATTCATGCCGGTAAACAGAACTTGAGAAAGCAAAATGATATTCCTTAAATTTAGGAAGAAATACACTCATTCATCATTTAGATACACATCATCCAGTCAAGATCATTCAACTTTGGGATGTTTCTCTTTTATAGTAGTGACTAGCTTATTGCCAAATATAATACATTTGTTAGCGTAGCTAAGTCTATGGCTTTATCTTATAGTTCATAACATTTCTTCTCAAGCTCCACCTTCTCTTCTTTGAGCTTTTCCAGCTCAACATTAACAGCTCTAGTTCCCTCTTTTTCTCCAGCAAGGGATGCCTCTATTTTTGAAGCCTTTCGCTCAGTTTCACTTATTTTCTTCTCAGCCGCTTCAACCTTTTTTTCGGTAGTAGTAATTTTAAGCTCTACCTCACCAAGATTGGCATATAGATTGACTAAAACCTGCTCCTTTTTATGCCACCTTATGATCAGTTTATTCATTTTGGTGATCATAACTCCTATAGTCATCAACCTCTACAAGCAAAAAGGATTAAAATGCACACAGAAGAAGAAACCAGGAAACTAATCTCATAGCTCATGTCAGCTTGGTGCCTTTTCATAATGAAAAAGAGTTTATTGACATTCAAATTGATGAGGAAAGCCACCTTGCTCGGCATGCAAGAGATATGATGAGTAAAGGCAGTGAAGTCTTTATTCTTTTTGGAGTAGTCACTCCTTTACCCTTCCTAAAATCCTAAAACCTCCGTGGTGAGGGTTCGGATATCTTTGCAACTTAACCTAACAGCTACAGCAATAGCTCTTTGTAGATTAGAGGGAGGGGACTTAACCATAGTGCCCCTAGCCTCAGGCTCCCTAACCTTTAAAAATAGAGGGGTTATCATGGATCTTGACTACATAAGGAGTAGGGATCTATTTGGCTACCAGTGTAGGCTTTAACTCTATCAGGGCCTTAGGTGCTACAACTGTTGAACCACTAGCCTTCTGCCTCTTTACCTTTATTATTTTAGCTAAGCTTGGCTTATTCCCTCTCTTCATAGCTGTAAGGAAAATGGCAATTAAGAAGTAAATGAGAAATGCCTATTGAATAAAGGAAAAATTACCCTTTTCTTAGGATGGGAAATTTTTGGAACATAGTTTTCGAATAGCATCCTCATGTTCTATTTGTCCTATGCGATCTCTCTCTATCAAATTAATATTCGCTCCTCCTTTTTAGACAACCGCAAGGTATTATCATTGTGGTTAACAAACCAACCCTATAAAATATGAAAAGAAAAATCCACGTGAAGGCTCTCCATGATGAAGAATCAATTTTTCCAATTCTTTAGTGACTCGGGATTGTCAATAAAGGCACTAAAGCTACCTCAAGCTTATATGTAATTGTGATCCTTGATGGCAATGATTAAGCCTACCACATGTGTAGCTCAAAAGACGTTGATAGTTAGATCTATATTATGCTCTATCGACCACACTTGCAGTACTAAAAGAGTCTGCCAGGCATTAGGATAAATATATATAATGGTTAGATCATAATAATTTAAGACATCCATCTTGAACTTGGTCAGAGGTAAGATTACCCTTGCCACAATAGCCACTTCATACATCACTATTCTGCGGTTACTAGAGAATTTAGAATTGGCTTTCGGAGAGGGGTTGGGTGCTCTAATCATATATCCGCTAGCTATCCCTAATGGCCCTACTGGGGCATCTAAATTATTATCCTTTATAGTTGAACAAATGCTCCCCACTCGAGGAAGCCTTCTTGGTTGTTTATTCATCATCTCAATAGGTTGGCTTGAATTAGAAGGCTGACTATCATCGGATGAAGGCAAACTCCTACCAGAAATGTTTGGGGTGTTGTCATCTAATAATCCCTCATATACCTTTACCCTCTTACTATAACTTTATAATGAACTCATTGTGAAAATAAAAACAAAAGTAAATGAAGAAGAACATGAAATAAATTTGGTGAATAAAGACCTTTAAATAAAAGGGAAGGAATGAAATAACCACTGATCAATGAGAATCTATCCAATAAACTAGTGGAAAGAAGCGAGAGAAGTAGTGAAGTGAGTGAAGAAGACACAAATGCCAAATGAAGTAAAAAAATGGAAATGGCAGGGTAAATGAGGTTTATATAGGAAAGATGGCTTTCCATCTACTGTACATGTGGAAGACTAAGGTTGCTTTTGGAAGACAGGTTGTTATATCATAATTGCTTAAAACAGATACCGAAGCATCATGTCCCATTAGATGTAATGTTTAGTCATTATCTCATAACAAATAAGGAGCAATCATTTTAGACTTTAAATACATCACGCACACCCAAAACAATGTCTCTCACATTTTAAATATAGCTTAGTAATTTGGATCAACATAAATGTCTCATTCTTGAGGGGGACTTATAATAACAAGGCCTAGTTAATAGTTTGAACACTTAGAATATAATAGCTAGCCTGTCTATTCAACTCGAAAAAGAGGTGACCTCATAAGGTGTTCGATTATGTTGAACAAGCTTAGACTATAACAAGTTCAACTAGAATATGAAAAATCCCAACATATCAGGAGAAGATAACTTTTTCTTTATCTTTTTCCCTAAAATAGAAAGGGATATACTTATCTAATTGAAGGAAGATAAGGATTGTTTCCTAAAGAGGACTTTACTTTAAGTCTCCTAAATAGGTAATAACTTTGGAACTCACAGATAGAGTCATAATTAGGTATGAAAGGTTAATTTTTTTTTTCAATTTTCTCACTATCATCAAGATCAATGAGTTAACAGTCAGAGTCTCATTAGCTGAAAAACTTCGACCAATCTTTCTGTGCTTTTTCAAGTGACTTTCTCGTGATGAAGAACTCGAAATCTCTTTGCCCAATTATCATAAATTATTTGATCAAAATTTATGAATTCCCCAAAATCATGTGGGTTCTTTCTAATTCTATGGATTTTGGTTATTATAATATTATCCAATTTTAGGTTTTGAGGAACTAATAAGTGACCGCTAATATTAAACTACAATAAATATATTCCAAACCACCCAATGTACTTGGGTTCATTCTCGAAGCAAACACCATCATATCTTTTTGATTTTATGTTATTTCTTGACCATGGCAGCTCAAGTTGATTATCTTGAAAGCGCATAGAATATAATGGAAAAAAAAGAGAGAGAGATAGAGGAGTGAAATTATGTTGCTATTCAACCAAGGACTAAATTTGATTTTCTTAAAATTGCAGAGAACTTAATGAAAAGAAAAAAAATACAAAGAGAGTTACGCAAAAAAAAGATAAATAAAGATAGGAAACAAAGAAAAAGAGAGAGAGGTGAAAGAGAGATCACGTGTAAGACCACATTATGAAGGATTAAAACTAGAAAAATAATAAAGAAACCTACACCTATCACATGTATATATTTTGTAGCAAGGTACTAAAATTGGAGTGCGCACTTGATCCTTCCCCTACTTAAGGTTTAATATTATTTTTAGTTAAAATTATTTTAATTTTGTAAATACTACCAAATCCACTTTAATTTTGTAATTTTTTATAATCATTCTTTATCTAAAATTTACATTCAAATTCATATTCGAGACCTCTGATTAAAGAAAATGAAACTCTTATTAGACTCAACTAATAGCACATAACAAAATATTCAAAATAAATGGTGAAAAGAAATTTATTGATTGTAAATTTCAACTTATGGTAAAGAAGCTCTCCAGCTATTCTGCTACTAGACTATTGCAATTAAAGATTAAAACTGACAAACAATAAAATAAGGGTCAAAATATTTTAGAAGAAAGATAGCCAAACATCAACACTGCCTTTCCCATTACTTTCCCAACTTATAGTCGAAATCCTAATATTCTCATCATATCCTCTCTGCAAATAACCACCTTTCAAATATACTTATTTCTATTTCTCTCTCTTCTAAAGACTAACTAATTTCTACCAGCTTACCATAAAAATCTCCTTTTGCATCCTTTTTTTGTCTTTTCATATATACCCTCTACTCTTTAGGATTTTGGTCATTAATCTATGAATTTTTTATAATACTTGGTAAGGCCTAACAAGCCCCTCACTCTCTTAATAGTAGTCAATGTAGGCTACTCCATTACAGCCTTGGTTTTACTGGGATCCACCATCACACCATCCCTATTAATTACATAGCCCAAGTATTCTATTGATTTATGACCAAAACACATTTTCGAAAGTTAACCACACGTTGATTATCAACCATTATCCTAAAAGTAAATTCTACATGACTCAAATGCTCAACCCATGAATGGTTATAAATCAATATATCATAAAATAAATCAGTACATAGTTGCTTGGCATTGGCCGAAATATTTCATTCATAGTTTATTGGAAAGTGATTGGTGTATTCATCAACAAGAATGGCATCACTAAATATTCATAATGGTCATCTTGAGTTTGAAAAGCAGTTTTCTCCACATTAGAATCTTGCACTCAAATTTGATGATAACCTGATTTAAGTTTAAATTTATTTAAAAATTTAGTCACATATAACTCATCAAAAAGCTCATCAATCATAATGATAGGGTATTTATTGGGCACAATGGCTTTGTTCAATGCCCCATAATCAATACATATTCTTTATGTGTTATCTTTTTTTTAAAACCAAGATAACAAAGACAGAATAAGAACTCAAGCTGTGTCTAATAATTCCTTTGGCCAACATCTCATTTACTTGTCTCTAAATCTCAGATTTGTGGTGGTAAAGGTATCTATAAGAGCGAACATAGATGGGTCCCTACTCAAGATAAAGAGGGATTGTGTGCTCTACTGCACATATTAGAAGAAATCTTACCTCATGAAACACTGATATGTATTTGGTGAATAAGTTAGCTAATTGCTCCTACTGATTAGAGTCAAAATGGTCTAAAGTTTCCCACTGAATTGGAACAAAATTATCTTCTTCTACCATTACTTTCTCTCATTGTTCCTCATTCTAGACTTGTAATGAATGTAACCCCTCTTAATTCCAACCACTTTCCTTGCATGAAAAAATTTAATTGTCCCAATACCCAATTTGCAATAACTTGACCTAGTGTACAAAGGCATTCCACACCTAAGATTAAATCCCATCCACCTAATTCTGTTACCAAGGCATCTATGATGCATCGAAAATCACCAATTTAAAGTTGTATCCTTATACACTTCCTATCAATTCCATTTCAATTCCCATCCCTAAGTTGTCAAGTATTTTAATTCTTTATGCCGGTAAACCTAGAACCAACACCAATTGCTATGATATAGAATTATAAGTTGCCCCACTATTAATAAGCATCAACGTTGTATGGTTCCTAGCAGTTTAATCATATATAATCCTACCTCATCAATTGTTAGAGACCTAAATTGACTATTCACCCCATTTAACTTAAGCATTTTCCACTCCCTATCAATTCGCACCTTTATTTCCCCTATTTCAGCCTAAAAAAAAATTCTTGCTCTTCTTCGATTTCATCTCCTTCCCTTAGTAGCATCACTTTCAGTTGCACTTTGGGACATTTGTGCTGTGGGGAGTATGTCTATCTATAATGGAAACACAATTCTTTCGTGCGTTGTTCCTCCCTCTCTGCCTTGGACAAGTGATGTATTCTAATTTTTGTTCCCTATTTGATTCTGATTGGTATGGAGAAGAGTATTTTGTTGTTGGATATTTGCATGATTTTAGGGATTTTTTTGTTAGGCTAACCCAAAGGCAGAAGTAGGTAATTTGAAAGTTAATGCAATCTAGGTCGACCTATTTCGAGCAATATAGGTCATTTGACTTTTAGTGAATCTATTCTTCTCATTCCATGAGTTTTACAACAATTTTGAAAACCCAAATCCTAATCTTTTAATTTGTAGCAATGCTTCAATAATGCATGCCAATCTCATGGCTTCAACACAGTTATCCGATTTGTGCACTTTAATCCACCATTTAATTTCTTCCTTAAGGCTACTTATGAAGTACCCAATATATTGTTGTTCAGGTAACCTAAGAGCTACAGCAGCCACTAAATCAAACAATTCGATATATTCAGCTACACTCCCTATTTGTTACAAATATGCCAAAATTTCAAATAGACTAGATGATTAAACCCCACTATATCACCTCATAATTTCTTTCTTAAATTGCTCTCATGTTAACGTTGGGTATATATCCAGAAACATTGAAAACCAGTTGATTGTAGATCCCTTTATACAAATTTCTACCAACTAATTTTCATCTCAGATGGGATTTGATTTATATGAAAATAAGTCTTTATTATAGTAATCCACCCTCATGGATCCATGCCATTGAAGGTTGGAAGTTTAACCTTCCTTAAAGACGAATGTGGTTTGCAAAATAATATGGTTTCATTTGAAAATCCATCCTTTGTATAGAATTTTGCCCCATTGATACCCATTTTCATCCATTATGGTTTCACCTTGTGAGCTAAATTCCTCCATACTGTTAGGTTGCTTTTCCAACTACTTAATCCAACTAATTACTAGCCCTTTAATTCTTCCTCCTTCTTTTTATCCGATTGATAGCCTTGCCTAAAGGAAGCTAAATAAGTCTATATTTCTATGATAGATTTGGTTAGCTCCTTCACACAAGCTGCTAACTCCCTAACCCTATTATCTATTTCATCCAACCGAAAAATCAAGGATAGCTGTCGAGTCTCCATTTCCCTCCAGTCAAGTCTATTCGACAGGTCGAACCAATGATGAGACTCAAATAATAGAACACAACAAAATATTCAGAATAAATGGTGACAAGGAATTTATTGATTGTAAATCCCAGCTTATAGTAAAGAAGTTCTATAGCTACTGTGATGTTAAAATATTACAATCAAAGATGAAAACTGACAAACAGGACAATAAGGGCCAAAATATTCAAGAAGAAAAATAGCCAAACAACAACACCATCTTTCCCATTCCCTTCCCAATTTTCAATCGAAACTCCAATATTATCATCATATCCCTTCCCCAAATAACCACCTTCTAAATATACTTATTCCTATTTCTCTCTTCCAAAAACTAACTACCTTCTGCAAGTTTACCACAAGAATCTCCTCCTGTATTCTTTTTTTATCTTCTCATATATACCCTTCACTCCTTAGGCTCTAGGTCATTAATTATATTCTCATTATCTACTTCTCTATCAAACCTTACCATCCTATCTTTTCTTTTATTATTCAAATTATTAACCTAAGTTATTTGTGTAATTGGTTAAGAGTGTTTATTGGGTGCATAAATACATTTCAGAGTATATGATTATGCACCGTTGATCAAGAATTGTTTGTATGCACCAAGTACATCTCCACACAAAATCACAACCGAATTGCCTCTAATTTGATTACTAACTAAAAGTCGAAAATGGACAAACCCAAAGGGTCATTAGTTTGCCCTTTTGCACGGAGGCCAGAAAATAGGAGGGTTAATTCTGTTATTTGAAATAGAGATAGATGCCATCAAACGTGTCATCCCAAAAGACAAGCCACGTCACCACTATCCCATATGAAATGTAAGGCCGAAACATTCTAATCCTTACGCGCTAACTTCAAACACAACCACAGACTCCTACTCTATCTAAACAAACCATAACCACTGGACAACCACTCCACCCTATTAAAATACACCCTTCAACATGATCCAATCAGCAGTGGTCAAAGTCAAAGCTAATCCAAATGGCAGAAGACTACTGGATATACAGAGTACATTAGCACACCGTAACTTAATTGGCTCAATTTGCCACCAGAAATTTAAAAAGGCAGTCTCAGTTCAGTTTTCTTTGCTTGTCAGTGTTGTTTAAGCAGCAATGGCAAAACCTGTATCAATTGAAGTTTGGAACCCAAATGGGAAATACAGAGTGGTTAGCACCAAGTCAATGCCTGGAACTCGCTGGATCAATCTCTTGATTGAACAAGATTGCAGGGTGGAGGTACGTACAGTTTTTTCTTCTTCATGAAATTTCTTTGATTTATTATATGAATTTGATCATTCTTTTCTTGTTTTATTTTGATGGTTAGATATGCACACAGAAGAAAACGATTCTTTCTGTGGAGGATATTATTGCTTTAATTGGAGATAAGTGTGATGGAGTGATTGGGCAGGTAATTAATTAATTTCCTACATATATGTTTATGATAAAGATTAAGTGTTGCTTGCAATTGTGGGGAAATTCAGTTGACAGAAGATTGGGGAGAGACATTGTTTGCAGCATTAAGCAAAGCAGGAGGAAAAGCTTTTAGTAACATGGCTGTTGGGTACAACAATGTTGATGTTAATGCTGCTAATAAGTATGGTATTGCTGTTGGTAACACTCCTGTAAGTTTTCTTTTCTTTTTTTTAAAAAATTTTTTTGGTATAGATAGCTAGTTTTTTAATAAGCAAAAGAAAGATTGATATTTTTGCAGGGAGTTCTGACAGAGACAACAGCAGAGTTGGCAGCTTCACTTTCTTTAGCAGCAGCTAGAAGAATTGTTGAAGCTGATGAGTTCATGAGGGCAGGTTTATATGATGGATGGCTTCCTCATCTGTACGCTTCATATTCATTCTTAATCCAATCATATATTTACACTTTTAATGCTTTATATATATATATAATCTTATTAGTAACATGTTGCTGTAGGTTTGTGGGAAACTTGCTCAAAGGACAAACAGTTGGTGTCATTGGAGCTGGTCGCATTGGATCTGCTTATGCTAGAATGATGGTAATCCTTTTCATTAATAAATTTCACAAAATTTTTGCTTTACTACATGCATATCTACTTGACTTCATAATTTATTTGAACACTTAAACTTTATCGACTGACTTCATAATTTATTTGGACACTTAAACTTTTAACAATTGATTTATTGCATACCTGTATTTGTTAAATTTTATCTTATCACCAAATGAATTCTTATGTGTGCATTATGCACAGGTTGAGGGGTTCAAAATGAATCTCATTTACTATGATCTTTACCAAGCAACGCGTCTAGAGAAATTCGTGACAGGCATGGTCTAATGTAGCCAAACTTTGTTATTGATGGCTTCTTCATTCTTACTTGCTGATTATAGTTGCTTGGTACACATATTTGCAGCCTATGGTGCATTTTTACAAGCCAATGGCGAACAGCGGGTTACTTGGAGAAGAGCTTCCTCCATGGACGAGGTGCTTCGCGAGGCAGACGTGGTGAGCCTATTTGACTGAGAACTTAAAGTGCATCTTTAGTCATATTTAAGGTAAAATTTTGGTTCAGTATTGCATACTTTCTATTTGTAGATAAGTCTTCACCCTGTCTTGGATAAGACCACATATCATTTGATCAACAAAGAAAGGCTTGCAACAATGAAGAAGGTAATTTTATTTCTAGAATTGATTGTGGACTTATTTGCGGGGCTTTTTTACTGATAGGCCTCTTTCAATTTGCAATTATAGGAAGCAATCCTTATAAATTGTAGCAGGGGTCCAGTGATTGACGAAGTAGCTGTTGTAGAACATCTGAAACATAATCCTATGTTCCGAGTTGGTCTTGATGTCTTCGAGGTAAAGCTCAAGTGTGCAAATTCATAATCCATGGTTAGGTTCATTACCGTATTTCGATTTTGTTATACTAGGAAGAACCGTACATGAAGCCTGGGCTAGCAGAAATGAAGAATGCTATTGTAGTACCTCACATTGCTTCGGCTTCCAAGGTAAATATTTATAGATTAGAATTAAGTTAAAAAATTAAAGGTTTTTCTCATTTTCATGGCTAAGCAGCTATAAGTATTATGCTTTATGTTGCTTGTAGTGGACTCGTGAAGGAATGGCGACTTTAGCAGCTCTGAATGTCCTGGTAAGTTTATTAGGATCGAAATTGCAAGTGAACAAACAACTTATCATCATATAAATTCAAGCCTAGTCATCTTGGATTTCGGTTAATCGCTCTTTATGTGATTGTACTGCAGGGAAAAATTAAAGGGTATCCAGTGTGGGGTGATCCAAACCGAGTGGAGCCATTCTTGAGTGAGAATGCTCCTCCGCCAGCTGCAAGTCCAAGTATTGTGAATGCAAAAGCTTTAGGTAAACTTTAACCTTTAGTTTCACTGGTTTATTCTGTAACTGAGACAACTTTTGACCTTATTATCTTATTTTTATTGCAGCTTTACCCGTTTCAAAACTATAGAAGATTTAAATGTCTGGTCAAATTATGGGATTTACGGTTCAAGTTTTATTAATCCAAGTGATGGTGTATGGGCTGAAGTCAGAGTTTACTTATCAGAAACAGTAACAGCCATTAGAAGTATTGTGAAGAATATATCAGCTTTATAATTTTGCTTTATGATGGTGCAATAACTGGCTTCAGAATTCAGGAATATAAGAGCTTTATGTTGTTCCAGTTGATGCTTTTAGATATTGGCATGATTCACAATTTTAATCTCTCGTATGCGTTTCCTGCCTGTTGCTTGAACGATCAATTGCATTCTAAGAATCCGGATATTCAAATGTGCTGTGCTTTATATGATAATTCTACCACTAAAGTACCAACTGCTATACAATTGATGAGAAATTGAGAAACTATGATTATCTAGCGTTTTAAACGAGTTGGCGTACCAAGAAAACTGCTGACCACAGTTTGGTTTCTATCTTGCCCGATTCTCGTTTAAAACCCATCCGACTATCATGACAACTTAATGAAGGACTAGTAGCTGGAAAACTTTGTTTGTTTGTACACCTGAAAAACTGGTCAGGAAAATTTAACTGCTGTGCTCTTGCTTGGCATAATACTATCAGAAAGAAAAATCCAATTTAAGAACTACAGACAAAGATCAACCAATGAGGTGAGAATGAAAGAGCCTACATTCGACTACTTATCCAAAACAATTTATAAACTGTGATCTAGATCACGATTTATTAGCATGAGAAAAAGATAAAAGGACTTCGCAAGGTTTTTTTTTTTTTTCTCTATTAAACTGCTACAATGTCCGTTCATAGTGTATGGCGGATGCCTCTTTCTGAGTTACAAATATATATATATATATATATATATATACATACTCATCCAACCTTGTCCCAATTCTTCATGCATTGAGCTGACTGATTTTGGATGCTTTTCATGGCAGAAATGAAAAACTACATTTCCTTGAGGATCCTATAAAATCTTGTCAACCGCAAGCCTAAGCATCAATTCAACAAACAAACTGAATAAGTTCGATCGCACCCCCATAGCCTTGGTTTTTCAGGATCCAAACTAAGCAACGGCCTTGAGAAAGTGATACTCCAATGCTAACTCATGCTTAAATATGAAAAGCTTTATCTCGCTTTATCGCTACCGCTTGAAACTGAAAACCTGAAAATCACTGCTATATAATGAGACTTCTGCAGAAAATAGAAGGAATATTATCTCAAGCAGGCAAACTTCTTTACCAATGCAAAACAACCAGAACATATTGCTATCTGCTAGTGAAGCGTGCAACGATCCAGTGAATCTGTTAAACAAAAGAGTAGAAAGAGAAAACATGGTCTTAAGTGTCTTTGAATTTTCATTTTGGTAGCAAGTTAAGAAATAGGTACAAGTACATTATTCACTCACTATATTATTTTCTGCCTTTCTCCAGTAGAATCCTTGAATTGCAATAATAGCCAAGTTTGAAGTTACAAGAACAAAGATGCTTAAAGAATGCTTTCCCAACCACTCCAATGGTGATGTAACATGCCTGTAGCCATATAAATCTACCTGTAACAGAGAGCAGGAAAAAAGGCAAAGGCAGTAAGAAGCAATACACCACTTGTATAACACATCAATTTGAGAATAATTGGTTAACACATATAATTGCAAGAGAATCTGATTAACTGCATAGGGTTTGGGGGGCTGGCAATGAGAAATATTGATGTTGTGATTCAGAGTTAACAAAAATGTAAGATCTTTTTCTTTAATTTTCAAGAACTATGTAATGATTTCTCAGAGCTTCAAGGCTTATGCTCCAATTGGCTGCATTGCAACAACAACCAAATGGCATTTGGTTGTCGAAACTTAACATTTCATTTTGCTGAATGTCATATTGACTTTCCCCCATCACCTGATCTAAAGTGCAAAGAGTGTAAATGCAAAACTGCCCTGCATCTTAGGCTCTCAATTTGGGAAATTTTTTAGAATTGTATATAAAAGACTTCATGATAATCTCCAAATATCAGAACCGACACTTAGAACTCACCAATATGTAAATAGCACAAAATGTGACTCCTGCTGAAGCAGAAGTAATCAGCATATAACTAATTGTATATAGAGATTTATTCACAGGAATGCCTGCAAAACAAAAATTGAAGGAGTTTAGCCAATCATCATAATGCACAAAAGCTCCATTATCACATCTTATATGAGACAAAAACTAAAAGAGAGAGAGAAAGCAAACAGAGAAAGGGAGGAGAGGAAGGGAGGGGGAGTAGCTGGAGGAAATCATACATACACATTAAGGGTCAACCTCAGCCAGATAGAAGGCTTTTGGCTTAAAATGAATATCTACTGTTATTAGACAATATTTGTGGACAGGCATTATACTATTGCTTTATATTTTTATTTTCTTGAACCAAAATTTTTTTTGAATATCCATATAACTATTGAAGAGCATACCGATGCAGGCAAGGAAAGATCCAAGTAAAAGAAGTGAAGCTGAGAATGCAGACCACTTTTCTAAGCGCCCTTTGTGGTCCTGAAAAGCATCCATGTAACATAAATGTGCTTGACAGCCACTGACAGAAATAACTTAAAACTGTTTTGGAATATATCAAAGTAGCTTAGAGCAAAAATTTCTAGGCATTAAAGTGGTAAAACAAATCTAACAAATAGAATACTTTTAATCTTTATGCATCAAATGATTCTGTATGAAATCTACCCATAATAATCAAGGACATATAACATGCACGTTATTCTTATAGGGGCAAATAGAGAATTGAGAAAGGAATAATACATATGCTATAGTACCTGTATATGAGCAAGAACATGCCCAAATTGAAGTCCAATTATGCAGGTCACTGCAGCTGTTAAAGAACTGTGCATGTGCAGCAAATAGTAGTCAATCACCAAATTGTTAGATTTAGGTCAGCGAAGAGCATAAGCATTTCCACAAAAGAAGCTTCGTTTCAGCATACACACAGGAACAATAATGCCTATTTTCAGCATACACACAGGAACAATAATGCCTATGAAACAACACAGTAGGTAATTCTGATATAGTTCATTCTCCAAAACTAGATTGCACTTGTAGCAATGTGACATCTGAAAGAGAAATACTCTGAAAGAAGCTATTCCCTTGCTGTGTTCAATCATTGGTGGGAAAAGATGGAGGGAAGTTTGATCATACAGGGACACTAAATCAATGAAGGACAATGCCTATACATTATAATATCTTGAAATGCTTCCACGTTGCTTATATGTGCATAACATGGCTATAAGACTATCCATGTTTCATTTTGCAGAAGGATAACTGAAACAAGTTGTCCATGTAACAAAGGACAATGAAAGAGTGAACACGTAAACAAGGATTCACAGCTATTAATCAATCACCCCAAAATTGGTGTGAAGAAGTTCCTTTGTCCATATGTGTGTTGTTCATACCAATGCAAACTAGGCAGGGTTAGTCATAAATAGAAAATCCACCTATGGATACTGCACCTTATTACAAACTTAGTTACCTGGGAGAGCAAAAAAACAAATTCTAGTAACTAGAAGGTGTGTTGAGGCTGAGTTCCATTTTTCAATGGTACTAAGAATATGTGAGGCGCTATGACAAAGGAGTTTTCAGGGATCTTACAAGAACAACTAATCAACCTATGAAGTTGTATTGTGAAAGCAAGGCCACAATCAGCACTGCAAGCAACCCTGTTAACACAACAAGACAAAACACATTGAAGTTGGCAAGCACTTTATAAAGAAGACCTTGAAGAAGGATTTATTTGTACACCTGCATACCACAGAAATTCTAAGGGACTTCCAAAGCAGAAATTTGAGTTTCTAGTCCGCAAATTGGGCATCATAGATCTATGCACCAACTTGAGGGGTAGTGGCAATAAGATAGAATCTTATTTTTATTTAAATTTATGAACGGTCAAGAGTATTTTTGAAACAATAGGATTGAGTATCGTTTGGTTCCAATTTTCAAGGAAGGATAAGATTCTATTGCAACATTTTTAATATGTTATTCCTGAAGCAATAATAATAAAGGAGAATAGTTTTCCTCTCTATTGCTCTCAAAAAAATTAATATACCAAGTACTATATCAGTGCATATCATAGCAGTTATTCTAGTTAAATGCAAAAAAAATTGGCCAAAATGAGTATGGTCACAAGTTATAATAATTGAAGATGTTTCTTAATGGGGAAGAATAGACTTTGACTTTATATAGTCCAAGAATAGATTAACAAAGATATTTGATCTTGAGTTATAGAAATTGTCATTTTTGCCCAATGCCCTATTTCCTTGAGCATTTTTCTCTATACATTATATTATAAATGAAAACGAAATAGGTACAACATTAGAGCATCTCGTCTTGACCCATCCTTCCAAAGGTTCCAATAATTACTATTTAACCATTAAGATCAGTTTGAGTCTTTTCATTATGTGAATAAGTTATATCATTATATTTTTTTTGGGTAACCTTCAATAAAGATTTGCTAACAATTTTAAATAGTATGGCAATGTGCAGCTTTCATTATTTACTGAGAAATTTAATTATCCTAATTTGTGGCTTCCGGTATATAATAAATGTGATTCAATCACTAAAATTTTTCAATTGGTTGAGTAGATAATTTTTCAATTTGTTGAGTAGATACTGTTTGCGAGCTAAGGTTAAAACTACATTAAAGACATAACTAAAGCTAACTAAGTGAGGTCTATTGACCTCAGGACCTGGTAAAAAAAATTGCCTCTATAAATTTGAACTTTTTTAATTGAGTCCATTAAAATTTATTTATTGATGCTATGAAGCAAAATCAAAATCACACAGAATACTTTTTGGCCCCACTAAATTTCATTATAATTTTAATGGGTTAGTGCATAAAAGTACAAGAAATTTTTTTACTGATCATATTAAATTTTGACTCCACTAATTTAAATTCCTGGCCACGTCTCCGACTATATGGCTGCACAAGATCACTGGACTAAAAGTGGTCCTTTTGAGTATAAACCTGATGCGTAATGAAATAGCATGCAGAAGAACTATCAAACAAGAAGATACAGAAGATATAAGATTTGCTTGGTCACCTTAAGAGGCCTTCAGGATCGAAGGGAGCATGACACCAGGAAGGTGAATCCTCTGAAACTTGACCATTTTTCATATCACATTCCTAAAAATTGAAATCTTGATCGGGATCACTATAATTTTATTGATGGAAGTACACTATAAAAATGAAGATGTTAAAATACCTTCAAGTTTCTGAAGACAGGTTTTGCATATAGATGATTAATACCAAGAACATAGCGATCAATCATTGCAGCTGAGTTACAAGCAGGTCCAAGATCACCTCTTACTGAACAATCCACCTGTAAAAAATAAACTAGAATGTATAAAGTCCCATTTACTTGATCCACTAAGAACCTGTTTGTAACAAATGAATTCCTCAATTTTTACTGTTACTTTTCTTTTCTCTCATTGAAAGGCAATCCGTTAAATTATCTTTTTAGTTCTACGGGAAACACACACTTCAATGGCACAAATACACCTCTGTCTCTGGCTTTTTTATTTGATTCTTTGTTTTTTTTTTTCATTTTCAGTAGATATTAATTCTTATCAAAATTGAGTTACTTGCACAATATTTTAATTCTCTGTTTTATTTATTTTTTTCATTCATCATTCTTTAATAGATATTAACTCTTATGAAGATTGAGTTAGGCACAATATTTTAATATGGACTTAAAATTTTGGCACACTATGCATATGAAAACATCATTAATAAAAATCCATGTATATTGATTTCCATTTTTTTTTATAAAATTATTATATCAAAGGATATATTAGGAAATAAAGTCAAAGAAATTATTGATTATGAGCTTATTTCAAACAAAATTGTGTAGAATTCAATTCAAATATGTACTTTAAATTTAACATACCAAATATGATAATTCATTTGTTAATGAATTCTATATGGAATTCAATTATAAATGAATTCTAGACTTTAAATTCCATGGTGCCAAAAGGACTCTAAGCCACAAAATTATACTGATAGCATCACACGCGATGAGTAATGCTGACAAGATGATCCTGAATTATGATTACTTATTACTTTATCAACTTCAATACGTTTAACATCAAAGTGGAAAATATGAATAATGTTATGATTTCTTAGAATTGTAAAATTAATATTGGGATAACATGAACTACATATTTTTCTAACATTATATTAGTCTAAATAACTAAAACGATAACAAATGCCTCTTGAAAGCAAAACATATCTAAGGATTAAAGAATTTCTCCATAAATTGTTATAAGTTCAAGCTTTTACCACCATAAATGCTTCATGACTCCTGTCATGCAGTAGTTATCGATATAGGTTTCAAATAATGACCAAGGAAAGACCCTCCCCAGTAATCAATATTTATAACTAGACACCCGATCAAGTTCCACATACGAAGGCACATAATGTTGTTTCTATCATGTTTTGGTCTAAGCTTTCAGCATGGTCTTACCATGTAAACATTGGTACTGTTAACTGGAAGAACAGAAGTTGAATTGGACATTTCAAATTGCCAATCTGGAACATATAAACCATAGGATAATCCCATATACATCGAAGCCAGAAAAAATGCAACCAACCTGGAGAACACAGTTTCTTTGTCAATAAAATGATAAAAGAAGAATGCATATTGACTATAAAATACAATTTATTAATCTGTTCCTCACTGTTAATTTTATCATTGACAGATCAACAAGAAATATGAAGATCCATTAGCAAAGACATTATCAACACAAGACAGTAATAAACATCAAACCACAAGCATGCAACAACAATTTGAATAGCATATTCAATTACTCTTAGAGAGTTGCTGCTAATTTGTATTCAATTTTTCTTATATGCTTGCTCGAATGTGGGGTTTTTAGATTTGCAAAAATATTAGTTTAAAACCTGCATAGCTGTTCCCAAGTAAGAATGGGGAAAGAAATAAAGCCAGCACTCAAGCCATCTCTCTATAACAGCATAAATAATTTATACTAACATATAGCTTTTGTTAAGAGACATGCTCTATAATTTAAGTTTCGTAATCTGCGAACCAGGGTCAAATGTTAAAAACCTTACCAATGCCAATAATAATTCTTGAAGAAACCTGTTTCCCTTTGTGTTCGATAGGAAAGCCAGATCTCACATAGAGCTGCAACAATGTAGCCAATTGATATTCTCTGGCTTGAATGACAACAAAAACAAGTTTAACAGTTTACAGGTTAGGTATATGAAAGAGCACAACATTCAGGTGATGATATGTGAAAACAGCTAGCAATGTACTCTATTCAAGCAAGAAATCAAGTATGCTACTCTATTTATTATTTTTCCATGTGAAAATAAAAAAAGAAACACACAACACACATACACATAAACATAATACAGCAAGTGTCAAACTAGCAAAATGCTTTGAAGTGCACAAGGTAAAATGAAAAATCATAGAACAACAATAAACAGAAAAAAGCTCTCAACTTAAATGGAAGCTATTTGCACCTGCAGAATGCCGAGCCAGCGTATTGTTTCAATGTCAACACCATAGGTTAGTGTATTTATGCCATGAAAATAACCACCTGAGATAAAAACTAATGTTTAGAAGTTGAAATCCCGACAAAAAAAAAGTATATGCTAATCCCATAATGAAAAAGGTATCAATAAAAATTTGGCCGTCAGCCATCAATATTGTAGGACCATGAGGATAATGATGGCTGTGAATAATGAGACCATGTGGGTGAGCAGAAAATTTCGCCAGCAAAAGAATGAATTCATCTATGACATGTTGCTTATGATCCTACTTTATTATGTAGGCCCCACAAACAATTATACATCGATGACAATAAGCATACAACTTTTTTTATAAGAATATGAAACCAAATAAACTATTCAAAATATAAATCCATAAGATTATAAGGTTTCAAATGTTTAATTCATTGAAATGTTACCTTGGATTTGACCAAAAAATTAAAAATTAAAAAAGAAATGTTACCTTGGAGAAGAACGCCCAGAAGAAACAGTTTTACTGCCCTCAGCACTGCCTTCCATGTGGCGCCTACTCTATTTGATACTTTCTGTAATACGCATCCAAAAGTCAGCGAACCAATACTATATAATTGATAAAATCCTACACCAATCACTTTAGCATGATTGATCAAAAGAAAGAATTACTACTCATCAGATAATCAGTTTTATCAATAGAAGTACAAGATATTAACTACTAAATAAGGAACCATTTTTTGAAGAAACTTTAGTAGTACCTTATAGACAAGAGCAAGAGAAACTCCAGCAATAAAAAGAAAAAAAGGCATCACAAAATCTGCCAAGCGAAGGCCGTTCCATGGAGAATGAGCAATAATTGGAAATATCGAACCGACATAATCAACAAGAATCATAAGCTGAAAATATCGAAGTAATACCCAATTAGTAAACCGCAATAGATATGGTACATTTCTTTAAAAACAAATATGGTACAAAATGCTCTCAAATTTCCCCTTTTTCCCACTAGTATAATCCAAAATTGATCATATCTAAATACAAAGAGATGCTATTGAGATGAACTAGAAGTTCAACTGTAGCTATGATCTATGCTCTTTCATTAATTGTTCATTCTAATAGAATGAATCATGCAGGAATAATAACAGTAAACTAAGAGAGTTAAAGTCTTTGCAGGATTTTCTCGAGAACCAAACAGAAACAACACAAAAGTCAAAGATGTTGGAGAAAAGAAATGGCACAAAATCAAATAACAAGGTATTCCAATTCAGAAGCAAAGCTGAAGACCATCAAAAGAAGAATAAAATCAAAGAGAAAGACAGAGAGAGAGCTCACGAAGACGCAGAGGCCACGAAAGACATCAAGAGAAACGACGCGTGGGGGCTTGTAATTGGAGACAGGAGGAGTTTGAAGAGCGAGCAAGGGCTGGTAATCCGCCATTTTATAGGCAGAAAAAGGAGAGAAGTAAAAGAGAAGCTCCTTGTTTTTTCGTTTGCATTTGCAGAGAAGACGAAGGAAAGCGAGGGCTCTGTTACTGTGTAGCTCAAAACGCTAAAATTCCAAGTTGAACGAATATTAAAGAGATTTTCTCAGCGATAGTTAGGTGGCGTCAGACAATTGGGTACAAAATTATTAAAAAAGTTTGAAGTGTAGTTGCAGAGTGCATTGCTAGGTATTTCTTTGTTTATTATTTGTTTTATATATTTCAAACAGCTGGGTGTAGGAGCTGTCATTTGGTGCGCTTACGACCATAATTCCCTGTGTAGGCACCATTGGATCAAACACTCATATTAATCCAACGGTGTGGCGCCAGATTATGAGTTCAGCATATTTCACTTTACACATACAATAACCTTTTCTTTTTTGAATAGTAAAATCCGAATTAGCAGAAATTAAGAAAGAATGGGAGGCAGCATTATTCCAAGAAAAGAAAGCTTATAATTGTAATTTTATAGACAATTGAGGCGGGCGTGGGCTTTGATGGATAATCCTGGGCCGTTAACAAAGAAATGTATAAGAGGTATACGTGTTCAAGCTGATGCATTCAAGCTTTTATGTAGCCTCTACCCATTGTATATTTCAAGATTTCATGTACTACTTTTTTATAATTTTAATCATTAATCCATATCTAAATATTTCAAGAATTTTGTCTTTCTTATATATATTCTTTTTTTTTATGCATATTTCGAATAATGGAATGATGAATTATAAAAGCAAATTATTCAAATATATATATGTTCGTAGTCGCAAAGACAAATGAGCTAGTTTGGCATTATTGCTTAATTTCAAATAAATTTTTAGGCTTGTGAAAGTTTTTCATTTTTAATCAAATTTTTAAACCATTTGAACTGAAGTGATTTATGTTGATTGAAGTATCTTGACACTTATTTTCCTCAAGTAAGATTTCAAATTTGAATCATTTTTATTATAGTCCAATTCCAATATTCAAACTAAATGATACTAATAATCAAGAAAATAAAAATAAGCTACAAGCTTATCCATTGTGAATGTGTGTGTGTATATATATAGTGGGTAATATCTTTTCTTTAACTAAGTTATCCCAAATAAAATATGTGTGTATATATATAGTGCGTAATATCTTTTCTTTAACTAAGTTATCCCAAATAATATATATATAGTGGGTAATATCTTTTCTTTAACTAAGTTATCCCTACTTGTTTTAAATACATTAAGCTATATATATATATATATATATTGACACACACACACACAAGCCTTGAGAACTTTTATATTTCTGAAATCCTGATAGAAAATGAAAATACATAATATGAGAGGTATTCTTACCCAACCCATTTACAATTGTTAGAGATAAATAAAAAAAGTGGCAGTGAAGGAAGTGATAAGTTAAAAAAATATCCAAATTTAGGAAATATTTTATAATATATTCTTTTAAATTGGTTGAAATATCCTTGTTTTAACCAACTCTTCTGTTTTTACCTATGTGTGTGGTTGAGGTACAACAAATCAGCTTAGAAACCTTTCTCCTGATTTAAAAATAAAAAAAAAAAGTCCTTTTTTTTATTTGTCTAAGGGTATGATTATGAAAATAGATTTTATTATAAGTTAGGTATGATGTGCATTAATTAGAGTTAATTATTTTAATATTAAGATGAACACAGCTATTTGAGTTATGAAGTTTTATTTTTAATCAGTATTTTTCTCTGAGCCTCTAACATAATTCCTAACAGTGATTAATGATGTTCGGGGTTCGGATGCTTTCCTTCCTGCCTCTATCCAATATTTTTTCTTTTTTTTGGAGTAAAATTTTCTCAAATAAAATATTAACGTGTGATTTGTAGCTAGATTTAATAATGTAAAGGCTGGATTTACACCTATATATATATATATATATATGAGTGAAATTAAGAAATTAATTCTTTCCTATTAAATCATTTAACTTTTATTGTATTACATTATGACTCTATAAATAGTTATTTTAATGCAATATTGAGTTTAAATTAAGATTTAATAGAAAGAAAATGATAATCAAAAGACTTAATATATTGTAAAAGAATACTATTATTTAATATATTATAAAAGAATACTATTATTTTATTTGAACTTTAGTAAAACTAGACCGAGTGCACCGAAACATATAATTTTAGTGACTAAATGTAACACAAGGAAATTCAAGAGGCTAATTAAAGTAAAAATTATGCTTTATGCCTATTTTGTTTTAGTAGCTAAATTGGAAAGAAGAAGAAGAAGAAGAATAAGAAGAAAGGGAAATGGAAGCTCACAAAGATAGAGAGGCCGCGAAAGACATCAAGAGAAGCAATACGAGTGAGTGTTTTATGGGTCTTTGGAAGTTGTTGATGATAATCGATGGGTATTAAACCATAGCCTCTCATTGCCATTTCCGAAGAATAATGCTATTGCTGTTGCTACTGCTAACTAACCCTACTGTGATGATTTGGAGATTTTAAGGACCTAACTATCTATCTATCGGCTTTTGTTTACAGCCAAAGGGACGCTACCCAAAACCAAAACCATTTGTCCTTATTATATGATTGGATGTTATTAAATAATAACAATACCATTGATCAACTTCATGACAATTGCTACTTTTTAATGAATACATGAATTAGTAATAAGGAAAATGACGGACCAAAAAAATCAGATAATAATACCGGAGATTTTAATGTTGACGTGTACAATGGACAGCGATGTCCGCGTGGACCCCTGTTCTTCTCGATTGCTTAATGAACCTAAATTGCCTGTCTACCTTCCATTCCAAGAAATTGAATGCTTTGTCCGTAATTGGAATTTGGAGACATGGTTCTGGTCTGCCCACGTTATTTCCACCCAAGAAATTTTAGTACCTACTCTCTCTGTCATGTTAAACATTACCTACTGCTTCTGTCATGTCCTGAAAAAATATTTTATTTCATAATACATGATATTTGAATAAAATTAATATATATTAATTAATTTTTATTAAATATTTTTTTATTTAAATTATTTTTATAAAAATAATTTTTAATATATATTAATTATACTGCATAATTAATATAAAAATAATAAAATATTTTAATTATAAAATAATTATTATTATTAAATACCGTATATTATTCTCCAACGTTAAATATTTTAAAACAAAAGAAATACTTCAAAAATTCCAAATTTCATCGGTTGTTATACTAAGCCCTTGACTTTTGGGAATTAATTGTAGCCGATAGTTTTTAAATTCGTTACACACTACTCAAATATACATAATTAAATTCGTCAAGTAAAAAAATATATGGTAGCTACCTGATTTATAATGATTTCATGAATTATTTAAATCAATATAGATTACCATGTGCGAGATTTAAGCAACATGAATCCACCTTTTTCACTATAAAACAATTATTTATGACTAAATTTTGCCCTATCTTCTCTCGTCTCCCTCTGCTCCACCAATCTTCTCTCGTGGCCTTCCCGATTCTCCAGTGTATCGATGTCTCCTTGGGGAATTTGTGGAAGAATTTATGCCAAACCTCCAGTGTATCCAGTATGATGTCAAATTAAGGTTTTAGGTATCCATGGATAAGAATAGTACAGCTTTGTTTGAGAAATGGGAGAAAAAAATGTTCGATTGAGAGAAGAAAATGTTCATATGAGAAGGAAACAGTTGGTTTAGTAAATAACCCGACTTATTATTCTATAACCCGATCACTCTTCCGTTAAAAGTTGAAAATATATACCAACCCGATCAAAAACCCACCTAAACTATATTTTTATGGTTTGGTCGGTTTGACTTGGTCGGGTTGGTCGGTTTATCTAAAAAGCTGAACAGTCCTAGTGGGCATGACATAACAATCACAACATGTAATTATGTAGGCATTTTGATCCACATGGAATAGCCCATTAATTGCTTAATCCGTGAATTTTTACAAAATTAATTATTATCATTTTACTCTATATAAAAATAAATACTGACAAGACTTTGATTAAGAAAAATAAAAGAAAATCATCATTGTTATTAAAAGAAATTAATAAAAATCTATTACTCGGACTTTTCAATTACATTAATTGAAGTTGGATAATTTTAATGTGACACATTGAAATTAGTGAATTTTGTGTAACAGCTTATAAAGTTTAAGAATTTATGACGCAAATTGCGCATTGATAGTTAGATGCCTTGCAAATTTAGATATGTTAGGAGTCACTTAAGAAATCAGCTGTGCAATTTTTTTTAAATAGAAATATGTAAATGGAAAATGATTTGTATCTAAAAAAATCGGTGGTGATAGTGATAATATAGTTCTTTAATATTTTTTTCAATAATTTCAAAGTTGTCTTCATGACTTTTTTTTGTATGCATTTGGTTTTTTCAATAATTATTTTAATTAAATTATTCAAACCAATTTTAAATTATTTAAATGTGAAAATTATTAAGTTAGATAGATATGTTTGTTTACGAAGAAAGAATAATTTATTTGTACATTTCTTTTTTACCTTGATTTACAGTATATTTAGTCAAGTTGTATAAAAATATGCATTTTTTAGAATACTTTGTTTTGACTTGTTTGACCTTTGACCAAGTCAATTGGGGATCCACAAAGCTAGATAATCGAATTTTTTCTCTCAATTCTCTGTTTAAGTTTAAACGTCATTGATTCATTTGAGCAGTTGATTATTATTATTTATTCTATCCGTTAAGTCTAGAATTCAATTAAAACAATTGTGGGAAAAAGACGGAAAATCTTATCACAAAATTAAATTAATTTCGAAAATATATGTACTAATATTTCTATATTTTATTTTACAATATTTACATCGTGCGATAGAGAATGGTAATTCAATACGTCTATCGTCATATTGTAAAAATACGCACGATTTAACGGTTTAGACCCATACATATTACATGCATCCACTCATCAAATCACATAGCCGCAATATGGCAAACAATCCCACCAGAAAAAAAAATGAAATTAAACAAAAATGGTGAAACAATAAAAAAAAAAAAAAAAGGCAAAGTCATCTGCTTACTTTTTATAACAATATATGTAAAAACTAAAAGACAACAACAAAAAAAATAGGTAAGTTATTACCAAAAAAAAAAAAAGGTAAGAGGCAAAAAGTGGAAGATGAGGATGTAATGCGCATAATGGGTAAAAAGAAAGTGATTTAAGAATGATAGTCGGTACAGTACAACAATAACACTCGCCCAACTCCACCACCACTTGACATCACCGCCTGTACTTTACCCTATTAGGTCGGTATATGTGGTGCAGCTCAGCCAACCACATAATAAACCACTTATGGTCGGTATACATACATATATATATATAATAAAAATAATCAAGTTTTCAAATATTTTAATTAATCCTAGGGCAACTGATCCTACCCCAACTAGGATTATTAATCCTAGGGCAATACGGTTCTTACAGGATGAAGTCAAACTCTTTGAATCATTAATATTATTATCTAATCACCATATACATGTAAAGTAGATCAAGATTGTCATTTAACAATGCGTTATGACCCCACAGAAAGTTTGCGGTTTTGATTGCTACTTTTTCATTAATACAATACACCGTTTTCATCAAACTATATCTCATTCGGTTCAAATTATGGATTATTGTTGGTTTCAAAGGCTATATACTCAAACCCAAATTTGATTTTTATAGATAATAAAACAATTTTAAAATATTTTAAAATGAAGCCTTCTCACACCTTAAAAAAAATTTTTAAGGGAGAATTAAATAAAAATCTGATCTCTTTTGACAGGAAAAATTTTTTTAATTTATTTTTACACTTAACATAAATATTTTCTGAAGCCTATAATTTGGTTTTCAAAATTAAGTGTATAGATACCAAGAGCCAGAAAACATCTTTTATAGTGAGCATCATTTGTCTTTAATTTTTCCATCTTATATATGTATTTAAGCAGCTTTCTATGGCAAGTAAAGGGCACATTTAGGAAGACTTCTTTGTTAAATAGGAATGTATATTTAATCTCCTGAATAGGACTTTCTTTCCCTTTCGGATAAGGAAAGTTAGCTCTCCTAGTCCGATTCAAACTCTTTACTTAATAAGATAATCAACTAGAGTATTTGTAAGGATAAGAGCTCGAATTCGATGATTAATTCAACTAACCAATCGAATTGCCCAATGATTGGGTTGCTCGAGAGAGCCCGATTATCAATTTCTACTAGTGTACTATAGTGATATATTTGTTGTACTCTATCACATTTTCAACTTAATTAGTTGTTTTATACAATAATAAAGCAAAAAAAATTGTTTAAAGCAACTAAACTAGTTTGAAACAAATTAACTTTATTTTCAAGAAGCGTTAGATAATCAATTAAAAGATTTTAAATTGGTTAAGTAAAGTCTTTTGTGCTGTAATTTATATATATTCAATGCAGCTCTAATTGTGTTTCCGTTTTTTAACAAAGGAAAAATTTGACATTTTTAGGATTTACATTTTATATTAAAATAGGTCTCTTTTTGTTTGTAGGTCAAACTATATAGAGAGATCCGTTTGATGTCCGGAACAAAGGCCACATTTGCTGAAGAACAATCATCAACTTGTCCTTCTTTATTCTGTGGACAGAACTTTTTCTTCTGGAAGGCAAAGATAAAGCAATTCATTCAAATGCAAGATATAGGTTAATGGCTCCACACCACCAACAAAGACCTTATATGGAAATCAGGTTTCAAAAAGAAAAGAAGCTAGTGAATTTAATCGAATTTCCGTATGTGATACAGCTAAAGAAACTGGTGGCAACTTATGAAGGAACCAAAATTCTAGACAACTGTAAATCAAATTCAGTTCTCTTATTAGACTTAGGCTTATCATTATTTGTTATTTTATTCACAACATTAGTCGTTTACTTATGTTTTCCAATTATGTAATAAAATTAGTCCTCATTTAAGGACCAAGAAGTTAATAAGAACCTAAGTCGAATTTTTATTGAAACAATGAGATCTGGAGCTCTTTCAAACCAGGTCCAAGGTGACAGGCTCACTTTGATGAGTCTGAATTGTTAACTAAAAATAAGTTGTTTAAGAAAAAAGAAAAGGAGAAGGTAATTGATTTAGACTTCCAATTTCCAGAACAACTACTAAATTTATAAGTAATATCACAAGTTAAAGAATCCTTGAAAACAAATTCCATCGATCCACAAGCAAAGATAATAAACGAATAAAAACTAAAGAGACGAAGTTGATTAAAATAAAACCTTAAGTTCAAAGCAAAAGAACGAAATGTTTGGAAAGCTAAGCATCGAAGTCATGCATGCAGCTCTTGTATAGCTCAGCAGAAGCTTTTGCAGCACAAAGATTAGAAGCAAGTTCAGTTATATGTTGCTCTAACTTTCTGCACTTTTCTTCAGACTCGTTCTTTATCACATAAAAGTACTCCGCCGAAGCAGTTTGGGAGAAAAGTTTAGCAGAAATATTTGCGTTCTCTTCCCTTAGCTTTTGGCAAATCTCTTCACAGTAATCCCAACTCTTTTTATGGTATTCAGCCAATGCATTTGCATTATAAAGCTTCACAGAAAGTTGATTCTTCTGTTCCAACAATTTTTGGTAGCCATCAGAGTAAGAATGATACTCAATTTTTGGTTGGAGAATAGCGTTTCTCTCTTCCCTTAAGCGCCTAGATGCTTCAAGTGTCTTCTCATTTTCTGGAAATAATTTATTGGTTGTTTCAAGCTTTTCTAAAATTAGTTGATTTTCTTCTTCAATCCCAAGCTTTATCTTCACTTCCTCCAATTCTTCTCTTGCCTTTTCTAATTCTCCCTCACATTCTTGCTTCTCCATTCTCAATCTATCATTTTCAGCTCTACATTTCACGAGTTCCAATGTGTAAACAACGCATTTGCGACTCAATATTTCCACTTTCTCCTCTTTATTCTGGTCTATTAAAGACTTTTCTTCTTCTTCTTCTTCTTCTTCTTCTTCTGCCACAGTTACTGTTTCGTCAGTTGTTTCTATCTCTGGTTCCTCCTCCTCAACATCAAGAATTGATTCTTCTTCAATTTCTTGGATCATCTCTTCAGAGTCGGTTTTAGCTATGTTTGGTTCAATCCTGACTCCCTCTTCCTCACTTAAAGGCTCCTCTTTCTTGAAATTCCTATCCTTCAAAGTAGTCCGTGCATTATTCTTTTTCTTTTTTTTCTAAACCCGATGCATGATAGGCCAAACCAATTGTTCACATTAGAAAAAACAAGTTATTATCAGAATAAGGTACTCAAATTGTTACAATAACTTATCAGTATGAAAGCAAAAGCTGCAGTTGTTAGATCAATGAACAATTTTAATGTTGTCAAACATTAAAATTTTCAATTATGTAACAGTGAGGTTAAACGTATTTCTCAAAGGATGGTGTAGGCATATTAACCATTAAAAAATGGCATATCTAAAAAGAATCACTTATTAAATTTTCCAAGGTATATGATTAACTTGGTATTTTTTCAACGGAGAAATAAAGAAAATTGAAAAATACTAAAAAACAAAACGCTGAAAATCGTAATTATACTTACGAGGTTTTCTTCGCGGGATTCATCAAGTGGTAGAATGAGCAAGACTGCAAGTACGAAAACGAAGGACAAAAGTGACATAAGGAAAAAGAAAACGAAGCTCATCTTAGTTTCTCGAGTATTAACCTAAAAACTAGAACCGAGTTTTAGGTTGGAACTGTTGGATATCAGCTCATATATATATATAGCTGTCTTATAAAACGATTCGAATTAGTATCGTTCTTGGGATTCTGTGTTTGAATTGGTGTCTACCTCCTTTTTTTTTTTCCTAAGGGCCAATTTAATTTATGCTAAGTGATAATTTTACCGATTTGCAATCATCTAGTAAAATGGTTATGGATAAGAGGGTGAGCATAGATTGGTTTATTCATCCATGAGCAAAAAAATTAACTAATTCATTAATATCGATTTTTCAAAATTACTAACAATTAACTAATTCGTTACATTCGGTTAACAAATCTATCGATTTGATTAACCTATATTTTTCGATTAACAATTAAAATTTATAACATAAAATTATATAAAAAATTAGACATAGATCAATTCAATTTCCAACTTGTAAAGTAATTTAATATAAAAATTACGGAACAAGCATAATTTACTAGCCAAAATTCATGTTTTATAAATTAATACGCTAATATTATAAAATAGATTTGATATTTATTAAAAATTATTATATTTGATTCTAAGTCAAATAAAATTTTAGATAATTTTAAATGTTATAATATAAACTCTAAAATATAATTAAATGTTACTCCCTCCGTTCTTTTTTATTTGTCAATTTTGAGTAAAATTTAAATTTTATTTATCTGTCATTTTTAGATTTTCAATGTAATTTAATTTATTTTTTCAATTTATTTTTCTTTTTCAATAAAATCAGAACCAATTAAATTTGATAATTTTGTCTTAATCACACAATTTAATACTAAATTTAAGTATATTTATTATTTCTTAATCCTAATAAAAATAACAAAAGTGATTGATAAAAAAGAACGGAAGGAGTATTAGGTAAAATATGAACACCAATATATAATAAAAAATATATATAAAAGTTAATCGGATATATATAAATATTACTATATAATTAAAGAGAATGATATAATATAAATTTAGTTTAAAGTATTATATAAATTTTATAGAAATATATAAAAAATTAAGGTATAAAAATACAAATATAATTTAAATATATTTTGAAGTATTATTTTATGTAAATTTTAGATAAAAATAGAAAAAAAAATTGAAGATATATATATATATATATATATGAACTGGTTAACCGTAGACTAACGGTTAACCGGTACTTAAAAACTTAAACCGTAATCATTAACCAAAAATTAAAAATCATAATTAAATCAATCGGATTGGTTAACTGTAAAAATCGATTTGGTTTCAGATCGATTTTATGATTAACTATATTTTCAATTTTTTTTGCTCATCTCTAATAAAATCAAATTCGAAGATGCAGATTTTTTATTGTCAGTTCACATTTAAATAAGTTTTATATCAGTCCAATTATGTTACTCCATATATTAAGTATGGATAGGAAATAAATAGTTGGTGATGAAATAAATTATATAAAATTTTACTTTCAAGGACTTTTAAATTACATTTCAAATTCGAGTATATTATTACGATCCAGTATATGAATCTATATCTTTTTAAATCAAACCGAATCGAACCAAATTAATGAATTTGGACCTATGTTTATAATTAAATCTAAAACCTTATTATGAAATCAAATTGGATCAAAATAACCAAGATACTTTGCTGGATCAAGTTTTTGTTAAACTCTGATGGGGCTCGATCAGTTTTTTAGCTTGTCTTTCAAGGATTGGTTCGTCTATAATCTTGCAGGTCAGTTCCATAGCTCTTTATGGGTTTATTTGTTAGTTTAAATGGAAATGCAGTTCTATATTCGAAAATAAGAAGGTTTCTATTGCCCAAAAATATGCTATTATTTCTATTAGTGCAGTTTCCAGTGCCAGTGCTTTTGATAGGTTGAAGAATTTTAATGAAACCGAGTCCATCAAAAGAGAGGTTTCGGTGGGTCTGGAAAACTTCTAACCTAATGTTGTTATTCTTAACCCTGATAATGCGCTCCGAGCAACACAAGCAGTGCCACAGCTGGGGGATTTTTTACGTGAAATTATGGTTCTTGGCTTGGAATGGATATCGTAATAGATAAAAAAATTATTTTTCACACTTGCAAAAAAAAAATAACCGTAAATATTTTTATTAATTAAAATGTTGTTTTCTAATCAAAATGAGATTTTGAATTTTCTTAATAAAGCTCACTTTAAAAAATGAAATTTCATAAAGGACAAATGTTTTAATCCCTTCAAATACATGTGAGAACCAAAGTTCTCGAATAAAATAAATTAATTCATTTGCATGTATGATTATGCCATGTATATTTGTATGTGAAGCACATGATTTTGATTTCGACATGTAATTTACTGCTTTTTAATGTGAATAAGTACTATGCTTAGTTAAAATAACAGATGTGAGACAAGAGATAATATTTGCAGCTCAAATTGATTCACTACTTAAGATTAATTGAAAGGCATGAATAAGTGATAAAGCTTAAATTGTCTTTATCTTGTTATGAGAGGAGAAGGCAATCGTGAGTCTGTTAAGACTGTTGAACCTGCAAGAAGGGGTGTCCAGTCGGACCCGGACGTTAGCACTCCGAAGCTTAAGTTAGTAACTTGGAGATAATAATGGAGAGAGAGAGTCTCGGGAGTTCAATACCTGGTGCCATTATGATTTTGGCTATATATAGGAGATCTTGGAGGGGGGTGCTTGAGTACCTTGGGAGGTAATAACCGTCAGTCAGAGTGGGTGAGCGGCAACATGACAGGGAGCTGATGTATGGTAGGTGTTGGCTTATACCAGTGGGTCGGCGAGGAAAGCTGTCCCATCAATCTAATCGGACACTTCTTTCGCACGTGTCATCCTCTGATTTGTCTTCCTTTGCTATTAGCGGGCCGCATTTATTGGACCTTTCGGAGATGTATTTTTCCTGGTTATCACTTGTCCCCCCCCAAACGGGTCCGATCGGGCGTGGTGTTATCCTGTTATTTTGGCGGGGCTTTAAAATTTCGAGAGGTGGCCATATGACGCGTTTGTCCATTTTGAATAGTCATCTTGCTTTTAATGCTGCGCATGTTTCTAAAACGTCGATTCGTTTATTATGACCGCATCGCTAGATCAAGGACGCGTGGCGCCCATTAGGAGGAGAGGATTTGGAGTATTCTGGAAGCTTTACACCCATATAAAAGAAAGGAGATTTGAGGCAGGTCTGTTTCGTTTCCCATCGATCCTCAGCGAAGTTCTGCCAAAGTTTTGCCGTTACCTCAGTTCTTCAAATTTTGAAGATTTTTTGGAGTGTCCGTGAGATTCTGATCAAGTAAGTAAGCGGTCCATTCTTTTAATTTTATTTTTCATTCGTCACATATACACTTTTTACCCTTCCTTCTCCGAAAAGAATGGCTTCAAGCAGTAACCCACAAATAGATAGGAGTTTCCTGGAAAATTACAGAGATGGTGAGCCGCTGGCTCGGCCCTCACGTCTGACAGAAGCAGAGGTGGCAGAAATTCCTTCTCGATATCGTCTTCCGGCCAATGTATTGGTAATGGCCTGCCCTTCTTCTATGGCGATTACGGAAGGGTCATTCGGCCATGAAAGAAATGAATGGTTTATTTGCCCTTTATAGAGTTTGGATGCAGGCTTGAGGCTTCCTTTTGGGTCGTTTGAATTGTCATTGCTCCGGGGTTATGGGTTCGCCCCAAACCAATTGACTCCAAATGGGTGGAGGATGGTGTCTTGCTTTAAGATTTTGTGTCAAGCAAAATCGGTGGCCCCTACTTTGGATCTTTTCACACACTTCTTTTACATTTCTGGTCGGACCAGCGCATTGGAGTATTGTTTTACCAGCCGCCGACGTCGAAAGCTTTTTGGCGTCCCCACTTCTATGAAGCATTTTAGAGAGAGATACCTTTTAGTAGGTATGGCTGGTGGCTTTGGCGTATCGCTAGTTCAATCGAATAAGGCCGTCGCTTTGGATGATCTTGCTGCAGGCCAATTAATGTATGAGGCTGATGTTAGGAAATTGCTGGAGGCCGTGAGGAGAAATGGCAGGCCATATGATTCTGACTATCTTTTGGGGACTCAATCTGAGCCCGTTGGCTCCAATACTAGCACGAACACAAAACGTGAGTGTTAGTATTGGAATGCAGGAAAAAATTGATTATATTATTACTTATTTATATCTTTTGTGTGCTGTGTGTTTATATTATCAAACTTTAAATAGGGTACTTATCTTTGTTTTGTTCGTGTAACGTAGCTGCAGGCGATATGGCCGGGGTCGAGGAGGTTGCGCAACAGTTAGCCGATCGGGCGAAGGCGAAGAGGGTAGCCGATCGATTGGCTAAAAAGGAGGGGAGAATCAAGAAGCGGAGGATTCTACCTACTTCCGTAGTGCAATCTTCAAAAGACGTTGGTAGTGATTCTGTTGCAACGACTACCACTTCTTCAGTTGCTGCGGTTGCTGCCCCTACGATCCATCTTTTTCAAATGGGCCCCGATCCCTTACTTGCCTCCCAAATAGTAGCAGAGCAGCGTCCTCTCAGGCAACAGCAGCTGAGAGATGGGTCTGACGAGGAAGGGCCGCAGCCAGCTTCCATTGACCGATGATATGCTTTTTCTAAAGCTTAAATACCGCAAGTATACGGTGTACCGGTTATAGTACTTCAGATATCGATCCCACAAGGAAATGTTGATTTTAATCATCCACTATTACTACTCAATTTAAATCTTGTTTACGATGTTCAAAAATGCAAGTTAATTCTAACTAATCTATTGCATAAAATTAATTTTATCCTAGTTAAGTATAATCAAAGAAGACAATAAATATTATGAAATTAAATAATCATGCATTTGATACCATTATTCTAATTATAAATTTTAATCTTATTAGTAAGCCAAGTTGGAATAAATTTCTAAACCACTCTCTCGACATGAATTAGATTGCCTAAAACATACAATTAAAGTACTAATTCTCAACTCTCGTTAATGAACTAGTAGATTTCAATTACACATTTTAAGATTATCTACCAACCTATAGCAATTATCTCCACATGTGATCTCTCTAACTATGCTTCGATAATGAATTTCCGATTAACTTTCAATAAGATGTTGCTCTCGCTAACTCCCTTATTTATGACCATTATGTTAATTTTCAGAAAAGGAATTGCACATTGAAGGTCGTCTTCCTTAACTTATAATGATACCAATAAACTTTTAATAGAAAATACTACAACCAAAGATCAATATTATAAATGGAAATAGAAATTTGTTCATATATAATCAAATGCAAACATAATATTCATGTAAAGATTACAAGGAAGAAAAATAAAACATAAGAACAAGAAGAAGGGGATCTCTCAACCCTTTTCCCTTCACACAAAATTTCTTCTTCCTTGCTTCTTGTCTCCTCTTCAAAACATAAAAATAAAAACTAAAGTACTACAAGAAAAGAATTGTTCTTAGGATCACAAAATCAAAATTATAAAAATTCATCCCCTTAAAATTCTGTTCACATGGCATATATATGCCTATCTAAAAATTGTGTCCTTTCAAGATGTCCTTTCACGAGAGTTGTCCTTGTTCATAGAAAATTGCATCACTTCAGAATTCTAACTGCTCATCCGCACTTTGTCGCGCCCTCGCGACTCCTGTCGCGCTCGCGAAAAGACACACCTCTGCTTGGCTGGCTCCGCTGGCTGTCGCGAGCCCTTCTGCTTTGTCGCCCTCGCGACTTGGCACGCTTATGCTGGATTGGCCTGGCTCTCTGCCCTTCATGTTGTCGCGACCTCGCGCCCTTGTCGCGCTATCGACACTTCCTTTCTAGCTCACCTTTGGCTTTCTTTCTTTCACTTGACTCCTTTAAACTCTAAATCATCCCCTTCTCCTATAAAACAAATAAAACAACTACACATACACAAAACACATAAAAGCAACAAAATATAGATAAAATACCAAAATAATAAACATAATACTGGACAAAACCACACATTAACACACAATATTTATGAGCTTTTCAAGCTCCTATCAATTCCCCACACTTGAACTTTTGCTTGTCCTCAAGCAAAAACTCTAAATGCTAAAAACCATCAAAGCTCAAACATGTAATTTAAACATAAAACATGAAATATGGAGTTGTCCTTCTTAAAATTCTCACAAATTAACACATGGAAAGTTTCTTTAACATATTAATCATGAGTCAATGTCAACGAATACCAAAATAAAATCTTGGATCTATAAGGCTTAATACTCATATGCCCAACATAAGATAAACAAGAGAATGCAAAGTTCAATTATATAAAGCCCGTTAAACCTTATCTCTTATACATGTACTCTATCCTAGCAAGTAATACAAAATATAGAGTTATTCTCTCATAATATGTGCCTTACACCACTCAAGTGTTTAGTGGATAGTGTTTAACTCATAATTCCTCTTGTACCACCACATACCATAGGCTTGTATTAAACAAAAATCCCCATCACTAGCATAAAATAATGCACAAAATCAAAAGGGTCTTAAAAGGGTTATAGCTTGGCTTAGGTTAGGGTAGGAAAATTTTGGTTAAGTAGCTCAATCATGTGGAAAATATAGCCAAAATTCAAACAAATAAGACTTTGTATTTGCAAAAATTACACTTAAGCATGATTTCCAATTATACTAATGCAATTTCCATATCCCCTTACAACAATGTTTCACTTCCCACTAGTTTTCTCCGATACTCAATTTCAACTAGTTGCCTTCCTTACTTTTGTTTTCCTTCTTTTAAAAGCAAACTAGTGTAATTATAGGTTTCTTCCTTCTTTTCTATATTTGGTTTTTTTTTAGTAAGGAAGTACTAGTGGCTTAAAATTTCAGGGATTAGACACATATTAAAAAAAATTCATGCTTAAAATATATCAATACTATATCCTACTCATCAAAGCTTAACTACATTGTCCACATGAGGGTTCAAGCTCAAAGTTGAATTGGTTAGAAATTGGCTCAAAGCTAAAAATAAGCTCATGAATAAAATAGTTCAGGCTCAAACATGGCTACCTAAAGTCAAAAAGGTAAGTTTTTAAAGCAAGCCAAAATGGTGTAATCTAAATGCCCTTATCATTTTTTATGCACATCTCATACTAAATGTGATCTCAAAAATTATCTAACACAAGTTCTAGAGTAATGAATACAAGAGGAATTCTCTCAATAAAACAATAAATTTCATATGTTAAGGCTCAAAAGCTCACCATGGCTATGGCAAAACTCTACATCATGCATTCTTACTATTCTAAAGCACATATATAAAGAAACTTGGCTTAAAAGAACTATATACCAAAGGACTTTACCTAAACATGCCTATCTATGGAAGCATAATCATATTAACACTAACGATCCTCAATTCCAAGTTAGTAAATGTATCAAATCGACTCATAATTAACTATGCAAAGACTAATTATATATATTAATAGGCAAGAATCTCACAAAGAATAACTCCATCACACAACTCAACATAAAACATAAAATAAAAATTAACACTAATCCTAGATGCATACTACCAACTAGCTTCCCCACACTTAAAGGACACAATGTCCTCATTGTGTAAGGAAGACAACACAAAACAATACATACAACACAGACAAGCACAACACAAACAACACGAAAATAAAGCAAAGAGAATGAAAAATAGGAAAAGGAACATTACTCATTGGCCCCACTTGGGGACCCCGGTGGAGAAGGCGTGAAAGGAACGTTGTGGTGGCGAAAGAAGGAAAGGAGCTTGCGGCTGAGGCTCTTATGACTCTTGTGCATTTGCTGAACAGTCGCCTCAAGGGAATCCATCCGAGCCGCCATACTTTGATTGGCAGCCTCAATCCCATCCAACCGAGACATGACCCGTTGCAATCCAGCAGTGTCCTCTTGTGCAGCACCGACACTGGGCTCATCACGATCATCGCGACCCATCCCAAAAGCACTTGCCATAGCAGCTTCGTCTTCATCATCATCCTCATCAGAACCATAAGGTTCAGCAGTAGATGTTTCTGGTGCTTTGCCTTTTCCTTTGGCACGACTAGATCTTGCTTCCTGCACAAATCGGGATAACAACTGCGGAGGCATAGCATGTCTATCTAAAACATGGGAGTTACGAAGATAACGTATGTCCATTAAAGTCACATGTTCATTGTCAGCCAAAACAAAATTACCTAAATCACCTAAACACCCCAAAATGATACCGGTTACCATGTGGCACATACCTACAGTTTTAGTTCTAGCAATTGATGCATGGTATAACCCGTCAAAAATAAAATCTATGGAACATGGTGTTTTACGTGATAGTAACAAATGAAGTACAAACAAGTCCTTGGATTGAACCTTGGTGCTTTCTACGCGTCCAAACAAGGCATGGCATAAATACTTATGAAATAAAAACAAGCCATTGTCCTTAATAAGTCTATTAGAGGCATTTTTGTTATTGAAGTCTGCCAAGCCAGTTAATGTTGTCCAAATTGGTCGGTGATCAAATAAATTAGAATTAAAGCGTGTTCCATTCAATGGAAAACCAAACCAATCATGAAGTTCATCAAAACCAAATGTAAACTCAGCACCTTGGTGTCTAAATTTAAAGTGAGTCTTTTTATTATCAACATAAGCCAATGTGACAAAAAACTCTACAGCCCAATCCCTCCTAATAGGTAAATTCATGACAGAAAATTTCTCCCATTTCATGTATTTGATATATTTATCAAATTGAGCAGTCAACCCTAAATCTTTAAGCAAGTCAGTATCTAAATGCAACATGCCTACATAGGTTTTGGTGTTAAAAAACTTAAATTTTTTTCCTTCGTCTTCAGAGTAGATAGGGAAGGGACACTCAAACCTAGCCTGAAGATACTCAACAGGTGGTGTAGGTGGAGAACTTGGCTCGGCAACTGGCTGCTTATCCTTGCGTCCAATGGATTTTGTACGCACCATGATGGAAGATAAAGAAACCCAAGCTAAAAGCACAAGAACAAGTGAAGAAAAAAGAAGAAACAACACAGCAAAAACTTTCCACAAAACCCAAAAAACAAGAACTGAGGAGAAGAGAACTCAAAACTTTGAGAGAAAAACGTTGAACCCTCAAGAGTTGCTGAATGGAGAAGATGAATAGTCTACGTAGGGTTTGAACTATATATAGGGGAAGGAGAAAAGGCAGCTAAAACCCTAAGAAATTCAAATCCCGTGTCCTGTCGCGACCTCGCGAAACTATCGCGCTCGCGACAAGGCACGGTATTTGAACTAGCGAGCTCGCGAAGCAAGTCGCGCTTGCGACAGAGAGTATATGATCTTCCCTCAAAATCAGCTGTCGCGCTCGCGATGTGATCGCGCTCACGACAGAGACTGTTGGCACAAATCAAGATGAATGAGTCGCGAGAGCGAACAGGGCGCGCTCGCGACAGAGGCCTGTGATCCGTCCCACTCATCATTGTCGCGCTCGCGACAATAATGAAATGTTCAAAAATTTTTCCTTTTTTTTTAATTTTTTTTTATGGAAATATCAACAACATAAAGAAAGAAATCATAAATACCTGTAAAATAAAAAGAAAAATATGTAAGTATTCAAAATAAATAGGGAAATAAATCAAAACAAATGAAACAACAATAAAATAAAATACAATGGAAATAGAAATAGAAATACACATACAAATAACCACTAAGTCAACTGTAATTATGAACAAAAGTTAAACAATCTAAAGTCTATCTTAGACTTCTTTTAAACGGTCGCGAGGGTTTTCCTCCGTATTACTAGGTAAGTGTTCTTGTAAGCGAGAAGGTAAAGCCTTGGCAATTTGCCCTAGTTGTACTTCCAAATTATGAATTGAAGAGGCTTGATTCTTTGTTATTTGATCGAATTTAGTTTCTAACCTCTTTTGATTATCTTCTTGTGAAGTAAACTTTAAGTTAAGCTCCTCAATAAATCTATCTACCTTCCCTTCCAAGGCTCCAAACCTATCTTGAGGTTGTTGAAATTCTACCCCTCTATTTTGATTGTTATTACTACCCCAAGAAAAATTCGGATGGTTTCTCCAACCGGGGTTATAGGTGTTTGAAAAAGGGTTTCCTCTTCCTTGTCCTTGGATAAAACTAACTTGTTCTCCAGTACTAGCCATACCCAAATTACACCCTTCACTTCCATGGCCCAATTGTCCGCATATACTACACCCACTGGTTGGACTACTACCCACACCTAGGCTATTGATCTTTTGCGTCAACTGCTCAATTTGAGCTTGCAAAGCTACTACTGAATCTACTGCATGAACTCCCCTTGTATTTGAGAAATTTGTCTCCCTAACTCTCTCAGTGGGCCACATGCAATTGTTCATTGACATTTCTTCCAATAATTCAAATGCAGCCTCCGTGGTCTTCCTCATCAAAGATCCCCCAGCTGCAGCATCAATGGTGCCTCGAGTTGTTGGATTTACACCGTTATAGAATGTCTGCATAAGCAATTCCCTTGGCAAATTGTGGTGTGGGCAACTTCGCTGCAATTCTTTGAACCTTTCCCATGCCTCATACAAAGATTCAGAGTCATGTTGAACAAAGGTAGTAATATCTTTAATAATTTTGGCAGTTTTTGCTAGGGGAAAGTATTTTGATAAAAAGACTTGGGCTAATTGGTCCCAAGTTGTGATAGAACCCCTAGTAAGGGAATTCAACCAAGCTTTTGCCTTGTCCTTTAATGTAAAAGGGAAAAGCCTAAGCTTGATTGCATCCGCCGAAACTCCGTTAATCTTAAAAGTATCACAAATTTCTAAGAAATTTGCCAAATGAGCATTTGGATCCTCATTTGCCAAACCATAGAATTGGATACTGTTTTGAATCATTTGTAAAAGCGATGGTTTAATTTCAAATTGGTTTGCATTTACCGTAGGTCTTACCACACCTTGTTGAGCACCACTCAATGCTGGCGTGGCAAAGTCCATCAAACGCGGTGGATTTTCTTCTTCAGCCATAATAATCCTTCTACTCCGATTCTTCTTTTTATTTGACTTACGATTACTCAATAAAAATCTCTCTATCTCCGGATTGAACGGTTCAAGTTCTTCTTGCGAACTCCTCGTACGCGGCATGAACAGTCAAATCCTGAAAATTCACAACAATCAACAATAAATTAAATATCGTAATCCAAAATCTTAAATCAAGGTTCATAATGTAATAAATTAAATCAATCAAAGTCCCCGGCAACGGCGCCAAAAACTTGATATGCTTTTTCTAAAGCTTAAATACCGCAAGTATACGGTGTACCGGTTATAGTACTTCAGATATCGATCCCACAAGGAAATGTTGATTTTAATCATCCACTATTACTACTCAATTTAAATCTTGTTTACGATGTTCAAAAATGCAAGTTAATTCTAACTAATCTATTGCATAAAATTAATTTTATCCTAGTTAAGTATAATCAAAGAAGACAATAAATATTATGAAATTAAATAATCATGCATTTGATACCATTATTCTAATTATAAATTTTAATCTTATTAGTAAGCCAAGTTGGAATAAATTTCTAAACCACTCTCTCGACATGAATTAGATTGCCTAAAACATACAATTAAAGTACTAATTCTCAACTCTCGTTAATGAACTAGTAGATTTCAATTACACATTTTAAGATTATCTACCAACCTATAGCAATTATCTCCACATGTGATCTCTCTAACTATGCTTCGATAATGAATTTCCGATTAACTTTCAATAAGATGTTGCTCTCGCTAACTCCCTTATTTATGACCATTATGTTAATTTTCAGAAAAGGAATTGCACATTGAAGGTCGTCTTCCTTAACTTATAATGATACCAATAAACTTTTAATAGAAAATACTACAACCAAAGATCAATATTATAAATGGAAATAGAAATTTGTTCATATATAATCAAATGCAAACATAATATTCATGTAAAGATTACAAGGAAGAAAAATAAAACATAAGAACAAGAAGAAGGGGATCTCTCAACCCTTTTCCCTTCACACAAAATTTCTTCTTCCTTGCTTCTTGTCTCCTCTTCAAAACATAAAAATAAAAACTAAAGTACTACAAGAAAAGAATTGTTCTTAGGATCACAAAATCAAAATTATAAAAATTCATCCCCTTAAAATTATGTTCACATGGCATATATATGCCTATCTAAAAATTGTGTCCCTTCAAGATGTCCTTTCACGAGAGTTGTCCTTGTTCATAGAAAATTGCATCACTTCAGAATTCTAACTGCTCATCCGCACTTTGTCGCGCCCTCGCGACTCCTGTCGCGCTCGCGACAAGACACGCCTCTGCTTGGCTGGCTCCGCTGGCTGTCGCGAGCCCTTCTGCTTTGTCGCCCTCGCGACTCGGCACGCTTATGCTGGATTGGCCTGGCTCTCTGCCCTTCATGCTGTCGCGACCTCGCGCCCTTGTCGCGCTCGCGACACTTCCTTTCTAGCTCACCTTTGGCTTTCTTTCTTTCACTTGACTCCTTTAAACTCTAAATCATCCCCTTCTCCTATAAAACAAATAAAACAACTACACATACACAAAACACATAAAAGCAACAAAATATAGATAAAATACCAAAATAATAAACACAATACTGGACAAAACCACACATTAACACACAATATTTATGAGCTTTTCAAGCTCCTATCAATCGACCACCGATTCAAGTGTCGGAACGAAGCGAGTTAGGTCGGCGGTCTTCAGGAGGAAGCCAGGAGAGTTGGCTACCATCATTGGAAAATATTTTGAAGCAACGATTTGGCGACGATTGGTCTGCGGCTGACAAGGATGTGTCGGCTTTCATTTGCCAAGGTCTTACTCAAGAGGGTGATTTTGAAGCAATGACGAGCTCAGTTTCTTTTCTCGGGAGTATGAGCTGTTTCAACAGCATAACGTGAAGGTACCATTTATATGCTTGTTTGTTAGCTTTATGTTACCTTATCGCTTCGTTGCCTTTTCGCAGCTAATAAAGAGGGGGCTTCGCATTCATGGCATGGCAGCCTATGCCCGAGCGAAGTGGGAAGATGCTGCTCGGCAGATGAGAGAGGCTGAAGCTATTAGCGCCGAAGTGAAGGGGGAAGCTTCGTCTTTGAAGTTGGTCATGGAGAAGCTAGAAAAGGAGAAGGTCCAACTGGCTCAAGAACTTGAGTCTCGGCAAAGCGAAGTGGACCACTTGAGAAGGGATGTGGCGCGCCTTACTGCTGACAAGGATAGAACTTTGTCAGAGCGCGATCTCTTCGTGTCAAAAAAGAACTCCTTAGAGGCGGCCTTGACGGAGAAAAAGGCAGCTTGGGCTAATGATTTAGCAAGAGCGCTGGCCGCTAAAGAAGAGGAAGTTCTTGACAAATTGGGTGAGGCTCAAGGAAAGCTGCTAACCCGGCTGATTTACGCGGCTAAACAGCGATTTCCTGGAGATGCAGGGGTTCTTCCTGATCCTCCTTCTAGTTATGATGACGATGAGGAGGAAGCACATCTGGCTGAAGAAACTGATGATGGTGTGCTAAACGGATCTAAGATTACGCTTCCTCCTGTCATAGAACCTGAGTTTCCCACATCATTAAAGGCGAAACCCAGTGTCTCTCTGCTGAAAGAGCCGACAGGAGGCCAAGCTACTGACGAGACTGTTGCTAATCCCCCATCCTAGCCGACCGGCTGGATGTGTATATGTAGGCTTAGATTTCTCGTACTATGTAAAGAAATTTGATATGTAAGATTCTTTTTGCCTTTTATTTGTAGCTTTGTTGTATAATGTTGACTTCGAAGTGGAATTTTCTATAAATTTTGCTAAACAAAGGGCGACTACGCGTAAATCATACGAAATTATCATTCAGAAAGTAAGGGAGCACTTTCTGAATTTCATGAGTTAGCTGGGCGTGATAAATCATTTGCTTATCGATCAGTCGGGGTTCTTGCCCCATATTTCCGATAGTGAAGAATCCGGTCAGCGATTTAGATTAGACATTAGAATTTGTCATTTGATGGGCTTAGTTTGCATTTTTCGTGTAAGCCCAAAGGAGATTGTTGCCGGAGATAATGCTGAATCTCGCATTTTGGAGAACAAAATAGATTTAATTGGAGGAAATTTTCCGCTTTTAAGATAGATGTCTAGCCATACCTTGTCATGGGAGTCGTAATGGAGAGAATCTAATGAACATTGAGCTTAAAATAAGCCTAACAAATAACTCATTCTTGAGTTAGTGGAGAGTGGAGTAAAGCCAACGATTAATGGAGAATGGAGCAAATCCGACGATTAATGGAGAATGGAGCAAATCTGACGATTAATGGAGAATAGAGCAAATCTGACGATTAATGGAGAATGGAGTAAATCCAACAATCTGCAAACGAAAACAAAGCTAACAAGCAAACAAACAAATAAAACATACCTTTCATGAAGATGAAGGAAAATTGAAATAGAGGAAATGGAGAAATCATTCTTTATTGGATATAATACACGTTTACACATGGTACTTCTTGAGTACCTCGATGTTCCAACTCCTGGGGATATTCACTCCTTCCGGAGTCCTTAGCCTATAGGTACTGAGGCTTAAGACCTTAGAGATTTCGTAGGGACCTTCCCAGTTCGGCATGAGCTTTCCAACCCCGGCGTTTCCCGAGCCAATATCAGCTCTTCTGAGCACCAGGTCTCCCACATTAAAGGTTCTCGTCTTTACCTTTGTATTGTGGTATCTTGCGACTCTTTGTTTGTAAGCAGCAATTTTGGCGTAGGTGTCCTCCCTCTTTTCTTCTAGCAGGTTCAGATCTTGGTGTCTGTCTAAAGCGTTCATCCGATTGGAATAGAATGTTGTCCGATAAGAGGGGAGGCCAATTTCTACAGGTATCATCGCCTCGGAGCCGTAGATAAGGGAGAATGGCGTTTGGTGAGTGCCAGCTCGCGGGGAGGTCCTGTAGGACCATAAGACACTCTGCAATTCTTCGGTCCAATTACCTTTTGCTTCACCGAGTCACTTTTTCAAGCCTTCCAAGAGCGTTCGGTTGGAGACTTTCGTCATCCCGTTGCTTTGAGGATGGGTGACCGAAGTGAATCTAAGGTCTATGTTGAGGCTTTGACAAAAGGCTCTGAAAATCGAGCTGTCGAATTGCTTGTCGTTATCTGTAATAAAAATATTAGGTAAGCCATACCTGCTGATGATGTTTTTCCAAACGAAGTTTTTGCTCCTTTCCGCTGTAATTGTAGCTACAGGCTCAGCTTCAATCCATTTTGAGAAATGATCGACAGCCACAAGGAGGAATTTCATTTGCCTTTTTCCTTGGGGAAAAGGCCCTAGGATATCCAGGCCCCATTGGTCGAATGGCCATGTGGAGACGATCGGCATATGATCTGCTGCCGGCTGCCTGATCACTCTTCCATGTATTTGGCATTGCTGGCATTTTCGCACCTTTTCTTGAGCATCTTTGAAAACAGTCGTCCAGTAATAGCCAGCTTGGAACGTTTTCCTCGCTATGGCCCGGCTTGCTTCTTGTGCTCCGTAAATTTCTTCATGGATTTCCCTTAAGACATAGTCTCCTTCCTCCTCCGTTATACATTTGAGCTAGGGGTGACTGAAAGCTTTTTTAAACAATTCACCATTAATAATAGAGTAATTTAAGGATTTACGGGATACCTTTCGGGCTTCTGCTTTGTCCTCAGGTAATTGCCCCGTTTGCAAGTATCGTTTAATGGAGTCCATCCATGTTCCCCGAATCAGCTCTATCTCCATCATTTCTGGCTCGTTTAAGGAGGAGCTTGCTTGATCGATAATAGTTATGTGTTCTTCCACCGCACCTTGCTCGGCGGCAGACATTTTGGCAAGTTGATCGACTGCTAAAGTTTGATCTCTTGGCGCCTTTTGCAGGACCCATTGGGATCCGACTTCGTTCAACATTTTGAGCGCCTCTTTGACCTTTTCCAGGTACCAAATCATATTGGCCTCTCTAGCTTCAAAGGTACCTAAGACCTGGCTCGTCATGAGCTGGGAGTCGCTTTTGATGGTGACGGCTTCCGGTCGGATGGCATGGAGTAATCTCAATCCCTGTAGAAGGGCTTCATATTCTGCCATATTATTTGAAACTTTAAAGTTGAGTCTTATTGCGTACCTGATAACAATGCCGAGAGGTCCTGTTATTACAATACCGATGCCTCCTCTGCTGTCATTCGCAGCCCCATCGACCGTCATTTCCCATCTGACGGGCTGTGTGTGACTAACCGCATTATCACCGGAGAATTCCGCAACAAAATCTACCAGAGCTTGGGCTTTGATCGCCTTTCTGGGTTCATACCTCACATCCCATGACTGAAGTTTGATCGTCCATCCCACCATTTTTCCCTCCAAATCGGGGGTCTGGAGGATTTTTCTTATTGGTTGATCTGAGCGGACGACTATTGTATGCGCTTCAAAGTACTGTCTTAGCTTCTTTGTGCACATCATAAGGGCGACAATGAGTTGTTCAACAGGGCCTTTCTTTAGTTCTGGACCTCTGAGCACTTGGCTCACATAGTAGACCGGCAGCTGTTGGGTTTCTTCCTCCCTGACTAGGACACCTGCAACAGCTTCACCAAAAGTTGATAAGTACAGGTATAGATTTTCACCTGGGAGTGGTCGGCTCAGCAGAGGCGGATTGGTGAGAAATTGCTTTAGCTCGCCAAATGCTTGTTGGCAATCAGCATCCCAATCAAAGGTTTCATTTTTTCTCAATTTTTTGAAGAAGGGGATGCATCGCTTGGCGGAGGAAGACACAAATCGCCCAAGAGCCATGACTCTGCCATTTAGCTTCTGAATGTCTCTCACACTGTTTGGTGGCTGCATTTCCAATATCGCCTTAATTTTGTCAGGATTGGCTTCAATGCCCCTTTGCGATACCATGAAGCCTAGAAATTTACCTGAAGGCACCCCGAAAATGCATTTGTCGGGATTGAGCTTCATCCGAAATTTGTTCAGTGTATTGAAGACTTTTACCAGATCGGCAGGATGTTATTCGGGGCTTTTGCTTTTAACGATCATGTCGTCTACGTAGACCTCTACATTTTGCCCGATCTGATCCATGAAGATCTTATTCATCAATCACTGATATGTAGCTCTTGCATTTTTTAATCCGAATGGCATAGCTTTGTAGCAAAAAGTGCCATCATCCGTGATGAAGCTAGTTTTTTCTTAGTCCAGAAGCCACATCATAATTTGGTGATATCCAGCATATGCGTCGAGGAGAGAATAGATGGCATGGCCGGCAGTGGCATCCACCAACTGGTCTATGCTGGGCAGGGGGTAGCTGTCTTTGGGACATGCTTTGTTAAGATCCGTGAAGTCGAAGCACATTCGCATCTTTCCTGATTTCTTTTTGAGCAACACAACATTGGCTAGCCAATCGGGGTAGTCGACTTCTCGGATCGTTCCCGCTTTTAGCAGCTTATTAACCTCGTCGGAGATAAATCTTTTTCGCTCGGGACCATGTCTTCACAATTTCTGCCTGACCGGCGTGCAGGCTGGATCCACATTGAGTTTGTGGGTGATCACATCGGGGTCGATTCCAATAATGTCTTCCGGTTTCCAAGCAAAAGAGGCATGGTTGATCATCAACACCTGCATGACTGCTTCCTCAGCCTCCGTACTCATACTGGTGCCAATTTGAACAGCTTTGCCTTTGGCGAGCATTTTGGTTTTGATTTCTTCTGCGGGGTCCATTCTTTGCTCTTCCGCTCGTTCAAATTGTTCTAAGCCTGGCTCGACCAGCATAGCCTCTTTATGATGCTTGATCATGGCTATATAAGCTTCTCTTGATGCTTTTTGGTCACCTCTCAATATGGCGACGCCGCCTCTGGTTGGAACTTTCATTACCATGTAGCGGATGCTGGTGACTGCCCCTGTCTGGAACAACAAAGGTCTGCCAAATATGGCGTTATAAGCAAAAACCATATCTACAATCATAAATGTTACCTTACAGGCATGGGCGAGAGCTTCCTGACCAATCTCAACAAACAATTCGACCGACCCTACTACTGGCACCGTGGCGTTACCCAAGCCGATCAACGGCGTGGTGTTTGGCCTAAGCTCCTCAACCGGTAGCCCCATCGCCTTGTAAGCTTGGAGGGTGAGTATGTTCACTGCGCTCCCGTTATCCACCAATATCCTTTTCACATCGAAATTATTGATCCGTGCTCTGACGACAAGGGCATCTTCATGAGGGAACATGACATCTCGTGCATCTTCACAGGATATGGTGACTGGGGCTGGCCGTTCAGAAGTTTGGGAGATATAGACGCCTTTGCCCTTTCTTTTTTGGGAGAGTTCTTCTCTATAAGACGATCCCCCGGTGATCATGTTTATAATGCCGGCGTAGGGTCGGCGGGGGTTCGCATTTGTCGGTTTTCACCTTTCATCGTCGTCGTCATCAGAGTCGTCTCTCCTGTGATCTAATTATTTGCAGGGGGTCGCTTCCCGTGCTGGGCTCACAAATCTCTTGAGAGAGCCTCTTTGTACCGGCCGTTCAATTTCTTCTTTCAGCTGATGGCATTCGTCGGTCGTATGACCAACGTCTTTGTGAAATTTGCAGTATTTACCGTTGTTTTGAGTGTGTCTGCTCTTCTCTTCCATCCTTCTGGGCCAATTTATTTTTCGGTGATTCTCTTTAATCCACATCAACACTTGCGCAGGATTAGTGTTGAGTGGAGTAAAGGGTCGGAAGTGCGAACCAACCCCCCAATCGAATCTTGACCGATCCGCTTCTTTTCTCTTTTCAAGATTCCTTGAAGTGGAGGCTCGTTCCGGGCTTCTGGCGAACCACTCTGAAGTCACTGCCCTATTAAATACCCGTCTGTTCGGGTGCTGCAGCCTATCCAATACATTACTTCTCCCACCTCGATTGGATCTCAGGGCATCATCCAACTGAATATGCTGTCTCGCCCTCTCCATCATGTCGGAGAAACTGACTGGCGGCCTCGTTGTTATTGACTCAAATAACGGCCTATCAGTAGTACCATTGGCCAAGGCGGTAGACGCCATTTCCACGCTCACATTTCTTACTTCTGACATCGTGGCTTGGAATCTATCTACGTAGTCCCTAAGACTTTCATCTGTCCTCTGATAGAGGTTACACAAATCACTCACAGATTTTGGGGTCCTCGTCTGCACAATGAATCGGGTGACGAACAGCTCCCTTAACTGTCTGAAAGAAGTAATCGACCCCTGCAGAAGTTCGTGAAACCATGTGAGGGCATCTCCTCCCAACGTGGTGGGGAATATTCTGCAGGAGATCCTCTCATCATAGGTGTATACCTGCACTTTTGTTAAATACTCAGCAAGATGTGTGGAGGGGTCAGTTTTACCTGTATATCAATCCATTATCACGTCCCGCCATCTGGGGGGTAGCTCCGATTCTGTGATTTCCCTACAAAATGGTGAGGCCATGTTGCCGCAGGTGTGGTCTTCAAACATTCCTTTCTTGGAGCCTGCCAGCCCGAACTGCTTGAGCTTTTGCTTGAACCACCTATCTTCTTTACTCATGGCAGTTGGGACGAATTCATCCCTCCATCCCCTCGTGCGGCTACGGTTGGGGGTGCACATGAAAGATAGGTCGTTCCCAATGGACGAAGTGGACCGTCTACTGGGGATATAGGAGGAATCCCTACTCGAGGATTCTACGCCTTTCCTTTTATCGTGTCTGCCTGGGGTGCTGGCTCTTATTCTCCCGTTATCGTGAGCTCTCGGTTCGTTAATGGAGATTTCCTTGTTCCTCCTTTTTTCGAGCTCCTCGGTTGCGAGGTCCATCTCGTGACTTCTTTCATAAGTTCTGGGCATCTTTTCCTTTTTTAAGGTTTGGACTATGCTTTTGGTGAAGTCACTGAGAATGGTGCGCATGTCACTATTGGTGACGGGGGTATCCTTTGGCCGTCGCATGGCCGCGTTGTTAAATTCTGATAAAAGGTCACCTCTAACGGAAGACCTGAGAGACTCCTCCCTTCTCTCCAAGGGCCTAGATCTACCCTGGCTATGATGATTCCATGCTCATTAGATCTCAAACTTGCCATTTCGCTCTCAACGAAAGCACCAAATGATAAAGCTTAAATTGTCTTTATCTTGTTATGAGAGGAGAAGGCAGTCGTGAGTCTGTTAAGACTGTTGAACCTGCAAGAGGGGGTGCCCGGTCAGACCCGGGCGTTAGCACTCCGAAGCTTAAGTTAGTAACTTGGAGATAATAATGGAGAGAGAGAGTCTCAGGAGTTCAATACCTGGTGCCATTATGATTTTGGCTATATATAGGAGATCTTGGAGGGGGGTGCTTGAGTACCTTGGGAGGTAATAACCGTCAGTCAGAGTGGATGAGCGACGACATGATAGGGAGCTGATGTATGGTAGGTGTTGGCTTATACCAGTGGGTCGGCGAGGAAAGCTGTCCCATCAATCCAATCGGACACTTCTTTCGCACGCATCACCCTCTGATTTGTCTTCCTTTGCTATTAGTGGGCCGCATTTATTGGGCCTTTCGGAGATGTATTTTTTCTGGTTATCAATAAGAATATGTTTCAAATCATCGATCTATTGTTCAGCGCTCAAAGTTCTTCCTAATTATTTTAAATGGCAGCATAACAATCTAATTGATAATTAAAAATAAAATAAAGTCCTTCAAATATTTTCTCGTCCCAACAAAATTATTGGAACTTTGTTATGGGTACTTTCATATTGTTAGGAAGGATTCTAGAGTCGCCGGACTCTTTAAAGGCTAGGACTTCACCTACTTTTAAGATTAATATGGGTAACTTTTGTTATTTTTACTATAATTAATAAATGCTCCATTCGTTCTCTTTCATACGTCATTTTTTAGTAAAATTTAAATTTTATTTATTTATTACTTTTATATTTTTAATATAATTTAATTTATTTTTCTTTATCAATAAAGTTATAACCAATTAGATTTGATAATTTAATTTTAATCACACAAATTAATACTAGATTAAAATTTATTTATTATTTTTTAATTCTAGTGAAAATAATAAAAGTATCAGATAAAAAAGAACGAAATGAGTAATTAATAAATTTAAATTTAATATTAAATTAAGTGATTAAAACTAAATTATTAAATCTAATTAGTTTTAATTTTATTAAAAAAAATAAATCAAATTATATTTAAAATTTTAAATTAATAGATAAAAATTAACAGATAAATAGAATTTAAATTTTATTTAAAAGTGATATATAAAGAAAAATTGGAAAAGTAATATTTAAAAATTATTTAGTTCTTAAAACTTTAACGATAAGTTAGATAAAATCAAGTTGAGAATATTTTAGCTTCCATGAGCAAAGTGTATATCATGGAGTTTCCCAACGTTATCATATAATTACAGTTTTAGAGATAATTATAACTACGAATGAGCATGGACCGGTTAATCGGTTTATTAACAATTTTTTTAAATTGGTCTATTATTATTGGTTAATCGCTATATTGGTTTCGATTTTTAACTCGGGTTTTTGGATCGATTCATCGGTTAACCATTAAAAAAATTTTATATATAAATTTAATAAATTATACAATTTATAATATTATTTTTAAAAGTTAAAAATGCTTTAAAATGAAAAAAATACTAATTAAATACAATATCTATTAAAATAATCAAAATAAAAATAAAATTTTCATAATTAATTATAAAAATTAAAAATATTTAATATAAAACTAACAATAGAATGCTTATTATGCACATAATTTTAATATTTATTTACTAAAAATATATATTTTACAAAATTATATATCATAATATTTATAAATTACACAAAAATTGAAAAATATAAGTGTAAAATTTAAAATATAATTTATAATATATATATATATATATATATATATATATATATATATATATATATATATATATATATATATATATATATATATATATATATATATATATATATATATATATATATATATATATTCGGTTTCGGATCGATTAATCACCGGTTTTTAAAGTAAAAACCATAAACCTAAAATTTCAGTTCGGTTAACCTAAAAATTAGTTCGATTTCTGATCGATTTTCGATTAACCTAAATTTCGATTAACAATACTCATCCCTAATTATAACGAGTATTTACTATATAGTTAAATTGTTATCTCATGGTTAATTTTACCATCCGAAATTTTTACTTTTAATCAAAAATTTATAAAATAAATATTTTTTAACAAAAAATATTTAAATTTAAAAAAAATATTTTAAAAAAATTCTTTTTTTTAACTAAATTAAAAAGGGAAACATTATCAAAAATTTTCATTGGCCACCATGGCCTAGCTAGGTTGCCTTTTCAATCAATCTTCACCCATTCAGCGCCGTTATTGGTGCGAGTTGTAAGAAATCTTGATCTCGAATCGAGTTGGGGCTTTTTCATTACGAGAGTGAATGCACCGCAAGACCAAACAAGTTACACCTTCGAGATGATATTTGTCTTTTAAGTGAAGTAATTATCTAAGATGGCTCATCTTATTCTATGATAATCCAAGCAATAGCCCTTGAGAAGCTTGAGGTACTAGTGCCAAAGGAATTGGCTACTGACTTGATCTTAGGTCATTAACTGATGATTATGATCCATTCATGATGAATTATAACATGCATGCAATTAACAAGTCAGTCACCGAGCTTCATGGGATGCTTAAGAATGCTAAAGAGAACATTCGAAAGACTAATCCCGTATTGATGGTTCAAGGGGGCATTAAAAAGGGACCCGCTAAGGGAAAGGGAAAGAGAAAGGCAAAACCCAAGAATGACCTGGCTCGGTTCAAGTCAAGTGGGAGTGCACCTCATGCCCAATCCAAGCCCAAGGCACAAAAGCTCAAAGAGAGTGAGAGCACTTGCTTCCATTGCAACAAGATAGGGCATTGGAGGAAGAATTGCGCTCTTTTCAAGGAAGAACAAAAGAAGAATATAGAGCCAAGGCATCCAGTTCTGGTATTTTTGCTGTTGAGATTAACCTTTCTATTTCTACCACTTGGGTATTGGATACCGGTTGTGGTTCTCACATTTGTTCAAATGTGTAGGGGGCTAAGAAATAGGCGGTTACTCGGGAAGAATGAAGTGGACCTCCGTGTGGGGAATGGAGCACGAGTTGCTGCCATGGAGATAGGCAACTATCACCTCACTTTACCTTCCGGACTTTGTATTGTTTTGAATAATTGTTATTATGTGCCTGCTATGAGCAGAAACATTATTTCAGTTTCATGTTTGGATAATGATGAATTTGATTTTGTTATTAAAAATGGCAATGCTCATATTCGTCACCTAGGCATTTCTTATGGCAATGCCATGTTGCAAAATGGCCTTTATATCCTTGATTTACAAAACAGAGAGTCCATATACAACATTAATACAAAGAGGGTTAAATCAAACGAATTAAACCCTACTTACTTCTGGCATTGTCGTTTAGGACATGCAAACGAAAAACGCATTTCAAGACTCCACAAAACTGGAGTGCTTCGGTCATTCGACTTAGAGTCTTATGACACATGCGAGCCATGTTTGCATGAAAAAATGACAAAGAGTCCTTTTAACAAGAAAGGTGAAAGGACTAATGGCTTATTAGAACTAATACATACCGATGTATGTGGACCATTAAGTACACAAGCTAGAAGTGGTTTTAGCTACTTCGTGACATTCACAGATGACTTCAGTAGATATGGCTATGTCTATCTAATGAAATACAAGTCTGAAACTTTTGAGAAATTTAAAGAGTTTAAGAACGAAGTAGAAAACCAACTTGGCAAAAGTATAAAAGCCATTCGATCAGATCGAGGTGGTGAATACTTAAGCCAAGAGTTTGATGATCATCTAAAAGAGTGTGGTATTATTTCACAGCTCGCTCCTCCTGGAACACCGCAATGGAATGGTGTGTCCGAAAGGAGAAATCGAACTCTGTTGGACATGGTTCGATCTATGATGAGTCAAACTAATCTTCCTATCTTTTTTTGGAGTTATGCATTAGAAACTGCTGCGTTTCTATTGAATCGTACTCCAACTAAAGCAGTTGAGAAGACACCATACGAGGTATGGACTGGGAAAGAACCCAATATGTCTTTTCTCAGGATTTGTGGCTGTGAAGCACATGTTAAGAAATTAACATCTGACAAACTAGAGTCCAAATCGACTATCTGCTTGTTTGTGGGTTATCCCAAAGAAACAAAGGGATACTACTTTTACTCACAAGTCGAGAACAAAGTATTTATTGCTCGCAAGGCTGTTTTCTTGAAAAAGGAGTTCCTTCTCAAGAAAGACAGTGGGAGTAAAGTAGAACTTGGAGAAATTAAAGCGCCATAAACTCCTATAGAGGATGAGTTAGAAATGGGATCAAGTTCACAACCAGTTGTGGAACAAGAACCCATTATACAAAAACCTAGAAGGTCCGGTAGGGTACGTCAGGAGATTGAGAGATATGGATTTCTAATCACTGACAGTGACACTATTGAGTTAGTAGATCGTGAGGATCCTACTACCTACCGAGAAGCTATTGAGAGCCCAGACTCGGAAAATTGGCTTGAAGCCATGAAATTCGAGATGCAATCAATGTACGATAACCAGGTTTGGACCTTGGTTGATCCACCGAAAGGTGCTAAGGTAATTGAATGCAAATGGCTATTCAAACTCAAAGCTGATAAGACCTACAAAGGTAGACTAGTAGCAAAAGGTTTTTGACAAACACATGGTGTAGACTATGATGAGACCTTTTCGCTTATAGTCATGCTCAAATCCATTAGGATCTTGCTTGCCATAGCTGCATATCATGATTATGAGATATGGCAAATGGATGTCAAAACTGCTTTCCTCAACGAAAATTTACTTGAGGATGTGTATATGACACGGCCTGAAGGTTTTGTCAATTCCAAGCATCCTAAGAAGGTTTGCAAGCTTCAAAAATCCATTTATGGATTAAAGCAAGCATCCTGAAGTTGGAATCTTCGTTTTGATGAGGTAGTCAAAGAATTTGACTTCATTAAAAACGAAGATGAGCCTTGTGTGTACAAGAAGGTTAGTGGGAGCATAGTAGTATTTTTGGTCCTATATGTGGACGACATCCTTCTCATTGGGAATGACATTCCAACATTGCAAAAGGTTAAGCAATGGTTGGGAAAATGTTTCTCAATGAAAGACTTAGGTGAAGCCGAGACAATACTTGGTATTCGAATCTATAGAGATAGATCGAATCGGCTCTTGGGACTAAGTCAAGAAAAGTATATAGACAAAGCACTAAAGCATTTTAGTATGGCAGACTCAAAGAAAGGGTATATACCTTTGGCTTTGGGAGTTCCTTTGGCTAAAGAACAGTGCCCTAAAACCAAAGAGGAAAGGGACAACATGAGTAGAATCCCATATGCATCTGCTATTGGATCTATCATGTACGCTATGTTATGTACTAGGTTGGATGTTGCTCATGCACTGAGTATAACCAGTAGGTTTCAACAAGACCCTGGTGAAAAGCATTGGTCTGCTGTAAAGGGATTCTGAAGTACCTTCGAAGGACGAAGAATCACTTCTTGGTGTATGGTGGTCAAGAAGAGCTCGTCATACAAGGTTATACCGATGCTGCTTTTCAGACCAGCACTCAAGATTTTAGATCGCAATCTGGATTCGTTTTTGTTTTGAACGGTGGTGCTGTCAGCTGGAGAAGCTCGAAGCAAGAGACCGTTGCCGACTCAACTACAGAATCTGAGTATATTGCAGCAAGTGAGGCTGCAAAAGAGGCTGTTTGGATTAAAAATTTCATTTCTGGATTAGGAGTGGTCCCAAGCATTCTAGATCCATTAGAAATTTTCTGTGACAACAACGGGGCCATCGCACAGGCAAAGGAGCCCCGGTCACACCAGAAATCCAAACACATACTCAGGAGGTACCACCTGATCAAAGAAATCATTGATCGTGGGGACGTCAAGGTTAGCAAGATAGCAAGTGAAGACAATGTAGCAAATCTTTTGACGAAACAGTTGTGTCCAAATCTGCACGAAGCTTATTTGAGAGCGTTCGGTCTTAGGGCTATGCCCAATTGGGACTAGTGCTAGTAGGAGATTGTTAGTGTAAGCCCTAGCCCCAATGCATTGTAATAAAACACTTTGAATTAATAAAATGAGGCATATGTTTTATCCATTGTATTTCTGTGCATATCAATTGATAGAACTATCCAAAAATGTTGTTTCGATTTAAGTTATCATGTGTGAGGCACATGGTTGTAAGACCTTGAAACAAATGAGACATCATTCTAAATATCCCTAGTTAGTCATTGCTATGGGAATAACAATGAATTAAGACTAGTATGCTCTCTCTGATATTATAAGTTCTGTCTTACGGATCATTAGGACAAGAGTGTCAATAAGAGATCATAGATACATGTTAAAGAACATGGTATCTGGATACGATCTGCTCATGAGAACACTACATGGTACAAGTCATAAGTGTTTCTCATATGCAAGTTTTGTATCGGAGTTCTTAGACCTGAAATCTCTATGAAACTCTTTATAAATTACTATGTACTTTGACATACACCTAACGTACTCGTAACAGAGTGACAAGTACGGGTATGATTGGGTATGCATTGATTCATGTTAGAGAGCATGAGAGAAGTGAAGGGATTACCCCTCTTAATAAGAGAGAAAAATATCACCGGCCACTTGATCAGTGAACTGAGAAGTGTATGGCCATACCGAGATGAAATAATGAGTAATCATTATTTATCTGAGAGTTCAGTGTCACTGAAATATCAAGAAAGGAATTAAAATATATAAGGATGACTAGTTCCATGCCTTATATTAATTATGATATTTATGGGTAAGGGACTATGCAAAATTACATTAGGTCACTAAATGCCATATGCATTTTCATTTAATTTGGAATGCTATAATATCTTGCTAGAGAATATATATAGCCTTTGAATTAATTTATTAGTTCATTGCCAACATTAAATGGACCTATAGGATCGCACACAAAGCATTGGGCTTAAAATATTTAAATAAAGTATTGGACATTAATTTGGGCTTTTAATTAAAGTCAAATTAATGTATGTAATGGACATTAAAATTGCTAATGGACCTTGATCCATTAAAGAGAGAGATTCGGCCCATAAGATTTAATTTCAATTAATTAATTATCTTGTATTAATTAAGTTAATTGAGTATTAAATCCTAATGATATTTAAATCAAATTAAAACACTTAAAAAGGAGATGACCTAGCCGAAATTCCAAGATAAAATAAAAAGGGAAATTTGGCACATGTGAATTTCCAAGTTAAGTGATTAATTTGATTAAAATGTCTTATGTTTTATTTCAAATTAATTCAAAAGAGTTTGAATTAATATATGTCACTTATTTTTAGGAAGTGATTGAGGTTGAATTAATTATCTTGAAGTAGTTAAATTCAAATCAAACACTTGCCAAAAAGATAATGATATATATGTAAAGAAATAAAAACCCTAAGTGACACTAAGTTGGCGTGAAAAATAATCTCTCTCTCTCACATTTCTCTCTTAACCGAAACACACAAGAGGAAGAACCCTTTCTTGCTTTTTTGTGTTCTTAGGCATTAATAGCACCTAAAAGAAGTATAAGATCAAAGTCTTGTAGCTTCAAACAATTGCCATTACACAATACTTTAAAGAGAGCTAGCAATCTCTTTTTAAGCCATCTTTGCAAGTGTGTGTGTGAGAATAGAGGGAATGGCGTAAAAGGTTGTTCCTTGGCATTGGTGATTGAGATCTAAGGCGGATAAAGTCATCTTAGTTGCTGGCAATCACCAAATTCAATATTTAAAAGGCATCAAAAGTTGTAAGTTCTACAACCCTAAAATTGCATGTTTTCATTTCTTGCTTTGGAATTGTATGGTATGTATGATAAAAATTTTTGTTTTTCCGCTGTGCTATCATCACATTCATACCATGTCATATTCCATCAGGGCCCTATGGAGACATAGGAAATACAAGAACTGTTAGTCGGATTGAGCAATGAATGATAGGCCAGAGGGATGGGCTCATTCAACTAATCAGAGATCTCTTGCCCTACTTAGCACATAGATGTCCCTAAAATAGGGGATTGGTTAATTGGAAAGCCTAGGCAGAAGTAGGACATTCCATAAAAATCTTTTTGATCCGCTAACTGGTGGTCCTTTAAAATCAATCTCATGTTTTCATCGACAAGTCAAGTAGGGTGAATTCTAAGGTTCCTTATTCCAATTGTAAAGCGGAATAATTCTCTCCACCCCACCAATAATTCGAGTTTTTGACCTGAAAGGAATTGTGAAAATTAAACAAAAATCTATATTCACTATCTATGGAGTTAAGTGACTATCTAGCTTTAATTTCATCTTCCCTATCTCCCCTTTTTTCTCGCTGATAGGAAAATTCATTTTTTTCATGTATTGTTTATTATGATTGATTTGTAGAAAAAATGAATTCTTCCTAATCAGAGTTTGAGATAAAAGAAGATCCAGATGTAGAGTCCCATCGGCCAGGAAGGGATTTTTTTCTATTGATTTTTTGACTTTCTTCTTTTATGAGGGAAAGCCCCTTCTAGATGGAGTAGTGCATCTCTATATTGAAAGCCCACCCTATAGATAGGAACTTCTATCTCTCCTACTCCGAAGACTTTTTTTCATGAAAGAGTGCTTCAAATAGGATTTGATCCCATCAGCCTGGCATATAAAATGGATGTTATATCAACTGCTACATTATAATTAACGAGAAGATACATGTGTAAAATTTTAAAAATTTTTTATTTTTTAAAATAAAAAATTTTTATACTTGATATCTTTTTATTGATTGTAATGTGATGGCTAACGTAGATGACAGGATGATGTGATATCTTATGCATCATACACTTGAATGAGATGAAATTCGGATCCAAAATCCATAAAAAATGACTTTTAAAACATTTTTTTTAAATTTAGATATTTTTTATTTAAAAATAGATATTTTTTTATTTAAAAATTTTATTTTATAATTTTTCAATTAAAAATAGAATAGGCCAGTAATCGTAGATGAAATTAACTAATATCCCATAGTGCTATGTTGAAGAGTTAACCAATCATATACTGTTATCTTTTTTTTTCATTCTTTTTTTTTTTAATACTATATCTTCTATTCTTCTGCATAATAGATGATTTTGTATCTTCATTGTTTTACAGGTAGCTAAAATTAGTTCTATGTCAAATTCATTTTAATAGTATATCAAATTTGTACAGTAAGTTTTATTATTTCACTCTATATGGAAGTTCAATATGGGTTTATTTACTTTTAAATTAATTTTCTATTTCTATTTATTTTTAATTTAAAAAAAATTTGATGTCTTAGCCTAATGGGGAATAGATTTTAAGAGAACCTTGCATCCCTGCATTTTTATCTCAATCCCTAATATCATCTTCTATCTAACGCTGACAAAGGTAAAAAAGAGGAACAAATTTGTATGAGCCATTAACAGAGGTCTTCTCCACTAGATGAAGCAACAAAATTGAAGACCCAATAAACAAAAATTATAATCCTAAACTCTATCAACATTCCTAATCACAATCACTCAAATGCCCATTGGTTCTCTCTGCGAACCTCCTCTTCTTCCTCCGGAGTGAAATCATTCTTGATGTTGAATGTTTTACGAATCTCCTCCGGCGTCTTCCCTTTGATCATTTCCGCCACAGTCTGGCAAGTCAAGTCCAGCAAACTCTTGATGTTCAAATAGTTGGCAGCCTGCATAATTATTTAAAAAAATAATAATTAATTCCAATTTGCAGACAGTTTAAATGAGAAATTACTGATTTTGTTTCTCAATATCAAACTAACCAATGGCAATAACAGAGAGGGTCTAGAGAGCGCAATTGACAACAAAGCTACTAGAATCTATCAATTAAATATCTGCTAAATTTGATAGAACGACTAGCTAATACAACACAAAACCCAACTGATTAAACCATATAATTATTCATAATTTAGGTAACAACAATCAATAAGAAATAGAAAAAGTAGTACCAGAATTAGGTCAAACAGGGTGTTCTGGTCGACTTTAACTAAGTCGGCATCAAAGGACTTGAGAGAGTCACAATATGAAGATTTGTCTGTATCAATAGCAGCAGTCGTAGCGGCATTGACGTGCGTCTTGCAATACTCGATAACCTTGGCCAGAATGTAGCCCGCGACATTAGGCAGGGGGATTTCGGTGTCAGCGCATCCGTCCTCGATCATGCGCTTTATTGTCTGCGACTCAAGCGCCACCACTTCATCCACGTAGAAGAGTTCGCCGTCCGACGATTTGAGTGTGATTTTCTTGGAGGTCGACATTGTAGGGTAGAGATCAAACAAATGAGAAAGCCAAGCCGGAGAGAGGAAAAGAGGAAACTGAAGGTGAATGCGAAAAACAGTGAATTTTCAATTTCCTTTTCCTATTTGGATTAACCATTCCTAAAACCAAACTCCCTACTCCTATTTTAAATCTAACTCCTGCTATTAAATAAAATACTTCCTCTCCGTCACTTTCTCTATTTTTTTTATGGAAAAAATATATATATATATATATATATACAGTCCCTCAATTTGATTAAAAAAATTATAACTATTAATAATAGTATTTTTTAAATTTTTTAAAATTTTAATTAAAATAAAAAGTAATAATATATATATTAAAATATATAATAAATAAAAATATATATGTAAATTTATTTCTTAAATATCGAAAAAATATTTAAAATAAAATAAAATAAAAAATAACGGAAAGATAATTAATTTATTATTTTAATAAATTGATTAATATTTTAAATCTCTGTTATATCTATGCTTAATGTTTCTTTTTCTTTAACTCCATCATTTACTGACAATCACTTTGACAATTGAAATTTGATGTTATATTTACTAAGTTTGGCAAGTTTCAATGCATATTAGTTAATTTTAGATAATTAATTAATCTTAATTAATGAAAAAAATTCAATAATACATTAACGAATATGTAGAAGTGTAACAGGAAGGGTACTCATAAATTTACATTTTTAACTAAAATAATCGATACTTTTATTAAAAAAATAAAAAATATTAATTTATTCTAAAAAAACCTTAACTAATTTTTTTAATTATTATGAAATAAAAACAGTGTATATTTATTTGGAAGGGTGGAAGTCTAATTTACCCATTGGAATAGGGGTGTGCCACGGTAGGTTAGTTTCAATAATCGAATCGAACCAAAAATCGATCTTTTAAAAATTTAATCAAACCGAATCATCAAAATCGAATTAATAAAATAATTGAATACTAACTGAATCAAAATTTTCAGTTATTTCGTTTCAATTAACCGAAAATTCAAAAATTAAAAACTATTTAAGAAAAATAAAAAATTATATATAAAAATTATACAAAATTACAAATTATAATATATTAAAGTAAAAATATCCAAATTGTACAAAATATAAGTCAAAATTAAAGATATAATCCCAAAATACATAATAAATAATAAAATAAAAATTATTGAATAAATTTTTTTATTCCATCGATCTTCAATTTAATCGTCAAAATTTCAAATTACACTACAAAAAAATACAGAATAGCGATGAAAATTAGCGAGGACAATAAAATTTGTTGCTAAATGCACAATTTAGCGACAACATTGCGACGAAAAATGAATTTTGTCGCAAATATTGTTAGCTGTGAGTGGGAAAACAGATTTTGCGACGATTTAGCGAGCAATAATTTTTGTTGTAGCTAATTTTGGGCGCCAAATTTTTGGCGCAAAAAATAGAGACGACTTTGCGAGAAAAGACCCCTCGCTAAATCTTAATTCACGGCTAGAATGATAAATTAACCATCTAGCGAGGACTTAATCCTCGCTAATTTGGAGAGGAACAAATCCTCGCTAAATTAGCGAGGACAAAACCCTCGCTAATGGGTAAATAGATTATCATTTGACATATTAACGATTTAGCGAGGACTTAATCCTCGCTAATTTTGCGAGGAACAAATCCTCGTTAAATTAGCAAGGACAATTCCCTCGCTAACAGCTTAATAGTTTAGCATTTGATATATTAACCATTTAGCGAGGACTTAATCATCGCTAATTTTGCGAGGATTTGGCGAGGACAATTCCCTCGCTAACAGCTTAATAGTTTAGCATTTGGTATATTAACCATTTAGCAAGGACTTAATCCTCGCTAATTTTGCGAGGAACAAATCCTCGCTAACGGTTTAATAGTTTAGCATTTGATATATTAACTATTTAGCGAGGACTTAATCCTCGCTAATTTTGCGAGGAACAAATCCTCGCTAAATTAGCGAGGACAATTCCCTCGCTAACAGCTTAATAGTTTAGCATTTGGTATATTAACCATTTAGCGAGGACTTAATCCTCGCTAATTTTGCGAGGAACAAATCCTCGCTAACGGTTTAATAGTTTAGCCTTTGATATATTAACTATTTAGCGAGGACTTAATCCTCGCTAATATTGCGAGGAACAAATCCTCGCTAAATTAGCGAGGGCAATTTCCTCGCTAACAGTTTAATAGTTTAGCATTTGATATATTAATCATTTAGCGAGGACTTAATCCTCGCTAATGTTGCGAGGAACAAATGCTCGCTAAATTAGCGAGGACAATTCCCTCGCTAACGGTTAAATAGTATATGAACTATTTTGCGAGGACTTAATCCTCGCTAATTTTGTGAGGAACAAATCCTCGCTAAATTAGCGTGGACAATTTCCTCGCTAATGGTTAAATAGTTTAGCATTTGATATATTAACCATTTAGCGAGGACATATCCCTCGCTATTCCCTCGCTGATTCTTAATTTTTGCGAGGTAAGTTTTGTAGCCAATCTTCTGAAATTCTATTTCCATATTAGCGGGAGATCAAAATTATTTTGGCGGTATTCCTAGTTTTATGGCTCTTTATACTTAAAACATTATTTGTCCCTCACTCTCTCTTTCTTTCTCAATTACTCCCATATCCCAAAATCGTGAAAACTAGAAAAACCTAAAGATGTCGTCAGAAGCATCCGAGAAAGTGAAAGGAGGAAGACTAATCTTTAAAGGCGGGAGCTTAGCAACCACCAGCAAATCCATCGACAAGAAGAAGAAGAAGAAAAAGAACCAGAACGGTGAGGTTGGGGAGGGTGATGCCCACCTTTCGTCCGCCGGAAGCATCGAAACTGGCGAAAACAGTGGTCGGAGTGTAATATCATGTTGGAAACTTAGAGATACTACGTGCACTCCAATTTTATTGGTGGTTATGATTCTCAGCCTTCTTAAATTATTTCAGAGTGGCATTTGAAGGAGATGAGGTTTCAATAAAACCACTTCATTTTGTTGTTTATATTTTGTTATTTTGGATTTATTAGTTGCTTAGTCTCTTTAATAATCTATGGTACATGGTGGTATGGGTTGCATTAATTGCTTGACATTAAAGCACATTTGGGCTATATTAATAATATGTACTGCAATGTCTGTTTTTGGGCAGTTGGTATTAACATCTTAGTTCCAATCCCGAATTGATTTTCCATACCTGGCAATTGAGTCCTAGACTTAATTACAACCAGGCATACAATTGGGCAAAACTGGCTCTTGACAAGGTGAAACATTGAAGTATATATTTATTATGTGTGCCTAATTAGACAATTAATATACCTAAGGAAACGGAACTTGTTACTGGTCTCAATTGTTCCATACTAATTCCAAATTCAATTAGTCAATATTTTTTTTTTGTTTCATTCAGCCTGCTGATAACTTATTTGTTTTCTAAATAGCGAGCATTATCATTATGAAAAACAATAATAATTTGTGTTTTCTGGTGTTCAAGCTTCGGTTCACTTGTTGAATAATTATTGGAATTCAAGCTTCTCTCAAGTATTTACAAATTTAGATCAATGATCTTAACATTGATGTTGTTAGCTGTTGCTTTTGTTATTTTTATGAACTATGTTGTGTTTATAAATAGATTAATGACATCAAATGAACTATGAGTTGTTTATGATTTTTCATTGTTATTGTTATATATGCATGTATCATTTTAGATATATTATTAGCAATATTATACACTTGTAAATAACAATTTATTCATTAATATATTTTTTTTATATTAAATATTGAGTAAATATAAATTTGTTATTTTTTAGTTTATTTAGTGAGGAAAAAAATTTTGTAACAAAAATCATCCTAACTGAATTTAGCGAGAACTTTAATCCTAGCTAATTTTTGCGAGGAAATTAGCGAGGACTAAATCCTCGCTAATTTTGCGAGGATTTAGTCCTCGCTATCTTTTGATAAATCCTCGCTAAATTTTGCGAGGGTAACACAAAAGTTAGCGAGGGCTAATTACTCGCAAAGGTTAGCGAGGATTAAATCCTCGCAAAATATAGCGAGGACTAAATCCTCGCAAAATATAGTGAGGAGTAAATCCTTGCAAAATTAGCGAGGATTTAGTCCTCGCTAATTTCCTCGCAAAAATTAGCTAGGATTAAAGTCCTCGCTAAATTCAGTTAGGATGACTTTTGTTACAAAATTTTTTTCCTCGCTAAACTGATTTAGCGACGAAAAACTATCATTTAAGTCCTCGCTATTTTGCGTTTTTCTTGTAGTGTAATTATCACCTAATAAATAGATATTAATAATTAATTAATTTATCCATATAATTTGCAACTCAAAATAATTTAATTTACGTATACAAAACAATTACCCAATTAAAAAACTCAAAAAATTACCTAATTAATTAAAACTTTGGTTGGTTTTGATTTTTCTGTGGTTTTTTTCTTCAAAAATTAAAACGAATCTAAATAACCAAAATTTTTTAAAATTTTCAAATTGAAATCGAACCAAAAAAACTAAAAAATCGAACTAAATTAAAAAAAAATTATCGATTTGATTCGATTTTAATTAAAATTTGCTCATTTTTACATAGCAAACAGATCTGAAAGCAGTTGGAATTACAATTTAGTCCTTGGAAAATGGAAATTTTGAAAAGAAAATTTACAAGTAAATGGGCCTGCTGACTGTTTTATACCAACAACTGATGCCCTGGTGGGCCTTACACTATATTTTTTGGGCAAAGCCCAAATGAACCTTAATATTCTAACCGAAGTCATGCGACCTCTATTATTCACGCTGGATTTTGGAATGTGAAACTGCATATATATTACCGATTTGTACCATTTAGATGTGAACATAATTAGTCATGTTCAACTCGAATCAAAATAACCAAAAATCAAAATTTTATTATTTTTATCAATCGAATTGAATCGAATCAAATTTATAGAATAATCGAATTGAAATTTTCGGTTGGTTTGATTCAGTTAACCAAAAAACCAAGATTTAAAATTATTTTAAAAAAATAAAAAACAAGATTGTATCTAAAAATTATAAATCATAATATACTAAAATAAAAATATTTAAATTGTAAAAATATTTAAATTATACAAATAAAAGTTCAAATTAAAGAAATAATTTCAAAATATATAATAAATAATATAACAAAATTGTTAAATAATTTTTTTATTTAATCGATTTTCAATTTAATCGTCAAAATTCTAAATTATCACCTTAAAAATATATATTAATAATTGATAAATATACTCATATAATTTATAAATCAAAATAAAATAATTTACACGTATAAAATAATTATTTAATAAAAAATAAAAAAATATAATTTTATAAATTTTGGTTCAGTTCGGTTTTATATGGTTTTTTTTTCAAAAATCGAACCGAGCCGAAAAATTGAAGTTTTCTAAAATTTAAAATCGAACTGAAAAATAAAAAACCGAACCAAATTAAAAAAATCAATCGGTTCAGTTTGGTTCGGTTTTTGCTCACCCCTAAGCCTATAGACCAAATTATCATTTTTTATTCAAACATGCCATTTATTTAGAAAAATGTTAAAAATTATTAAATTTATATTAGTGAAAGGACAAGGAGTGGCCAATGAATTGCTGAATAGAAGATAAAATTTTTACTATAACATATGAAGAGCTGGAGGAAGCCAACCATAAATGGCAAATGAAGCTTCTTGTATTATTTACTATTTTTTCTTATTTTCATCATTTGTCTGGTGATATGTAATAAAACATGATTGTAAATGAAAATACACTTGTACAAAACTGATGGAGGCAGTTCCCCTACCACGATCCCTCGATGCAGAAGACCCAGTACCTATCGGTGGAAAAGTGGTTGAAGTAGTTTATACTACTGAACAGTCTCTGATCTAGTGATCTCTGGACCCATACTTGAAGGAAGCTCTAGTCAAGTATCTACACTCCTTAGGATGAATCTTACCACAATGGTCACAGGCTACTACTATCCCACTGTCTCTATCTCGAGATGTACTAGCTGCTGAAGCAACTGGAGCTTTGCCACTAAATGACTATCCTGTCATCGGCCTGCTGTAGCTGGTGAATGGCCGTAAAGTGCAGGAGATTCCTTAGATTCTTACTTTGAACTCCCTTAAAATTGGACTATCCTTATTTCCTTTTTTGCTGAAACTTGAACTTTCTATTAGCCTCTTCTGTTTGGATGGCCTCTAACTTGATGGCAGACTCGACCATGGACCTCAAATCAGGGTATTTCTAGGTTCCAATAATCTATTTAAGCTCTGTATTCAGTCGCCTTTCAAATATTTGATATAACTTTTCTTCTATGGACTGGCTCTTATCTAGATAAGCACTAAGGTGCTTAAACTTGCGCTCATACTCTGCCACTTATTTATTATCCTACTTCAGCCTTTAAAAGGCATCATGTATAGCTACCTTGTATTCTGAGCCAATATATATATATATATTTTTAAAGTGGAACATAAAGAATCCCCAACTCAACTGATCTACTGGAGTGTGCCTCCTGACTGAATCCCACAAAATGAAAGCTGGCCTCTAAAGTAAAGCCACATTGCCTTTAAATTTTCTTCTAGTGGGCTATATGTAATTTCAAACAATCTTTTTATTTTGAATAACCACTCTTCAGCCTAGTCTAGTGTCAATGGATCATTCCCATGAAAGTCCTCATCTCTTAACCTTTTTAACTGCTTAAGAATAGGTTTTCTTTTTTATGGAGCTGGCTGAATCTGTACCGTGGCTTGGAAAGGCTATGCCTAATCTGCCTGCAGCTTGTGTTGAATATAATCTACCATTAGATTAAGAAAGTCCAGCTGTGGGCATAGAGGTGGCACTATTGAAGCAGAAGCCAGCTGCTATGGGGCCTCCTGCTATCCGGTACCTATAGATATCTCACTCTTACCATCCTCTACCTATCTGTCTCTGTCAGAAGATATCTTTTTACTATAAAATAAAAAGGAGCAACTACACATTAGATCTCAAAATACCTTTTTACTAGCAATTGGCATGTATATACAGATAAATCATTCACTTATTCCCACTTCGATCTTAGAACCGCTTGATACCATATAAAATGGTATATTATTTAATGTATCTTCTCTTTCATTTAGGTAGCTAAGTATGTTAAATTATTTATATTTTATGTGTTTTTATTTAGTTTATGTGTTTATTTGTATTGTAGGGTAATTTGGGTGCAAAAAGGAAGAAGGATCAAATAAGTCATGATGTAATGCGTGACTCACAAAAACTTCACGAGTCACACAAAAGTTCATGACTCACACATAGGTTCACGAGTCACACAAAAGTTCACGAGTCACACAAAACTTCACGAGTCACACAAAACTTCACGAGTCACACAAAAGTTCACGACTCACATACAGGTTCACAAGTCACACAAAAGTTCACGAGTCACACAAAACTTTACGAGTCACACAAAAGTTCATGACTCACGCACCAGTTTAACAAAGTTCATGACTTGTGAAGATAATTACGAATTAGTAGCCAAAAAGAGCAAATATAGCACGAGTAACACAAAAAGCTGATGGATTACAACTCGTGAAGGCCTTCACAACTAGGTACAGAAACTCATTTCGAAATGACGCAATTTTTCAACATGCCTTTTCTCAACCAACAAGGGTTTCCATCAGTCGTTTTTATGACAACTTTTCATCTTCACACCTAATCGAAAGAGGCACGATTATATAGTTATTCTTTTTATAAATAGGGATCCAAGATGCTGAAAAAAGGGGATCAATCGATCAATCAATTAGTTTTTAGTTTTTCTAAAGAAATATAGTTTTTTTTTTTTGATAAATATTTTTACTTAGTTTTTTTAGATGATTACAAAGGGACAATGCCAAAGGAACAAGTGATAAATTTCTTTCTTTTGTTTGCCTTTAATTCAAGTATATACTTTGGCTAGTTTCCTTTGTACATTATAAATATGCACTAGTATTAATTTGTTTAAGACATGTTTATTATTACAATGAATGAAGTATGATTTACATCTATTTGTGTGAATTGATTTGCTATGTATGCTTGGCCACCATATTTGGCATGCTAGTCAATTTATTCGCAACGAGAGTTGGAATTCTTTGATGGAAAAATAAATGAATGTACTTAAAGCAATGAATTCCTTTAATTTGACTTAAGGGATTCACTTTGAGGGGTTAAAGAATTGGCATAGAGCTTCATAATTTTTGTTTATCTCTATAATGACATGAGAGTGCTTATAGACTCTAAATGAAAATATTTTTACTGACAACGAGAGTTGTTTTAAAGAATCTTGGCTAAATTCTCCAGTCACTTTATTTATACAATTACTAGAACTTGTTCTTAAATGAATTTCTCCTCTTATTTCTAATGTATTTTTATACCATCATTTAAGTCATCTTTAATCCAATTTGATTTAATATATGCAAAGTAGTTTAGATATTTAATTAAATACATAATATTCATTTTATTCGTTACCTATCCATCTACTCTTTGTGGTTTCAATACAAAATTTACCCCGTTCCCTTTAGAATGATACCCTACTCATCCTATACGCAGTTTAGTGAGACTAAGGGTTCAAATAGATTCCCATCAAATTTTGGCGTCATTGCCGGGAAACGATTTAAATGAATTTTTATTGATTAAAAAAAGTAGTAGATATTTTAGGACTGTATGTTATTAGTTAGTTGTTTATTTTTATGTATGAATTTTTATTTTTCATTTTATTCCTCGAAAAAGCATAAGGATTTCTAGTATGATAATTTGGATATTATGATATTAGACTAACGGGAATTTCTTTTGGTTTTGTGCAGGGAACTTGGTAGTCTCTCCTTCACCTACATCATAATTATCAAGGGAGATTTCTTTCTTTGTTCTTTATTTTACCTTTTTCTTCCTCTTTTCATGTCTTCACATTGAGGACAATGTTTATTCTAAGTGTGGGGGGTATGTTTGTATGTTTACATGTCTATTTGTATTTTATGAGTTTTTGTATGTGTTTTATATGTTAGTTGCATGTGAGTTTGTGTGTATTTGTCATGTGTGTATTTTTTTTTTAACTAGACTTTTTAGTTAGTTTTATTATAAAGCATTGTTCACTTTGTATATTATATAGGTTGTTATGTTAAATAATTTGCCTTTTATGCTCATTTTATTAGTCTTTCAAAGTTTTTGGTATGTGTTTTCTGTTTTTCAAGTTATCTCTTTTTACTTCTTTCAACATTTTAGGTTATTTAGTCTCTTTACTAACTATATTTTAAGGTTAGGAATTGGTCATTTAGTTTAAGATTTTAGGATTCTAGTCGCCTCATGAAAACTATAGCCATAATACTTACCCTTAGGCCTTTCAATAATGGATGAGGACTAGTGAAATTGAAAAAAAGAAACAGAAAAATGAAATAAAATAAAAGCAAGATGCATATCCAAAAATTTCAATAGAGTATGGGATGGAGCGTAAAATGCACCTAATACTACATTCTCTTGCTATTTTAAAATTCATGGGATAGAGTCTAAAAGTATACCCATGTAAAAAAAAAAAAGAAGAAAGAAGAAAAAACAAAGTCTAAAAATGCCATGAGATTGGATTAAGGGTATGAGTGCTTGCAAATTGTCTTAAAAGGCAACTAACAATCTTAGAACCTTAAATTTTATGCTCAATGTTCTCCCTTCAGCATGTTTAGTTTTGAAACTTTATACTCTTGATGTTGGACTTAGTAAACTTAGGTGACTTGTTAAATTTAGAATGCATGCTTTAAAATTTGATTTTATGATATTTTGAGTGTTTAAGGTCTTCGATTTCATTTCAATCCTATCCAATATGCATAATGAACAATGCTCTATAGCACAACTTACTTAGTTTAATTTGGTATTAAATTTTCTTATTTTTTTCTCTTGCTTGAGGGCAAGCAAGGTTTAAGTGTGGAGAAATTTGATACCATATAAAATGGTATATTATTTAATGTATATTCTCTTTCATTTAGGTAGCTAAGTATGTTAATTTATTTATATTTTATGTGTTTTTATTTAGTTTATGTGTTTATTTGTATTGTAGGGTAATTTGGGTGTAAAAAGGAAGAAGGATTAAACAAGTCGTGATGTAATGCGTGACTCACAAAAACTTCACGAGTCACACAAAAGTTCACGACTCACACACAGGTTCACGAGTCACACAAAAGTTCATTAGTCACACAAAAATTCATGAGTCACACAAAACTTCACGAGTCATACAAAAGCTCACGAGTCACATAAAAGTTCACGACTCACACAAAAGTTCACGACTCACACATAGGTTCACGAGTCGCACAAAACTTCATGACTCACGCACCAGTTCAACAAAGTTCACGACTCATGAAGATAATTACGAATTAGTAGCCAAAAAGAGCAAATATAGTACGAGTAACATAGAAGCGGATGGATCACGACTCGTGAAGGCCTTCTTGAATCGGTACAGAAACTCGTTCCGAAATGACGCAATTTTTCAACATGCCTTTTCTCAACCAACAAGGGTTTCCATCAGGCATTTTATGATAAATTTCATCTTCACACCTAATCGAAAGAGGCACGATCATATAGTTATTCTCTCCATAAATAGGGATCCAAGATGCTGAAAAAAGGGGATCAATTGATCAATCAATTAGTTTTTAGTTTTTGTAGAGAAATATAGTTTTGTTTTGGATAAATGTTTTTACTTAGTTTTTTTAGATGATTACAAAGGGACAATGCCAAAGGAACAAGTGATAAATTTCTTTCTTTTGTTTGTCTTTAATTCAAGTATATACTTTGGCTAGTTTTCTTTGTACATTATAAATATGTACTAGTACTAATTTGTTTAAGACATATTTATTATTACAATGAATGAAGTATGATTTACATCCATTTGTATGAATTGATTTGCTATGTATGCTTGGCCACCATATTTGGCATGTTAGTCAATTTATTAGCAACGAGAGTTGGAATTCTTTGATGGAAAAATAAATGAATGTACTTAAAGCATTGAATTCCTTTAATTTGACTTAAGGGATTCACTTTGAGGGGTTAAGGAATTGGCATAGAGCTTTATAATTTTTGTTTATTTCTATAATGACACGAGAGTGCTTATAGACTCTAAATGAAAACATCTTTACTGACAATGAGAGTTGCTTTAAAGAATCTTGGCTAAATTCTCCAGTCACTTTATTTATACAATTACTAGAACTTGTTCTTAAATGAATTTCTCCTCTTATTTCTAATGTATATTTATACCATCATTTAAGTCATCTTTAATCCAATTTGATTTAATATATGCAAAGTAGTTTAGATATTTATTTAAATACATAATCTTCATTTTATTCGTTACCTATCTATCTACTCTTTGTGGTTTCAATACAAAATTTACCCCGTTCCATTTGGAACGATACCCTACTCATCCTATATGCAGTCTAGTGAGACTAAGGGTTTAAATAAATTGACCGGTGTCTAGCAAGTACTAGAGCGACTAGTAATATAGGAAAATATAAATTAAGACCCCAAATATCGTACCTAAGGAAACATGTATTGCTAAGGATAATATCTATGTATGAATTACATTAATTCGAGATTATTTTCCAAATGTTCTTGATTTAAAGGAAAAAATTAAATCAAATAAACAATGAAACAAAATAAAAACTAAAATTAAACTAACATGAATTGAAAATGAAATAATAAATGGAATTCTCTTGCTAAAGGAACTATCCACCTTAACTTTCATTGTGATGACTTAAATTCAATAGAAACATCAGTGATTATGAAAAAACTAGTAATAAAGCCAGATATCTTTATTCAAGTATATCATTCTTAGTATTAAACTCATAGACAAATCTAATAATTAGCATGAAAATCTAGTTTTAACTTCCTAAATATTCATTGAAGTCTTTTTCAAGTAATTCAACTCAAATGTATTCTTAGTTCCTCATCTCTTAGTATTAACCAATAAAATTAACACATCATTATCTCATATTTCGGATAATAATCATGCATAAAAATTAAAGACTTAACCAAGAACATGCAAATCTTAACTATGTCAAAACCAATTTTTAATTATTTATTTAATTAACCAACAATTAATCTTAACATAATCACATATAAGAATATGCTTAAAACCAAGAAATAATCAACCGATATTAAAATTAAGCTCAAAATAAAGTCATAACAATGAAAATATAAGTTTTCAAGAATCCATTAGCAAAAGAAGAAAAACTACTTCCTAAACATATTTACAAACTAAAATAAAGTTGAAAAGAAAAATAAAAACAGAAAAACTAGAAAAGCAAAGTAAAACTTAAAAATAATGAGCTTTGTAACTCTATCTAATTCTCCTTCCTCTCTTTGATGTCTTGGTGCCCTTTTTATAGAGTGAAAACACTGCTAAAGAAGAAGTTTTGCTGACTAATAATTCCTTTTCTAAGTTTAAGTTGGAGTTTCTCTTGAATTGAAAGATTTCTGTCGATAATTTTCCTTGTTTGCATGGGAGAGTATTCAAAACACCCTGGGAGAGCACAATTTCTGCTTGGGAGAGCACTCTGGTTATGCATTCACATGCTCCAATTAAATAAAGTTTCTCATTTTTGCACTTTTGCCCCAAATCTTCTTACTTATTGCAATTTCAACCTTTCTTCTTTCAATTAAACCCTTAAAAACACCAAAATTCTCAATTAAGCCCACAAATAATTAATTTAACAAATTAATCATAAACTTAACTAAATTAAAACCAAATTAACTAAATTAAATACCTAAAAACACACTAAAAACATAGTTTAATTTACAATGATCATAAATCCCCATCACCGCTTAAATCATTGCTCTGATACCACAAAATATAACATCCTTACTATTATGATCTTACTGATTTAAGTGATTGGCCAAATTTTTTTTCTTTTCTTAACTTAAAACTTATAATCTTAACTATTTAATTCCTTAGATATAATGCTAATCCATAATTCTTTCTTTAAGTCCATATTGTCGTTGATTTACAACTGTCTAATTTTACTATTCATTTTTAAAAATTCGGCAATATAACAGTTATAAACTTAACTAGCATTCGAAATACAAATAATTTTCATAGCCTCTTAGAGGCACAACAATTTATAAACAAAATATATATCATCCATATAACTCAATTTCATTCCAATCACACATAGTCCATCCATACTAGCCAACCACATATTTACATATATATAATATAATGTACCATTACAAATCAATTCTTAAACTTCAAATATATACAATAATATACATGCCAATACAAAAATATAACTTCTAATCCTTCAAAAATCTTTCGTCCAATGTGTATTACTACTCCAACTCATCTGTACCTGTATGCGGTAAATCCTACGTGTTAAGCATTAAATATATCCAGTGGTGACTAACAATCATAGTATTTTTCAACATGCATAATTATACTAATTAAGCAAAATTTTCAATTTTTCTTATGAAAAAGCGTTTTTGAATACTTTTAACAATCTTTTCAATTGAACACTAAAACTTTGATTAACTTTTCATTTTAGTCCTTTATTTTTCATTTTATTACAAAAATACCATTTTTATACTTTAATTACAAAATTGCCAGTAGCTTTCTTATTTTCATTTCATATTTAAGTTTTGATATACAAAACTTCCAATTAGTCCTTTCCCTGAACCTTACAAAAGTTCATTTTTAGACTGTTTGGTTATTAAATTATCATTTTATCCTTTTAATCATTTTCTAATTACTTTTACTCATTAAGTACAATTTTTGTAAAACTTACGATTTTAATCCTAAACTTTTTACTTCTTTTCAATTAGGTCATTTTTCACTTTAAACTTCACTTTTAGCTTTCTTTTTGCACTTTTAACTTATTCTTATCACAATGCCCCTAGTATAATCCTGGTAAAAATTCTCACACCAGATATATGGGACGTGAATCCCATACGACCATATACAAATTGAGAAATGACCCCTAATGATCATTTCTCATAGAACAAATAATAGAGTAGACAAATACTATGAGAGATCAATGATCCTACCATAGCAAAACAAGTTGCTATGATTTGCACCGTGGTATAGATATTCCTATGGCTAGCTAATTATATTTTGAGCTAGATTTTGACTGCCTGACTATTGCTAAAGGCACAAATTCACTTAATTTCAAATTATTATTCAGATGTTTAATACTTTCAATCACTTTTCCAATACAGTCAATTTTATAAGTCAAAGTTTTGGTACGTTTTACATAGTTTGTGAATTATATCATTATAATTCACCATTTTCTCATCAATTATGAATTATTTCACATTAATTTAATATTTTCACTTAGCACATAACCAAATTTCCTTTCAAAAATATTCATTTAAATTTCACAAATTCTACAAAAATTCATGGACATATTATATCATTTCTATAATCATTTTAAAGCTGAATTTCATCAAAATACACAAAATAAACATTAATTCCCCTAAGGTAACCATTCGGCCTACATGAGAAGTCCACCATATATATGCTTTTAAACTAATTGAAGCTTTCTAAAAGGCTTATTCAATATCTAATTTCACTATTCTAAAGTTAATTTTAATTTTACACCTTTTACCTATATTTTTCCTAAGTTACATAAAGGAAAATTCATACAAATTAAGGAAAATAAGAGGATTTATTAGTCACTAATCTTTTTCTTTGGTTTATGCTTTCCTAGACTTCATTTTTCTTTCCATTTGCTTTGGAAACTTGTCTTCTCCTTAAATCCCTGACATGGCCAAAATTCTCTTCATAAGAAACCTTAATTTTTTGATCTTAAATGCTTAAAATAACATTAAAAATGAACTTTAGGCACCCTGAATTACTAGTAGACACCTTAAAACCAATTTAAAATCAAGACTTTCAGTTATCTCCAAATAACACCTAAAGCTTTTTTCACTTGATTTTCTAGCTTCTTTTCATCTAATCAAAGGATAAAAGCTTAGATAATACTTTAGAAAGGCATGACTTTCTTTCTTAATCTTGAATTTTGTGTGAATTAAGAGAAAAATGAAAGAAATTTGGAAAAGAAATGGTGGTGATGAGTTCGGCCAAGGGACAGGGAGATGAAGGCTGTAGAAAATTCTAGTGTTTTATTGATTTTTTTGTCACTTAAGAGAGGCTTAAGTGGGTTTGGGCTTTGGCCAATTAGTGGGCTTGATCCACATTAACATAAGCCTATTAATTACCCAATAAATAGTCCTAATTAATTTTTTTCACTTTCCAACTCCAAATCATCTCAAATTTGATTTCATCACTCTTATCACATCAAAAATAGGTTGTACAAAAAATTTCAACCCAATCGAAGTTATTTATTGGTCCGATTCAATTAGATCGATCCGATTCGATAATACTGGTGTTACCAAAAAATTTACTCTTTGTAACCAAAATAATCTACACATCATTTTAGTTATGTATGCAATTTTTAGACTTTATTTACTATTTTTAACGGCTCGATCAAATTTTGGTCAACTAGTTAACTTAAAATCGAATCGCTTCATTTTTCGTATTTTTAACTTTTGAAGGTCTATTTGATCTCAAATTCACTTTAAATTTCAATCCTGGACTACCCATGATCAATATTTTTTGATAGTCAAATAAAATATTTTTCACCTCCGAATGTACTTTTCAATCCAGAAATACAATTCATTATCGAAAAATGTTATTCATGGCTAACCCAACATTCAAGTCATTACACAGATAATTGGGATCGCAAATTATTCGCAATTGCATAAAGGGGATGGTAAGTAAAAATCCTACCCTTCCTGTTAATGTCATTATTGCTGCTATTAATGAGCGATTTCACTATGAAGTTTCGTACTACAAGGCATGGTATGATAAGGCAAGCGCGCTAGAGTTAATATTTGGCAATTATGCTGAATCATTTGAGAGATTATCAAATTTTTTATATGATTTGCAAAGTTATAATTCTGGATCTGTTTATGAGTTTGTGCTGTAAGACACTCATATCTAGACCATAAAGAAATTTCAGAGGGCTTTTTAGAGTTTCAAATTAGCCATTAATGGTTTGAACCATTGTAAGCTAGTGCTATTGATTGATGGCACATTCTTTATAGGAAAATTCCAACAAACACTTCTAGTAGCTAATTTTGTGGATGATAACGACATACTATTTCAAGTTGCATTTGTTGTTGTTGAGTCTGAGAACAAATTCAGTTGGCCTTGGTTTATAGGTTTAATACAAAAGTATGTGACTTAACAAATTGGAATAAATGTTATATCTAATAGGCACGCTAGAATAATGGCAGTGTTTTGAGATGAATGGAGTGGTTAGAAGGAACCACTTGCATTCCATAGGATATGTTTGTGACACTTCATTGGTATTTACAATACCCATCATAGAAAACCAATAATCAAAAAATTGCTTTACAATGCAGGTAATGAAATAATTCTTTTCTATTAATTTTCATATGTATTAAATTTATTATATTAATGTTAATAAATATTTATATTTAGGAAATACCTATCAGAAGGTAAGTTCATGACAAAGATGAAGGAAATCAAAAAGATTGATGAGGACTCATATAACTGGGCAATGCATGTGTCATTGGACCATTGGATGTTATCAGAAGATGGTGGATATCGGTATGGCTATGCGACAATAAATATAGCGAAAAATGTTAATAGTGCTCTCAAAGGTGTTCGCATGATGCCGATAATTGCTATAGTAGAACATGTATTCGGTCATTTGGTAAAATTTTATGATCAAAGATGATGTTTGTACAAGATGAAAATGGCGTAAAGATTACATTTCACACCAAAATGTGTGGAATCTATGAACAACCATGCAATAAGGGCTTGAGGTCATGTGGTGATTGATTATGATAGTTGGTACAAACTACAAACTATTTAAAGTTATAGCATGCAATGTCTCAGAAGATAAGTTAGAAATTGACACGTATATAGTAAATCTCGACAAACGTGAATGTGGAAAGTTTCAGGGGATAAAAATTTCTTATTCACATGTAATTGCAGCATGCATGCATAAACATATCAATATGTTTTCATTTGTTAATTCGTGTTATAGCATTGTAGAGTCGTTAAAATGCTATGAAGGGGAATTTCTACTGATGGATCATCGAGCATATTGGCAAGAATATTATGGATCAAAGTTTATACTTGATATGGAACTTCAAAGGAAGAAAGGTCGGCCCAAAACAACATGAAAACGTAATGAAATGGATAGACAAGAATGAGGTAGTGTTGCACACTGCAGCAATTGTGGAAATGCTGGACACAATAAGAGGGCGTCTCCTAATTGAGCAGGATCATCGAATCAAGAATTTAACTTAAATGTTCCATATATGTCCTGAAGTTGTATTAATGTTTGTATTTTCTGTTAAACACACACACACACACACATATATATATTATGTGTACTTTGTACTAAATTTATGCTTTAAATTTTATATTGATCATTTGTTTTTAAATTTTTCCATGATATATATATTTTTCTTTATTGAATGTAGACAACAATTGATTTAATATTTTGTACAATATTAATGGTGTCTAACATAATGATTTAAGGAGTTGCTAAATTCACTTGGTTCATCCAATAATTGCATCATATTCGTATTGGATAAAAGTTCATCCAAAAAGTCATCCCGCTGCACATTTTCATCGGTGACTCCAGTTATATTAAATGAAGAAAGATTGCTGGTATACCCTATTTGATCAGGTTTAGAAACACTAACATTTAAATCGAATGTTTAATCCTAATGTACCTGCTTAATAGTCATAACATCTGGATGGTCTAACTTCTGTATCATAAAATGGAGTCTGACTAAATTCAGGTATGCTAAATGAACTTGAACCCTCTGGGTAATCATATGGCCACAACATCGGTGGGGGGACCTGGTGGACACTTGGTGGAATAGGAATATATGCTACAGTTGTCCTTCTCTCAGCAATACTTCTTTGACTTCTTCTAGATTGATGAAAATCTTGAAATGGGACAACCATTGGTGGAATTTGTATGGTATTAAGAACAGGCTGATGTGGATATTCAACCGACATTTTGCCAATTTGGCCAACAGCACCTAAATTACCTTCGGCTTCCAATCTAATCTCGCCTCCATCAATTGAAGATGATGACAATGCTAAATTTCTATGGTAAATAAGTTCAACACCATCAACCTACATACATTTGAATGAACCAGTTAATATAAATAAATATATTAATCAAATATATTAACTAATAATACGAAAATGTAATATATTGATCATATTGATGACACTATTGCTGCTCCAATAGGGGTTATCCACTGTCTCGTTCTCGATATATACCAATGCATGTATTGCGACCCTATATGCAATGATGTTGTAAGAAAATTTTTACTGACACACCGATGCAGTCAATTATTCCACTCATTAATAAAACTAGCAAACATATTTGCAAAATTTTTATCATAATTTCCTCTCAAATCAATTGAATGTACTACATCATCCATCATGGGGGGACTCGAAATGTGCTGGTCAATAACAAATTGCCTAAGACAACTATCTGGTTGGTGCCACTCAATGATATGAAAACATGATAAAGGCACAACTGATCGCCAAATGTGCTATCCATTTATACAATAGGCAGGCAACATATGCATCACCCCTTCGTATGGCTGCCAATCAATCTAATTAAGGGAACAAATGGAGTCAGAAATTTGGTAACAATATGTATATTTTTATCTACACAAGAGAATTAATAATTACCTCATCATCATGCTGAGTGTCTAAAATAATTCGGTACATATGTACATCTCTATAACTATTATTGTTCAAATTAATAGGAGATCGCCACCTATTAAAAATTTATTCATCTTGTTAATAAATATCTCAATATCAACACTTACAAAACAAATATTATATATAATGATAAATAAATAATAAATAATTAAATAAATACCTATATCCATACGACATAGTCTAATTGAGCACATATCCGTGTATAAAAGAAGGTCGGAATAGAGGAAGCCTTTCCCATGCCCACATCTATAATAGCAATAGATCATTACCCACCTCATATGTACTTGCACGTGTAACACGACAAAGCTTCCTATATAGCCAAGCTAAGCAAGCTGACCCTCAACTGTAATTACCAGCTTCTTCTAAATTCTCTAGAAGGGGAAGCCACATCAAATGGACATAATTATTTGCTTGTGGTACTCAGTAGCATCGACTGGTAAAGCATAAAAAATGGTTGACAACCATATCATTTTAATCAAATGTCCTTTCAGCATATTTTCAGGTGGCATTTGTCCTAAAAGTTGCTAGCAGAGTATTAGCCAATCATATTTCACATGACCAATTATTGCACGTCCTTCGATGGGTAAACTGGTAAGTATTTCAATATCTTGTAGCGTGATGGTCGTTTTACCAACTGCGAGGTGAAAGGTATGTGTCTTCGGTCTCCATCTCTTCACAAGTGCGGTCACCAAATTAGCATCAACATATATAGGACTTATCTGAGACACTTTGTAAAATCCAATCATCCTTAAATATGATATAATCCTTTGATCAATATTTACATAGTTAGCCTCTATGATACCTTTTCGAATATATAATATGTTATGTTCAACCTGAAAATATTAAAAAATATTTATTTAAATATATTTACATTACTGCACCACACCACATCTGGTCGGTATTTTTCTTTGAGCGTCATCAGAAGATCTTGAACACGTGGTTCTGGATTTATATATTGTTGATTATGAAAATGATTCATTTTTAAAATGACCTACATTTAAATGTCATAAAAATATCACATTAAAAAAGTCCTCATTATACAACACAATATTATACGTGATAAATAATCTAATAATATATACAAAATAAACAATTTTAATCGTATATCAATTAAACTAGTTATAGAAAATTACATTCAATTTATATATTTAAATATAAAAATTACAAATTAACAATTAACAATTACCAACATACCTTAATATTCCTATAGTCACCAAACTACAAAACAAGTCATATTAAACATGTACATAACTATATATGTATTTTATATTATTTTTTTATAAATAACATTTTATGTCCTTCATAATTTTTTTATATTTACATAACAAATTGATAATAATAACAATAAACAACATACCTTAATTTTTTTAATCACCAAACTACAAAACAAATTATATTAATCAATAAATCACATTACACCAACATATTATTCTTTACAACTAACATCTTATTTTAATAACCAAATATCTACGTTTACAAAAAAAAATAAATTAATAATAATAATAATAATAATAATAATAATAATAATAATAATAATTATTATTATTATTATTATTATTATTATTATTATTGATAAATAACATACATTAATTTTTTTCCTAGTGACCAAACTATAAAATAATTTATATTAATTATTAATCAAATTACACCTCAATTTATTTCAAATCAATAAAGTATATCTCATTTTATTTCAACTCAACAAAGTAACAAAAAAAGTATATTAAATTTACATATTTATAAAACTCACATTTTCATAAAAATTAGCTTAACTTGTTATTTAGATGATCTCTTCACGCAACAAAGGGAAAGGCAGTAAACTTCAAAATATAAGATGAATAGAAGCAAAATGAGTTTCACCTCTTGTATATATTGCTCCGATTACTGTTTATTATGTTCAGGTAACTGTTCACTTTACTCTAGATACTGTTCATGCGTGTCTGGAGGTTGTAGGAAGACACCATTTTCGCTGAAGATTGTGGTGAAAGTGAGTCCATTTTTGCTGCAATCTTCAATGAAAATGGTGTCCATTAGTCACCATCAGTTATACCTCGGTTTTAGTAAAATATGAGGCATTTATACTCCATTTTCGCTTAACAAAGCTATAGAAATATGATAACCCACCCCAATTTCCCAAATAACTTGAAAAGACCCCCAAAATCCAATTTTTTCCCAAATACATTATTTATAAAAAAGTCTCGGTAGGAACATCATATAATTTTTTTTCATTCTGATTTAATTTATCAATTTAATTTAAACCCAACTCAATTCGAAACTCATTTCATTTTCAGATATTTGAATGAATTTGGATCGATATAGAAATAAATCCAAAATAATTCGTATAAATTAAATATCTATTCGATCCGTTTATAAATTTTATCTAAAAAAATTATAAACTTATTTTTTTTCTTAAAGAATTACTATAAATTCATAATTATTATTATTTTTTTTTAAATTTTAACCTAAAATGACTATATTGAGTACACATTGAATCCGATTGACACATTTGATCCGTTTGGACCATCTGGGCCATTTATGATGTTTTTCTAAAAAGTTAAAATTTAAACTTAATTATTGCTAAAAAAAGCCATTATAAACTTATAATTATGATTTTTTTTAAATCTACACTTACCAAATAACTATTTTATTAATAAAGGTATCAAAATTTTGACTTAATTTATCAATTTAACCTAAATCCAATTTGATTCAAAAACAATCAATTTATAGTTTAATTCGTTTAGTTTTCAAATATTTGTATGAATTCATATTGGTCCAAAATTATTCATATAAATTATATATCCATTTTTCCCATTGACAATGTTTACCTAAAAAAAACTGTAAACTTATTTTTTTCTTAAAAAAATTACTATAAATTTATAATTATTATACTTTTTAAAATTTTAATCTAAAACGAACCATATGGATTGGGTTTGTTCAGTTTGGACCATTTGGACCATTTATTTTCCCTATTTAAAAATTAAAATTCAAACTTAATTATTGCTAAAAAAATGCCACAATAAATTTATAATTATGATTTTTTTAAAAACAATTTAACCTAAAATTAACCATATGGGTTGGGTAACCATTAAATCCATTAATTTATTTATCCTATTTAGTCCATTTGGCTCATTTATAAGTTTTTCCTAAAAAATTTAATTCTAAACTTAATTTAAAAAAAAGTTATCATAAACTTATAATCATTATTCTTTCTTAAAATTTCAACCTAAAATGATCAAGGATGGAATTAATGTAACACCCTTATATCACTGTACTGTACGTATAGTGATCGAATGTTAACACATTATGACAGTTACAATTGCTATAACAAATAGTTCGATAATTTTTTTTGAACATTCAATCATCATGAATTGAACAATCCATATATACACTTATTTACAACTTGCTCTAGATATACATATATAACCTGTAAAAATTTGTACATATAAATTACCGTCTATGCCCACGGTAATCATATACATTCCATGCATACACTGTCATTCTTGCTTTGCATCACTATTTTTCATTAGCTCCAGCTTACTATCACTTTAACTTCCTACTTCTATAACCTGCACGTAGTAGCAACATTACGTACTGAGCATTAAAAATGTCCAGTGGTGGATACAAATTCTAGACTTTCTATTAAAAGATTCATTTATGCACACACAAGCACACACATTATATTCTTATTTCGTAACCTTATTCATTTGATATTTTTGCTTACCTCTTTCTTTAACTTTCGGTATTACTAATTCTTTATTTAACAATTGCTTTATATACAATATTTATTTAATCCCAGTTATTTTTAGTATTATTCTTTAAGTCTAGTTTTTTTTATCTTCATCCGTATTTTTGGAACAGTTAGTTAACCTTTATTTTACATTGTATTTTTAGTCTATCATTACATATATTGGCCTTTATCTTACTTTACATTTCAATCAGTTTTCATAATATTTTCAAGAATTATTACTTTTCTTATTAATTCATTTTGTTATCATACTTGGATCATTTACATTAATTTTAACATACTCGGTTGTAACTATTTTTACTCTCTTTCAGTTACACTTAATACATTACATCCATTATATTAATAGTAGTAGTAACTTTTGTTATAGTTTTGTTATTAACTCAAGTGTCATTTATTTCAATTAAATTATGTTCTTTAAATTAATTAAACTTTTTACCTTAAATTACTTTCATTTTCTTTATATTCCTTTCAACATTAATCTTTCTTTGGACCCTTAAATAATTTACAGTTTGTATGCATTTATTTTTCCCATATACTACTGGACTTAATGTTAGTGTAAGCTCTAGCCCCAATGCATTGTTATAAAATACTTAAGTTAATAAATGAGGCATTTGTTTTATCTATTTTATTCATGTGCATATCAAATGATAGAACTATCAAAGAATATTATTTTAGTTTGAGTTATCATGTGTGAGGTACATAGTTGTTAGACCTTGAAATAATTGAGACTTCATTCTAAATATCTCTAGTCAGTCATAGTTATGGGAATAACAAATGAATTAAGAATAGTATGCTTTCTCTGATAAGTTGAGTTCTGTCTTACGGATCATAAGGACTAGAGTGTCAATCAGAGATCATAGATACATGTTTAGAATATGATATTTGGATTCGATCCATTCATAAGAATACTACATGGTACAAGTCATAAGTGTTTTTCATGTGCGAGTTTTGCATCGAAGTTCTTAGACCTAAAATTTCTATGAAATTTTTATGAATTATTGTGTACTTTGACATACACCTAACATACTCGTAATAGGGTGACAAGTATGGGTATGCTTGGGTATGTACTAATTCATGTTAGAGAGCATAAGAGAAGTGAAGGGATTACCTCTCTCGATAAGAGAGAAAAATATCATCGGCCACTTGATCAGTGAACTGAAAAGTGTATGGCCATATCGAGATAAAATAATGAGAAATCATTATTTATTTGAGAGTTCAATGTCACTGGAATATCAAGAAAGGAATTAGTATATATAAGGATGACTAGTTCTATGCCTTATATTAATTCTGATATTTATGGATAAGGGACTATACAAAATTGCATTAGGTCACTAAATGCCATTTGCATTTTCCTTTTATTTGGAATGCTATAATATCTTGCTAGAGAATATATATATATATAAATATATCCTTTGAATTAATTTATTAATTCATTTCCAATATTAAATGAACCTATAGGATCACACACAAAGCATTGAGCTTAAAATATTTAAATAGTGTATTGGGCATTAATTTATGCTTTTATTTAAAGTCAAATTAATATATATAATGGGTATTAAAATTGCTAATTGGACCACTAATGCAACAGAGCTGGACTGATTCTCGTAAACAGTTTTTGCCTTAAATAGCTAGCTGTTTAAGGCAAATCTGTAAAATAGTTTTAAGGCATGTTAGACAGTTGGTCCATGAGAGAGATATTCAGCATGTGCTAGGTTTATTTCAATTAATTAATTATCTATGTATAATTAAGGCAATTGAGTTTAAATCCTAAATATTATATGAATCAATTAACAACACTTAAATAGGGATTATTATGGCCGAAATTTAAGCTAGTTTCCTAGTTGAATTCGGCACATGTTAAATCCTAAACAAGTGATGCATTTTTTATTAAATGACTAATGAGATTTGAATTTGAATCCTAATAGAGTTTGAATTAATTTAAATCACTTAATTAGAAAGTGATGGAGGCTGAAAAATATTCCTTATTCCAAGGGGATTTTGGCATTCACATTTTTCTTAAATGAATGATATAAATTAATTAATTCTATTTTTTGATTGTGGTTACAATTGATCTCTCTAGTGCTGCCACTCTCAAGAGAAAGAATTCTTTCTTCATCTCTTGTGTTCTCGGGCAGCAATAGCAACTAAAAGGAAGAACAAGATTAGATCTTATGGCTTCAAACCATTTCAATTTTCGAATACACAAACATAGAGCTAGCACTCTTAGTTTTAAGTCATCTTTGCGAGTGTGTGTGTGAGCATAGAGTGGTGTGGCATAAGATCTAAGGTATATAAGTCCATATTATATGCAAGTCATATTCAAAATCAAGTTTTGAAGTGCATCCAAGCTTGTAAGTTTTTAAAAACCCTAAAATTGCATGTTTTGATTCTATATTGTATATTATATGGCATGTATGATTTAAATTTTAAATTTTTTCATTGCGTGATCATCATGTATATGCCATGAGATATCCCATCAGTGATATTAGAGCCTAACCATGCTTATTTTAGTGATTTGGATGCATTAAATCTTGATTCAAAATCATTATTGCATAAAAATCGTAATGCTGAAATTTTCTGTTTTGTGTTTTTTGCATTGTTTTAGTGTAAAAATGATTTTATATGATTATTTAGGTATTATAATTATTTTGAAATGTTAATATACTATCCTAAGATGTTCTTATAGCTGTTCATGGTCGATTTTAATTATACATACCTGATCGTACATGTTAATCTTGAAACTAGGTGCTAGTTTGCATGATATGTGTTTGTTTAACAACTAGTTTTCAAAATTAAATGTAAAAACGTGTTTGGCATGTTTGTAGATTTTTAAAAATTAATAACATGTCTGGACATGTTTTAAAAATGATTTTAATTTTGGTTCATGACAATTTAATTGATTAATTTTAAAATCACTTAAAACTATGACTAGTTTGTATTTGTTGCATGTTTAATCAACATTGTTTGTTATGTTTTGATTAAAATGGCAAAAACACATTTAGATCAGATCTGAACAAAATCTTAACTCATTATTTATGACCTTATTTAAATTATTAAATAGCTCATAAAATCGTTTTAAGTGTTTGTACATTATTTGTGGCATTATATAGCATTAAACAACTAGTTTCATTGTTGTTTGTTTGTTTTAGTATATATGTCGTGTATGACATATGTTCTTCATGAATTTTTACGTTTAATTCATGTTGGTTCATATTATATGTATTTTAATATTTATGGGCTATATGACATAATATTAAAAATGTCAAAATTGAAAAGTATACTAGAGTTGATTTATAGCACAAATCTAACTAGTTTGTATTTTGGGCTTTTGAGAGAACTTATTCAATAAGTGGATTTAGTCCATGGGGCTTCAGCCCAGGCCCATAATGGGGTCTTCTCTTAAAAGTTCAAGTACATAATTTTCATTAATGGGCTTGACCAAATTAATTAAAATTAGAATTTGTTTCATCCATGAATGTTATATATATTTATTTGCTTGTTTTGTGTGATGAATGGATATGCATGGTGCATTCATGGGCCCTGGGTTTTTGTAATTAAATATGGCGTGCGTGCCATTATGAATTATTATAAAAGTTTTATTTATTTCTTAGTATAGAATTTATTTGAAGACTTTGTAAATCAAGATGAAACCCATCGGAGTGGAGAAGCTCAACTCGAAGATTCTTATGTAATAGTATAGAATCTTAGTTGTAGGTTTTTGGGCCCATGTTTGTCATGCTTTACTTTATGCAATTATATATATATGCATGCTATGAATGGATGACAAAGCATATGCCATGTAAGCCGTAATAAAATGAATCCCTAAAATAGTAAGTCACAAAGTTGCCTTCCTAATTCAAAATATGTCAAGGCATCGATCATTGGTCATGTAGACTAGGAGTCCTAGATGCACCCGATTATCTTTGTGAGGCATGGGTTGTTAATATAGGTTAGACTTAACATGGAAAGGGATGCCCGGACCTAGGCAACTAATAAATGAGTTTGTGCTATAATATCTTAAGATGTTAGCTTATTTGATCCAAGAGTCTAGTACCAGACATGATTGAAGTTTTCCTATCTAAGTAACTTAACTTGTTAGGTGTACAAGCCCAGCTTGACTAATAAGTTGTTGTGAAAAGTGGACCTTGGCCCACATTAAATCACTAAAATGAATTATTTAAAGGGATATTAATTCAATTTGTGGGATTATTATAAGACCTCATTTAATCTTGCTAAGTTTTATTATTGTAGATTGAAAAATGGCATCTTCAAACAATAAATTTTCATTGCGATCGGTCCTAGAAAATGAGAAATTGAATGGCATCAATTTCATAGACTAGTCTCAAAACTTGAGAATAGTTCTTAAGCAAGAGAAGAAGTCGTATATTTTGGATGCACCCTTGCCCAAGGAACCTGCTAGGAACCCCTCTGCAGTTCAAAAAGAAACTTTTGAGACTAAGAAGAGTGACTCCAATGATGTGACCTGTCTGATGCTAGCCACTATGGTGCTCGATTTGCAAAAGTAATTCATGGACCAGGAAGCCTATAAGATCATAGTGCACCTCAAGGAGATATTCCAAGAACAAGCTCGTCATGAGAGGTTCATGATAACAAAGGCCTTGATTTCTTGGAAGATGGCCACGGTTACTCCTGTTAGTACCCATGTACTCAAGATGAAAGGGTATCTTGATACTCTTGAGAAGCTTGAGGTATAAGTCACAAAGGAATTGGCCACTAATCTGATCTTGAGTTCATTAACTGATGATTATGATCCATTTGTCATGAATTATAACATGCATACAATGAACAAGACAGTTATTGAGCTTCATGGGATGCTTAAGAATGCTGAAAAGAACATTCGAAAGACTAATCCCATACTCATGGTTCAAGAAGGTATTAAGAAGGGAGCCGCTAAGGGAAAAGGGAAGGGAAAGGCAAAACCCAAGAATGACCTAGCTCTGCCTAAGTCTAGTGGGAGTGCATCTCAGGCCCAACCCAAGCCCAAGGCATAAAAGCTTAAAGAGAGTGAGAGCACGTGTTTTCATTGCAACAAGTTAAGGCATTGGAGTAAGAATTGCACTCTCTATAAGGAAGAAAAAAAGAAGAATGGAGCCAAGGCATCCAGTTCTGGTATTTTTGTTGTTGAAATTAACCTTTCTATTTCTACCACTTGGGTTTTGGATACCGGTTGTGGTTCTCACATTTGTTCAAATGTGCAGAGGTTAAGAAATAGGTGATTACTTGGAAAGAATGAAGTGGACCTCCATATGGGGAATGGAGCACGAGTGACTACCATGGAGATAGGCGACTATCAACTCACTTTACCTTTTAGACTTTGTTTATATTTGAAAAATTGTTATTATGTACTTGTTATGAGCAAAAACATTATTTCAGTTTCATGTTTGGATGTGGATGGATTTGACTTTGTTATTAATAATGGCAATATTCATATTTGTCGCCAAGGCATTTTATATGGCAATTCTAGGCTATAAAATGGCCTTTATATCCTTGATTTACAAAACAAAGAGTCCATATACAACATTAATACAAAGAGGGTTAAATCGAATGAATTAAACTCTACTTACTTTTGGCATTGTTGTTTAGGATATGCAAATGAAAAATGCATTTCAAGACTCCATAAATCTGGAGTGCTTGGGTCATTCGACTTAGAATCTTATGACACATTCAAGTCACACTTTAGAATCTTATGACACATTCAAGTCATACTTGCATAGAAAGATGACAAAAAGTCCTTTTAATAAGAAAAGTGAGAGGACTAATGACTTAATGGAATTAATATACACCGATGTGTGTGGACCATTAAGTACACAAGCTAGAGGTGGTTTTAGTTACTTCGTAATATTCACAGATGACTTTAGTAGATATGGCTATGTCTATCTAATGAAGCACAAGTCTGAAACTTTTGAAAAATTCAAAGAGTTTAAGAACGAAGTAGAAAACCAACTTGACAAAAGTATAAAAGCCATTCGATTAGATCGAGGTGGTAAATACTTAAACCAAGAGTTTGACAGTCATCTGAAAGAGTGTGGAATTATTTCACAACTCACTCCTTCTGAAACACCATAATGGAATGGTGTGTCCTAAAGGAGAAATCGAACTCTATTGGACGTGGTTCGATCAATGATTAGTCAAACAAATCTTCTTATCTCTTTTTGGGGTTATGTATTAGAAACTGCTACGTTTCTATTGAAACATACTCCAACTAAAGCAGTTGAAAAGACACCATATGAGGTATGGACTGGGAAAGAACCCAATATGTCATTTCTCAGGATTTCGGACTGTGAAGCACATGTTAAGAAATTAACATATGACAAACTAGAGTTAAAATCTGTTGTCTGCTTATTTGTGGGTTATCTAAAAGGAACAAAGGGATACTACTTTTACTCACAAGCCGAGAACAAAGTGTTTGTTGCTCGCAAGGCTGTTTTCTTGAAAAATGAGTTCCTTTCAAGAAAGATCGTGGAAGTAAAGTAGAACTTGGAGAAATTCAAGTGCCATAAACTCCTGTAGAGGATGAGTTGGAAATGGGATCAAATTCACAACTAGTTATGGAACAAGAACCTATTGCACAAGAACCTAGAAGGTCTGGTAGGGTATGTCAAGAGATTGAATTTCTAATCACCGATAGTGACATTATTGAGTTAGTGGATTGTGAGGATCCAACTACCTATTGAGAAGCTATTGAGAGCCTTAACTCGAAAAATTGGCTTGGAGCCATGAAATCCGAGATGCAATCAATGTACGATAACCAGGTTTGGACCTTGGTTGATCCACCGGAAGGTGCTCAGGTAATTGAATGCAAGTGGCTATTTAAACTCAAAGTTGATAAGACCTACAAAGGTAGACTAGTAGCAAAAGGTTTTTGACAAACTCATGTTGTAGACTATGATGAGACCATTTTGCCTGTAGTCATGCTCAAGTCCATTAGGATCTTGCTTGCCATAGCTACATATCATGACTATGAGATATGGCAAATGGATGTCAAAACTGCTTTTCTCAATAGAAATATACTTGAGGATGTGTATATGACACAGCCTGAGGGTTTTTGTCAATCCCAAGCATCCTAATAAGGTTTGCAAGCTTCAAAATTCATTTATCGATTAAAGCAAGCATTCCGAAGTTGGAATCTCCATTTTGATGAAGCTGTCAAAGAATTTGACTTCATCAAGAATGAAGATTAGCCTTGTGTGTACAAGAAGGTTAGTGGGAGCATAATAGTATTCCTGGTTCTATATGTGGATGACATCCTTGTCATTGGAAATGACATTCCTGTTAGTGTAAGCCTTAGTCCCAATGTATTATTATAAAACACTTAAGTTAATAAATGAGGCATTTGTTTTATCTATTGTATTCCTATGTATATCAATTGATAGAACTATCCAAGAATGTTGTTTCGGTTTAATTTATCATGTGTGAGGCATATGGTTGTAAGACCTTGAAACAAATGAGATTTCATTCTAAATATCCCTGGTCAATCATTGTTATGGGAATAACAAATGAATTAAGACTAGTATGCTCTTTCTGATAATTTGAGTTCTGTCTTATGGATCATAAGGACTAGAGTGTCAATCGGAGATCATAGATATATGTTTAAAACATGGTATCTAGATTCAATTCGTTCATGAGAACACCACATGATACAAGTCATAAGTGTTTCTCATGTGCAAGTTTTGCATCAGAGTTCTTAGACCTAAAATCTCTATAAAACTCTTTATGGATTATTGTGTACTTTGACACACACCTAACGTGCTTGTAATAGAGTGACAAGTATGGGTATGCTTGGATATGCACTAATCCACGTTAGAGAGCATGAGAGAAGTAAAGGGATTACCCCTCTCGATAAGAGAGAAAATATCATTGGCAACTTGATCAATGAACTGAGAAGTGTATAGCCATACCAAGATGAAATAATGAGTAATCATTATTTATCTAAAAGTTCAGTGTCACTAGAATATCAAGAAAGGAATTTGTATATATAAGGATGATTGGTTCCATGCCTTATATTAATTCTGATATTTAAAGGTAAGGGACTATGCAAAATTGCATTAGGTCACTAAATGCCATTTGTATTTTTATTTAATTTGAAATGCTATAATATCTTGTTAGAGAATATATATAGCCTTTGAATTAATTTATTAATTCATTGCCAATATTAAATGGACCTATAGGATTGCACACAAAGCATTGGACTTAAAATATTTAAACAGTGTATTGGAAATTAACTTGGGCTTTTATTTAAAGTCAAATTAATGTATGCAATAGGTAAATAGATTTTTGCCTTAAAAAACTTGTTGTTTTAGGCAAATCTGTTCAGCTCCGATTTTGCCTTAAACAGCAAATCTGTTAACAGTTGGTTACGAGAGAAATTTATTAGCATGTGCTAGGTTTAATTTCAAGTAATTAATTATCTATGTATAATTAAGTTAATTGAGTATTAAATCATAAATTGTATTTAATCAAAATATAATACTTGAGAGGGAATTAAAGTAGCCAAAATTCAAGCTAGGAATCCTAGTTGAATTCGGCAACTAATCACCTTTAATAAGTAAGTTTGTTTTAATTAAATGACTAATGCCATTTGAATTTAAATTCTAATAGAATTTAAATTAAGATATATCTCTTAATTAGGAAGTGAGGGAGGCTGAAATTTCTACTAAATTTCGGCATTCACACCCGACCTAAAACAAGTGATATATATTAATAAGTTAAAAGAATAAAAAGGCTAGCCATTTTTGCTTTTTTTTCTCTCTTGGCCAAATTACTTAAAGGGAAAGAACTCTTTCTTGTTATCTTGTGTTCTTGGACAACAATAGTAACCTAAAGGAAGAAAAAGATCAGATCTTATGGCTTCAAACCATTTCCATTGTCAAATACACAATCATAGAGCTAGTACTCTTGATTTTAAGCTATCTTTGCAAGTGTGTATGTGAGCATAGAGTGGTGTGGCGTAAAGGCTGCTCCTTTGGCATTGGTGTTCCAGATCTGAAGTGTATAAGTCTATCTTATACATTTGCCATTGCAAAATCAAGTTTTCAAAAGCATCCAGGCTTGTAAGTTTTTAAAAACTCTAAAATTGCATGTTTCGATTCTAAGTCGTATATTGCGTGGCATGAATGATCAATATTTTTTTATTTTTTCGTTGCGTGATCTTTATGTATATGCCATGTGATATCCCTTCAATTCCAACATTGCAAAAGGTTAAGCAATGGTTGGGGAAGTGTTTTTCAATGAAAGAATTAGGTGAAGCTGAGATAATACTTGATATTCAGATTTATAGAGATAGATTGAATCGGCTTTTGGGATTAAGTCAAGAAAAGTACATAGATAAAGTACTAAAGCATTTTAATATGGGAGACTCAAAGAAAGGGTACATACCTTTGGCTTTAGGAGTTCCTTTGACTAAAGAACAATGTCCTAAAACCAAAGAGGAGAGGGACAACATGAGTAGAATCCGATATGCATCGATCTACAATTAGATTTATCATGTACGCTATGTTATGTGCTAGGTTGGATGTTGCTCATGCATTGAGTATAACCAGTAGGTTTTAGCAAGACCCTGGTGAGAAGTATTGGTTTACTGTAAAGGATATTCTTAAGTACCTACGAAGGACTAAGGATCACTTCTTGGTGTATGGTGGTCAAGAAGAGCTCATCATACAAGGTTATGCAGATGTTGCTTTTCAAACTAGCACTCAGGACTCAAGATCGCAATCTAATTTTGTTTTTATTTTGAATGGTGGTGTTGTCAGCTGGAGAAGCTCAAAGCAAGATCGTTGCCGACTCAACTATAGAATTTGACTATATTGCAGCGAGTGAGGCTGCAAAGGAGGATGTTTGGATTAGAAATTTTATTTCTGGATTAGGAGTGGTCCCAAGCATCCTAGATCCATTAGAAATTTTTTGTGACAACAATGGGGCCATCGCACAGGCCAAGGAGCTTTGATCACACCAGAAATCCAAATACATACTTAGGAGGTACCACCTAATCAAAGAGATCATTGATTGTGGGGATATCAAGATTAGCAAGATAGCAAGTGAAAATAATGTAGCAGATCCTTTGACAAAGCAGTTGCATCCAAATCTGCACGAAGCTCATTCGAGAGCATTTGGTCTTAGGGCTATGCCCAATTGGGACTAGTGCTAGTGGGAGATTATTAATATAAGCCCTAGCCCCAATGCATTGTTATAAAACACTTAAGTTAATAAATGAGGCATTTATTTTTATCTATTGTATTACTGTGCATAATAAATGATAGAACTATCCAAGAATGTTGTTTCAGTTTAAGTTATCATGTGTGAGGCATATGGTTGTAAGACCTTGAAAATAATTGAGACTTCATTCTAAATATCCCTAGTCAGTCATAGTTATGGGAATAACAAATGAATTAAGACTAGTATGTTCTCTCTAATAAGTTGAGTTATGTCTTACAGATCATAAGGATTAAAGTGTCAATCAGAGATCATAGATACATGTTTAGAACATGGTATCTTGATTCAATTCATTCATGAGAACACTACATGGTACAAGTCATAAGTGTTTCTCATGTGTGAGTTTTGCATTGGAGTTCTTAGACCTAAAATCTTTATGAAACTCTTTATGAATTACTGTGTACTTTGACATACACCTAACGTACTCGTAACAGGGTGATAAGTATGGGTATGCTTGGTTATGCACTAATTCATGTTAGGGAAGAGCATGAGAGAAGTGAAGGGATTACCCCTTTCGATAAGAGAGAAAAATATCGTCGGCCACTTGATCAGTGAACTGAGAAGTGTATGGCCATACCGAGATAAAATAATTAGAAATCATTTATTTATCTGAGAGTTCAGTGTCACTGGAATATCAAGAAAGGAATTAGTATATATAAGGATGACTAGTTCCATGCCTTATATTAATTCTAATATTTATGGGTAATGAACTATGCAAAATTGCATTAGGTCACTAAATGCCATTTGAATTTTTCATTTAATTTGGAATACTATAATATCTTGCTAGAGAATATATATAGCCTTTGAATTAATTTATTAATTCATTGCCAATATTAAATGGACCTATATGATCGCACACAAAGCATTGGGCTTAAAATATTTAAATAGTATATTGGGCATTAATTTGGACTTTTATTTAAAGTCAAATTAATGTATGTAATGGGTATTAAAATTGCTAATTGGACCACTAATGCAGCAGAGCTGGATTGATTCTCGTAAACAATTTTTGCCTTAAACAGCTAGATCTGTAAAATAGTTTTTTTTTACCTTAAATAGCTAGCTGTTTAAGGCAAATCCGTTAATCAATTTTTTTGTCTTAAACAACTAGCTGTTTAAGGCAAATCTGTTAAATAGTTGGTCCATGAGAGAGATATTCGGCATGTGCTAGGTTTATTTCAATTAATTAATTATCTGTGTATAATTAAGGTAATTGAGTTTAAATCCTAAATAGTATATGAATCAATTAGCAAAACTTAAATAAGGATTGTTATGGCCGAAATTCAAGCTAGTTTCCTAGTTGAATTTGGCACATGTTAAATCCTACACAAGTGATGCATTTTTTATTAAATGACTAATGCCATTTTGAATTTGAATCCTAATAGAGTTTGAATTAATTTAAATCACTTAATTAGGAAGTGATGGAGGCTGAAAAATATTCCTTATTCCAAGGGGATTTCGGCATTCACATTTTTTCTTAAATGAATGATATAAGTTAATTAATTCTATTTTTTGACTGTGGTTACAATTGATCTCTCTAGTGTCGCCACTCTCAAGAGAAAGAATTCTTTCTTCATCTCTTGTGTTCTTGGGCAGCAATAGCAACCAAAAGGAAGAACAAAATCAGATCTTATGGCTTCAAAACAATTTCCATTGCCGAATACACAAATATAGAGCTAGCACTCTTAGTTTTAAGTCATCTTTGCGAGTGTGTGTGTGAGCATAGAGTGGTGTGGCGTAAAGGCTGCTTCTTTGGCTTTGGTGATCAAGATCTAAGGTATATAAGCCCATCTTATATGCTAGTCATCTTCAAAATCAAGTTTTAAAGTGCATCCAAGCTTGTAAGTTTTTAAAAATCCTAAAATTGCATGTTTTGATTCTATGTTGTATATTACGTGGCATGTATGATTTAAATTTTAATTTTTTTCACTGTGTGATCATCATGTATATGCCATGTGATGTCCCATCACTAAGCCATTTACAATTCTTCTGTTCATTTCTTGCTTTACAGTCACATACCATTTTTGTTGACAATTTCATCATTACTTATATCTTTAAATACTAACATTTATTTTTACAGTTACGTTACTTAGTGTTTCCTTATTCCGGTCTTTATGTTGTACTATACTCATTACTGAATTTTTTTTATATTTCATCCTCTTAATAAATGCTATATTTTTATCAGTTTCAGCATTACAGTTGTTATTTACTTACACCGCTACACTATTTAATATTATCATTATCCATTATACTTACTTTCTTACTTTTATTTTATTCTACATTTCAATCCCTTAATTAAGATCAATTTACGTTTTAATCCTTGAAATTTTATTAAATCACATTTTGGTTTATTCACTTTGGTACAGACTATACAATTCATTTCCTATATTAAATCTGTGCCTGAGAGTATTAATAATATTGTAATTAAATCCTTGTACCAATATTATGCATATATTTTCATTAGCCAGTATTTTTCCATTCATTTTATGTCTCTAATTCTTTTAACTTTTTCATTCCTTTATAAATAATTCACCTCAATTTTCTTTCTTTAGTTTGTCCCTAGTATCAATCCGGTAATAGTTTTCGAAACGAAGACACGTGATTAATACATTCAGAGTGATTTCAAAGAACCACCAATATATTTATTTTTCACATTTCAACATTTCATTAATTCAGTAGACCGTCAATGGCCTACTAAAGCGAGTTACTATAACCCACGCTGCGGCTATATATTTAATATCACTATGGCCAGCCAATTATACCCTGTACTAAATTTAATTACTAGATTACTACTAAGGGCAATTCAATTGTTCACTTTTCCTATCATTTTTTATTTTCAATTCGTTTGCCAATACATTCAGACCCAATCATACCATTAATTCATACAAACTTAACACATATTAAATCTTCACTTAATATATAGTATAATATTATCATTCTAATCATTCAATACTAATTTAAACTTTCAAATAGTTTCTATACATTAGATTAATTATCCATTCATTTTATAACATTTATTTCCTTTTAGTTTTATTTATATCCGGTACACTTAACATTTTATTTATCAATCATTATCATTATCATTATTAATATATAGTTTATCATCATTATTATTATTCTAAATATTAATCTTATTACTATTTAGTCATTTACTCTTCAACTCCTAACAATTACTTTAATAACTTACCTAAATATTTTTAATTATAATTTTAATCCTTAAATTAAACACGTTAATATCTTTTTATATTTAGTCCCTAAATTTTCATTTATTTATAATTTCATCTTTCACTTTTATTTAACTTACATGAAGTTAACATTTAACTACTTTTTTTATACACTTATTACATTATTTACCTTTCAAATTACATTTTAGTTCCTTGAGTAAATCAAATTACCATTTAATCCTCTTTTTTCAATGGATTACTAAAATGCCCTTTTCATTTTATTTACAATTTTGCCACTAGTTATATATTTCAAACTATAAATTCAATATTTATTTGTAAAATTCTATTTAGTCCCTAAACTTCATTTCATACTTAAATCTCATTCCATACTCATTTAAATATCCATTTTACTCAGTAATCTTAATTTTGCTTAAAATTTCCATTCTAGCCTTTTGCTTTCATATTTTATAAAATTACCATGTTGTCCTTCTACATTCAAATTCTTTCATTTAAGTCCCCCTTCGCCCCCCACCCCCGGTTTTTTTTCCTCAACACTTAGTAAAATTACCAATTTGCCTATAACTTTTATTTTCTTCCATTTAGGTCATTTTTCACTCTAATTATGCCATTTTTCATTGTTTTCATTATTTCAACTTTATATTATGAAAATTAATGTTCATAAGCCTTTAATATTCACTAACATTCAACATAAATCTTGGTATTTTTATTATTATTATTTTTATTATTTTATTCCAATTATGCTAACTTTCATTTTTAATTAACATTTCAAATTTTACCATTATTTCACTATAAATATTATTCAATCATGGTATAAATTTTACATTAAATTTATTTACACTTCTTATTTCTCCAATCCAACTTCATAACATACCAATAATCCATAATATACACTTAATACACATTTTCATTTAAAATATACATTAAGTATACTTATATATATATTCGGCCATCTCAAAATTATTCACCTTAAATTTTTTTCTTCCATCATCATTTTTAACATAACTAATCATATTTATGACATTTATTTCATTTATACATACATAAATCACACACACACATAACATAAGCAACCATAATTTCTACTTAATCAATGGAAAGCAAGGGATTTATGTATTCACGTACCTTAGATTAATTTTCTCCTCATTTAGATCCTTATTCCATTACTTTACTCCATAGAAATTTCATCATCTCTATTAAGCTCCAAAGGTGATCGAATTTCTTATGAGCATTTTATTAAGCTTCAATTGAGTATTTATAGACACAAAATAGAAAAGATAGATTTCTACTAGAATTGAGAGAAGGATGAGTTTGATAGTTATCCAAATACTTCATAATTATCACAATAGTATAAACTATTTTCAACTTAAAGCTATAAAAAAATGGGTACTAAGGATCCACATACAAGCCAAAATCCTAAAATTGCTTATTCTGTCGGAAATAAAAGGATAATTATGTCTTATAATATATAAAATAAACAACAGAATAAATGAAAACTAAATAACCATCTTGTTATAAGTGAATTAATAAAAATAATATTTTTAAGAATTTCGAGAAAAAGAATTCAAATTAGGAACTAGTAGAAGAATTTATAATAGAAGCAAAATTTGAAACTGAACAAGTTATAAGCTTATAATAGCCTGAGATTTTCAACTAAATACATCTCTATTTATAAATTGTTGTGATAATTATGAGATATTTGGATGACTATCAAACTCATCATTCTCCCTATTCTAGTAGAAGTCTACCTCTTCTATTTTGTGCCTATAAATACCCTATTGTGGTTATTCAATATACACAATCAATAAGATAAAATTCTATATTCTACTATTTTTGTCTTTTCTTTAATTAGTTTATAACACGTTATCAGTACGATAGCCTTTATTGATCATTAGAAGTCGGTGGTTTACAACAATCCGGCTCGAAGGAATCAAGAATTATAATTTATAAGATTAAATGGTAAGTAAATTTAATTTATAAATTTTAAATTATTTTAATTCTCATGAGTTAATGAGATTGATTAAGGATTGATAATTTTACCCTACAATAAATAATTTTAAAAACTTCAATATACGAAAATATTAAGAACTAAGAATAACATTTCTATTACCAAGGACATTAACATGATTTAAGTGATTTGTTTTGCATAATTGCAATTTAATCCTTGCTTAATTATATTTTAATCATCATATTATATGTGATGATTTATTTTGCATAATTGCAATTTGATCATTGCTTAATTATATTTTAATCATTATATTATATATAATGAATATATTTTATGTAAAGCCATATTTGGTTTTCAATTTGCTATATGTATATTGTTGTTATGTGTAATACAATTATTTGAAGGCTCCTGAAGAGTTATAATGCAATTACTTGCATACAATTTGTTAGGAAATATATTATTTCTCAAATATATCCCGCAGACATATATTTTCAAAAAATATTCGCTGAAATGAATATTATTTTGAAAATAAAAGATAAATACTTGAGATCTACTTTGTATAAGATTAGTATTATATTTTTTTATGATAATTTGATTTTGATACAAATATTAGTAAACTTGAAGTTAGCTAATAAATACAAATTTTAGTAGCCTAAAGCTTACTAACAAATATTAATAACCTATTATTTACCAATTATATAAATATGAGCAAACATGAAGTTTATTGATTAATTAATACTAATATTAGTAAACCTGAAGTTTATTGATTATAGTAAACTTAAAAATTTTTTTTGATATAAATACTAATAAATATTTATTTTATTGTTTGTCACAATATTAGTAAACATAAAGTTACTAATTGTTATGCAAGTATTAGTAACATGTAGTTGACTAATTATTCAAATATCAATAAATTAGAAGTTTATTGATTAATCGATACTAATATTGGTAAACTCGAAGTTTATTGATTATAATAAACTTGAAAATTGATACAAATACTAATAAACATATAGTTTATTAACTATATGTCACAAATATTAGTAAACCTGACGTTTACTAATTGTCTGATATTGATATTAAGAGACTTGATGTTTATCAATTGATATAAATATTGATATAATAAAAATAGTAAGCCTGAAGTTTACTAATTAACAATTAATTACTTGACATGACCGGTTTGACTATTCGGATCGATTATAATACATAAATTATTGAGAATTCATATGTTTATTAGAGAACCAGAAGTTTCTTTAATTCTATTTAAGGAATTCTCATAATCTATTTGTTCTCAAGAAATATTTTATACAATTAACATTAGCTGAAATTAATGTTAATACGATTTCTGGTTCTACAAATGTAATTAAAGGCTCTGAAAGAGTCCAAATTGTGCTTCCAAATGGAACAAAATTATATATTGATGATGCGTTGTATTCAAGTAGATTCGGAAGAAATCTACTAAGTTTTAAAGATATACATCGTAATGAATATCATATTAAAACGACAAATAATGAAAATGTCGAAGATCTATATATTACATCTACAAAATTGAACCAGAAGTTCATATTAGAGAAACTTTCAAGTTTCTCAACAGGATTCTATTTCACGAAAATAAAAATGGTTGAATCAAATTATATGCACCGAAAGTGCTCAGACCCTAAAATGTTCATACTTTGGCATGATCGCCTTGGTCATCCCGGTTCAACCATGATGCGACGTATTATCGAAAATACAAATGGACATGGATTAAAGGATCAGAAAATTATTTTATCTAATGATTTTTCTTGTAGTTCTTGTGCACAAGGTAAATTGATTGTAAGACATTCACCATCCAAATTGCATTTAGAGTCTCTTGTTTTTCTTCAAAGGATACATGGAGATATTTGTGGCCCAATTCATCCCTCTTGTGGACCATTTCGATATTTCATGGTTTTGATTGATGCCTCAACTCGATGGTCACATGTATGTTTACTTTTTACTCGTAATATTGCTTTTACTAAACTTCTTGCTCAAATAATAAAGTTAAGGTCTAGATTTCCTAATCATCCTATCAAGACAGTTCGTTTAGATAATGCATGTGAGTTTTCTTCAAAAGCATTTTATGACATTTGCATGTCAATTGGGATTAGTGTCGAGCATTCTGTTGCACATGTTTATACTCAAAATAGTTTATTTGAATATTTTATTAAGCAATTACAATTTATTGCTAGACCTATGCTTATGAAGTCACAACTTCCTGCATCTGCTTGGGGACATGCAATTGTTCATGCCGCATCTTTAGTTCATATCAAAAATTTTTACCTTTGCAACTTGTTTTTTTATCAACAAACTAATATATCTCATCTTAAAATTTTTGGTTATGCTGTTTATGTTCCTATTGCCCCTCCTCAACGAACTAAAATGGGTCCCCAACGACGTCTTGGTATATATATATTGGTTTTGATTCTCCTTCTATCATTAGGTATCTAAAACCTTTAACTGGTAACCTTTTTCGAGCAAGATTTTTAGATTGTCAATTTAATGAATTGGTTTTCCCACCATTAGGGGAAGATAAAGAAAAAGGGCTAAAAGCTCAAGAAATCAGTTGGAACACACCAACTTTGTCCAAATTTGATACACGCACATATTAATGTGAACTTGAAGTTCAAAGAAAAATTCATTTACAGAATGTTGCAAATTAGTTATCCAATATCTTTACAGACACCCAAAAGGTTACCAAATCATTCCAGCTGCAAATGCCCCTGCACGACAAATGATGTCCCTGTAGGACATTTTGGGGGTATAACAACAAATGAGTCTAGTTCACGTCAAAAGCATGGTAGACCTATTGGTGCAAAAGATATTGTTCCTCGAAAGAAGAGAGAAATAAAAAAAAATCATTCAATTGATCCTCCTGAAGAGGCCAGAAACAAATCAAATACATAACTACATATTTCTAGAGAAGCGACCCTAGAAGTGGTTCTGGTACCGACAAATTATGAGATCTCACTGAAAACTAGAAATATGTTAGAAAGAGATGAAATTATGTATTTGCATATGCAATTGCTTCTGAAATAGCAAATGATGATGAGCCTGAGCCTAAAACTATAGAAGAATGTCGACAAATACTTGATTGGCCAAAATGGAAAGAGACAATTCAGGCTAAGCTAGATTCTTTAGCTAAGCAAAAAGTATTTGGACCAGTAATCCTGACACCAGAAGATGTCAAACCAGTTGGATATAAATGGGTCTTTGAACGTAAGAAAAATGAGCTGAATGAAATTGTGAGATATAAAGCATGACTTGTTGCACAAGGTTTCTCTCAAAGACCCGGTATAGATTATGAAGAAACGTATTCTCCAGTCATGGATGTAATCATGTTTAGATTTTTGATTGGTTTGATTGCCTCTGAAGGGCTTGATATACATCTAATGGATGTGGTGAATGTTTATTTATATGGATCGTTAGATAATGACATATATATGAAAATCCCTGAAGGATTTAAGATGCCTGAAGCATATAATTCAAAACCTCGACAAATATACTCGATTAAACTCCAAAGATCTTTATATGGATTAAAACAATTTGGACGCATGTGATACAACCGTCTAAGTGATTACCTAGTAAAAAATGGGTATGAGAATAATTCAATTTGTTCGTGCATTTTTATCAAGAAGATAAATTTAGGATTTGCTATAGTTGCAGTTTATGTTTATGACTTAAACATAGTGAGGATTTCAGAAGAGATCTCTATTACTGCAGAATATTTGAAAAAGGAATTTGAAATGAAAGATCTTGGAAAATAAAATTTTGTCTTGGGTTTCAAGTTGAATATTTGCCAAAAGGAATTCTTGTACATCAGTCACCTTATATAGAGAAAATCTTGAAACAATTTTATATGGATAAGTCTTATCCATTGAGCATTCCAATGGTTGTTCGCTCTCTTGATGTCAAGAAAAATCCTTTTCGTCCACAAGAAGAACGAAGAGATTCTTGGTCCTGAAGTACCATATTTTAGTGCAATAGGTGCACTTTTATATCTTGCAAATAGCACTAGACCAGATATAGTCTTTGTAGTTAATTTGCTAGCAAGATTTAGTTATACACCAACTCGAAGGCACTGGAATGGTGTAAAACATGTTTTACGTTATCTTCGTGGCACATCTGACATGGGTTTATTTTTTTCAAAAGGAATAAATTCAGAATTGACAGGGTATGCTGATGCTGGATATCTATCAAATCCTCATAAAGCTCGATCACAAATAAGTTATGTCTTCACATATGGTGACACTGTTATTTCTTGGCGATCTGTTAAGCAAACAATCACTGCTACTTCCTCAAATCATTCAAAAATATTAGCCATCCATGAAGCAAGTCATGAATGTGTGTGGTTGAGAACCATGACTCAACATATTAAGGGAACAAATGGGTTGGTAGTGGAGAAAAAGCCAACAAAATTGTATGAGGATAATGCAACATGTATTTCACAACTCAAAGGTGGCTATATCAAAGGAGATAGAACCAAACATATCTCACCAAAATTCTTCTATATTCATGAACTTATGAAAGAAGAAAAGATCGATATTTGCAAAGTTCTCTCAAATAATAATCTAGCAGATTTGTTCACAAAGACCCTACCAAGTTCAATTTTCAAGAAACATGTACACAATATTAAAATGTGCCAATCAAAAGATTTAGTTTGATTCATTTTATTTTTGAGGGGAAGTACATATGAATATTGTACTCTTTTTCCTTCGCTAAGTTTTTATCCCACTGAATTTTTCTTAGCAAGGTTTTAACGAGGCATATTCATAGTACATAGTCATCCAAGGGAAAGTGTTGTGATAATTATGAGATATTTGGATGACTATCAAACTCATCATTCTCCCTATTCTAGTAGAAGTCTATCTCTTTTATTTTGTGCCTATAAATACCCTATTGTGATTATTCAGTATACACGATCAATAAGAGAAAATTCTATATTCTACTATTTTTGTCTTTTTTTTTAATTAATTTATAACATAAATAAATTATATAAAACTCTATAGCTTTTTTTTTTTTTAAATAGTAAAAATATTTCAAATAGATATCTATTATTATTTTTTTTTTGAAAGGACGTGCTCAGTTGACATCAACTTCAATTTGTTTTCAGACGTATCCAAACTTTAATTTTGTGACATAAAATCTGCCTATTAATATTAAACATCAAATCCAATTTTTATTGAAAAGTCTTCAAATTTTAATTTTTCAGCATTGCAATTAGAGAAAATTTGTTTTTTTTTTTAAATTAAAAAAATCCATGTTAACTTTTTTCATTCAGAGTTAAAGTATTTATACACAAAAAACAATGGAAAAAATTTACCCTCACATGCGACACTGTGATATGATCTATTTTGTAGACATTCCCATTTTTAATTTTCTGTTAGCAAACTGAGCATTGTCCTCACCCAAATCTCTATCCTCATCAGTAATCTACCCAATCTTTCTCTCTCCCCAAGTTTTTAACCTGTCCAGGGAAAAAGAGGGAAGGAGGCCATGGAGAGGCTTCTCTACTCTTCTTCTCCGACTCCTTCCAAAATTCACCTCAAATCTATGTCCTTTCTTCCCCGACTCGCCCGAATTGACTCTTCCAAACTTAGTTTTCCCCCTCTGCCGCTGCCCGACTTCAGGCGACTTAACTTAGTCTCTTGCAAACATGACACTTCTTCTACTTCTTCGAGTAAATTGTCCTCTATATCTCCTCCCCGGATTCATTCGTCAGCTGGGTCGATGTCAAAATCCCAACTTCCCAAACAGACCGGAAATAGACCCTCTCTGCCACAAAAGGTATTGTTTTTTGCACAGTTATTGGGTCAATTGTGCACTAGACACTTGTGATTTTTGGGTCGGTTAACTGCGATCTGCTGTTGTTTTCTCACTAAAGTAAGCTGACAATTAAAAGAATGGACTGTTATCTTTTTCAATTAACATTTGGCTTAGCAGTATGTCATCTTTTATAAGGAATATTAGTTAAATGTTTTTTTTTTAGGTCTTTTCTTTCTCTGTGCAGTTTTGATTCTTTCCTTCATACTATTTCATTTGTGGAGCTTCAGCTTTAATTAAAGAAATTTGGTCATCCTAAAATGTCCTATCATTGGTAAAAATGATCTCAAAATTGTCCGTGTGGTTGTATAGAAATGAGGTAGAAATGAGGGGTTTTATGGGGCTTCTCTTTCATATTCATGGATCCTGCATCTCTTTATCGCATATATTTGCGAGAGAAATGTGTGGTTGTATAGAAGAATGGGACAGCTGGGAGGGTAGAGTAAATTATCTAACATCAGTTAATTCATATTGTTCCAGTGCAAATGATTATATTCTTAATTATGTTATGATATGAGAAAAATCTTTCTAAAAAGGTATGGACTAGACTTGATATCGCAAAATATGGGAAAATATTCTAATTTTGTCAATAAGATATTAAATAGCTTCATCCTTGTGTGTTTCTTGTGACCTATATGCTGCCATATGCATGGAGTTCTTCATTTTAGTTTTAGATCTTTTGGTCCTTCATACAGTTGGTATTCAGTGATAAAAGCATTAATACTGCCATAGAAGGGTGCACGTGCAAAAGTCAGGTAAGGGTTTCTCATGCATGTGATTAGAATTTTTGGACCTGGGCCAACTTAATAAAAGCATTCTTCAAAACTCTATAGTGAATATGAACATCTACTTCATTATAGAAGGTTAATGAACTTGTTGCAACGTATCCCTATCAGCACTGCCTTACATAATCAATTAATTTGATTTTGGGATTTCATTTTGATGATCATTATGTTGCCCATTTCTAGGGTTAACAATAATCTTTCTCACGGTATTTATTTCATTTTCTGTTTTGGCCTTTCAAGCTCATTTTCCTGTCTTTGTAATGTTTCTTGGAGTACCATTTGTAAGATAGATGGTTTTGTGAAGTCAAGCCTTCAAATCTCAGCTTCTGTAATGTTACCAAGCTGTAGCACTTTTAGCAATGCCGTCTCTTCTAATCATTGGTGTTTGTATGCATAGTTGATTTCTGTGCTGGAGTCCTAACTGCTTTGCTCTATTTCACTTTCTCATGCTTCCAGAACCGCACCTCAATATTTTTATGCGGTCATATCTTACTTAGGTACTTACCTTTTTCTTTTCCCCTTTTTTTTGGGTTTCTTTGTCCGTTTTATCCATGAAGCATTAGAGAGCTAATACGTTTCCAGTTGTACTTTAACCTGTATGTCTGTCCTCATGTTGACGCCAAAAATACTATATTGTGCATGAATATCATATTTGGTTTGCTGTGGATCATTTTGTGGTGGTTTGAATATTGTGTTCTTTATTGTGACTTGATGTCTATCAGTACCCGTATTTTTTATTGCTTGTAAAACTTTATTGTTAGTTTAATTTCTATTGTTTCATCCAAACACAAATAATGCTTTGAAGCATTAATGAGACTCCTAACTCTTGAAACCAAGGAGCCTTGAATGTTATTATCTATATTGAGATTCCATTACTTTAATGTGGGTGATATGGAATTTGTTGTAAACGTTGAAATTGGTTTAGTAAGACTTCAATTTGGAGCAATTTTACTGTGTAATCTTTTAGTGGTAAAACAGTGGCAGTAACTGCCAGAACTACTAGGAAATCTGATGAATTTGTAAGACTTCAAGAATATCAGGTGGTTTTGAGTGCACGTAAATATTTTAAAACTTGTTGGAATTGTTTTAGTTGGTTTAGCATTTGTTGGAATTGTTTTAGTTGTTTTAGTTGCCTTTATTTGAGAAGTTACCGAGTATCATATATTTGTTCTGCAGGTGGCTAGTCTTGGGACATTCGTAGTACTCTCAGCTGTCATTGTGTTCTTAATTCAACCATTCTTTGCTTCGCCAGCATTTGCGACATTCCAAACTGCCACAAAAACTGAAGGTGCAGTAGGGGCAAAATTGATGCGTACCGAGTTATTAAGTAGTGCTTGGACTGGTTTCCTGGCTGGCTGTTTACATACATTGTCAGGGCCAGACCATCTTGCTGCTTTGGCTCCACTGTCGATTGGGCGTTCCCGAATGGAAAGCGCTGTTGTTGGAGCTCTCTGGGGCTGTGGCCATGATGCTGGGCAGGTCATATTTGGGTTGCTGTTTCTTTTGCTCAAGGATCGACTCCACATTGAGATTATCAGAACTTGGGGTACAAGAGTAGTTGGTTTTACCCTGCTTGTTATTGGTGCTCTGGGAATTAGAGAAGCTTCTGAAGTTCCAACTCCATGCGTTGCCCTGGAAAATGGAGAATGTGATGTTAGTGTCTATGAAGCACTAGAAAGCCCAACAGCAGGGAAGAAGAAGATTGGCTTTGCTACTTTTGCCACTGGGATTGTCCATGGGTTGCAACCCGATGCACTGATGATGGTCTTGCCTGCTCTTGCATTGCCTTCGCGCTTGGCTGGTGCTGCATTTCTCATCATGTTCCTGTTTGGCACTGTTGTTGCAATGGGAAGTTACACAGTATTTCTAGGCTCATGTAGTCAAGCGCTAAAGGATCGAGTACCTAGAATCACTGAGAAACTCACTTGGATTTCTTCTCTAATAGCAATTGCGCTTGGCTTGGCCATTATAATTAGTCAGTTTTTGGGATACAGCTTGTATTGATCCGCCAGATACACTATCAATATTCAAATTTGCAAGCTAGAATTTTAGTGTTAGAGAAAGATCTTTAGAAATAGCCAAATCTCTGTCCGGCAAAAAGATTTATCTCTGCTGCATATCTTATCTCGGTGAAAATCATTATCTTTGTTCTCATTTACTTAGATATTTTACTTAATGTGAGGTTGTAATTTTTGACATACAAGTTGAAGTTATGTCTTTGAAAAATCTATGATTCATCATGGTAGAATTGGAGCTGTGTTGAACAATATACCATGGCTAATGCCTTGCCTTGAATTAGTTGATGCCACATTTCTACAGGTTATCTTCATATGGAGGGGTTTCGTTGTTTGCATGCTTCTCTAAGATTTTATTTTTATTTTATTCTTTTTATACTCCACAAAGAGTTTGATGCTGAGATGCGCATCATCAACTACTTGCGTTGCTAAGGGTTCCGGATGCCAGAATTAGTCTTAACTAATATGAATGACTTCAGGGGTTTGCATGTCTCCTCCAAGATGAAGTTTTGTTGATCTCTTCATTTTTAATTACCAATGTTTGTTCCTCTCTTCCTCAACAAATGGGAGAAGAGACATGTATGCATCAGCAATCAGCATGCACAAAGGTACATTCATTTAACATCATGATAATAATTTTGGTGGTGATGAGTTGAATTTATCAAAATAATTATAAGGATGAGGCAGCAGAGAGTATTGCTAGCACCACTTCCCAAGCGCTCTGCAAATTGATCTCATAGAAAATTGCTTAAGTCCTTAGAAAACTGATTTTACAAGGGATGATTCCTTCAAGTCTTCACAATTCTCGGCCTCAATGGATTTTTCTACAGCATTTTGCAGTTTATTTCATTGTGCCTTTTAGTTTTGCACACCAATAATAACTAGCAGCAGCAGCATTGCGCTTCACAAAGTACGCTTAACATTTGTTGCGTTTGTTCAAAATTTATGATACAATAGTTATTGCCTCTGCCTAAAACTTTCTTATAGCAGTTTATCTTGACGCATTTACAGCTTTGCCCAGAGCACGAGCTCAAGAGTAAACCAAAGCAACTGAATAAATCAAGATCCCCATCCCCATCCCCATGCCCCCCAAAATTATCGTTTTTGCACCGCATCAAGTAAATCTAGTGCTTTAAGTTGCCACTTCAAGCCATAACTCCCAACTCCAAGGCCAAAACACATTAAACCTTTTTGCTAATATCATACAGCACACAAACATCAGCTGCCGTCTTCATCTGAAATCATAGAAGAATTCCATTGTAATCCAGATTACATCAAATTAGCAAATTTAGTATTTGCAGGAAATGCATGATCCAGTATAGATTAATAAACAAAAGACTTTGCTGAAAAATTTACACAATTACATAGGAAATAAGTTCTCTAGCTCCATACTAGCCGAAAAGGTTTTGAAGCTAACAATCAGGGACTTAGCTTCATGTACTGGAGTGGGGTTTTTTTTTTTTGACCCCACTGACTTAATAATAATAATTATAATTATCACCACCACAACTTTCGATTTTGTTCTTTTTTTTTTTTTTTTAATAGTTTAAATCCATTAAAACTTTTTAATGGACCCTACTAAACACAAGAAAAATATAACCTTTTTTTTTTTATTAATTGTACTAAATTTTGATCCCCCCCGATTCAAAATCTTGACTATGTCCTTCCTAACAAGATACAGAATCAGACAAGTTTTTGGTTCTAGCAACAAGCTAAAGGATCAAAGTTCCTTAAATTCCACAATAATCAAGTTCTTCTAAGTTGTTGGCGTAGGGTGTTGACACTTGCATATAAGTTCAGATATTCTATGCCTCAGCCACTCCTGGTATGCCTCGTGCATAAATGCATAACTATTACCAAACACAAAAGTCAATAGGATTCTTAAAAAAACCTTAAATTTTGGTTCAATGGTCTGGATAAGACATGCAAGAACATATGTACCTTACAAAATCAATATCAGGAATCCTGGACATAATGATACGAGTTTAAAGAGTATGGAAAAGAATCTCAATATCTATCAACATATATGTCATTTGATTGTCAAAAAGACTTCGTTGATGCATGTTAAATCAATAAGAAAGGTATTAATTGCTACCTGTATAATATTTACGATTTGCTTGATTACCCATCCAAACAAACTTAATCCAAGTAGGACAGAGGTAAGTGAGCACTCCTTTAGAGATCTTAGTAAAATCTGTAATTGGGAAAGAATAAATTATGAAAAAATAACACAATATAAGTCTGGGAGAAAAAGAAAAAAGATTGTTAAATAAAAGGACTTACATCCATCAAAGCTTCATTCTGTTTCTCGGCGACAAGAAACAAGATTATATAAAGAACCTGCAGTTTTAACAGTCAGATAAAGAATGGAAACTATACAACAAGTTTAGAGAGTAAATAGAGACACCAAAGTCATAATTACCTCGCAAGCTGCACAGCAGTACGCCATGAACATTCGGTTTATTCGGTTTCCATAGTAAGCCTTGAAAAGCCAATTAGTGCTGTCTTTCACATCTTTATGACTAGCTTTGCCTAATAAGAATGTACTATGATTGAAGCATCAGAGATAACTATCCTGTCTCAATGTCCAAAACAATTGGCCATGCATGTTGCAGAAAAGAAAGTTACCTGTACATCTGCAGCCAGTGGCTGGCAATATCTAGGGCAAGCAATGACACAAAAACCAAGCCAGGTCTAGAGAAATCAAAATGAAAATATAAACAACTAAACAATGTCCAACAGACATTCATGTTACTTTCAGCAATTATGCAAATGAAAACATGAGAAAAACATTACCTGTAAACTTGAGAAAGGATGACTAGTAAACAAGCGGTGCTAATCCTGGATAAGAACAGGTTAATAAAGTCACCATGCAAGCAAAAGCAAATAAGACTTAGATCAAGAAAATTAAAAACAGAAAACAAAGAAAAAACTTTCATAGAGGCAAGTGCATCAGTCAACAGAGAGAATTTCACCTATCTGTTACCATGTCCAAAACAGCTCCAAAAGTTGATACTGAACAAAGCCAAAGAAGAATGAGATATTCAACCTTAAGCAACTAGTTTGTTAAAAATATAACCATCACCTACTAAACATGGATTACCAGTTGCTTGTTCCATTGTTTATTAGTCTCCTAACAAAATCACGCTTCTGCCCAATAATGTAATAGTGTTCTTTCAAATAAATATTCTAGGTAATACAGAGTGAAATTTAATATCCTCAGATTGGCTGCAATTTATCTGAATATGAACATGCATTCTAATTAAAATGCAAGTCACTAATCATTGAGATAAGTCTCGCTGTTCATGAGTGAATACTGCAAAAGAAACCAGAATTACTTGCATACCATAATTATTGTACGTGCACAAAACTAAAAAAGAAAAAGAAAAAAAAGGAAGAGAGAAGCAAAAAGAATCCAAAACACTGAATTAGTAGCTCATCTGAAAAGTTTGACATGATTTTTTAGATTGTTGCGACTCACAAATAAAATGTACCCAAATGCTAAATCAGTGTGCATCAATTCTTAAAGTAGTAGAGGTTGCATACACTAGAAATTTCAAATCAATATCACTTAAATGGCTGGAGATTTTGCATGAAAAACACTTAAATCCTAATAGTCCTTAAACTCTTTCAGAGCAAAAGTAAGTAATATGATACTTTAGTATCTCATAAAATTAAAATTGAAACCCTAAACCTCAATTGCAGTTATATTTTGAAACCCAAGCCTTGCCATGGGTTCAATAAGGTTAAGCATCGTAAAGTGGTAGAAGCTTCAAAGTATTGTACAAAGAAGCCTAGGACATTATCCTACCAGCATAGAAAAGTATTCAAAGTGTATGTTTCTTTTGAAACAGTAGAAGTATTCTCGATAAAACAAGGGGCTTGAGTACTGGTCACAATTACATATAGATTTACGATTTTTTTTTTTTTTAACACAAAAGAAGGTGTTTTAAAAAATAATAGGTCCATACCTTGATTGAATTTGCGAGCACACCAACCATCAATGCCATCACAAACAAAGCTAAAATTTTAATACGACAATGACATTAGAATCCAATTTCAGGAGCTAAGGCAGATAATATAGAAAAATCTTGAAAGAAATTTGATTGAAGTCTAATTCTCACCTTATAAAATAGAGAATGCCAAAAAGATTTTTGTTGGAAAAGCATATGGCAAAAGCAAAGCAATTCAAGAAAACCCTTGTGTATCCTGCATTTGCATACCATACATAAAAAAATGTATGAGATTTGAACTTTTCTTTTTAGGAAAAAAGAAATTAGAAATTAGTAAAAACAAAAAAATAGGAAAACAAACCAACTATATTGGGAATGTAAAGGTAGACAGTTAATTTGTTGGGCCTTTCTTTTGAATTGTTAGCCATTGAAGCTTCACTGAAGATTAGCACTGCAAGTAGAATAAGAAAACAAAGAACCAAAAAAATAATTGAAATTAGCATGTAGAGAAAATCTTGAAAGCAAAAATATCAAAAGTACAGCAAATTAAATTTAGTATTCTTCTATCTCCAGCTACCAGTACGAAAATTAAATCACTTCCTGAAGCTATTTAAGATCTGACCCAGAAATAGGAGATAAAACGGCAGGATCTAGGATATGAAAGAAACTAAATTGGACAAAAAGAACTACTAAAAAGAGGAACAGATTAAGAAAACCTGAGCAAGTAGACGGTGATAAAATAAAAACACCTGGTCCAGTTGCAAAATCAATTTATCTTCTCTATCCCGTTCGATTCGATTCGATTCTTTTAGCGCCTGCTTTCTGATTAAGCGAAGACGGCTGCAACTATGAAAATTTGTTTTTTAATATGGGCCGAATTTATTAAATAACTAGATTTTCGTACCTTATGATCCTTATCAGAATTTTCAATTCGCAAGTAACCAAGTGGGTTAATACCCGTAAAAAAAAATAATAATAACAAATAAGGCAGAAGGAAGAATCTTATGCGAATTAGCGCCTCAAATCTCTCCATGAAGAAGAAATTAAAGGTAATGCTGCAAAATTCAAGAATTAAAAGCAAACAAACAAAAAAAACGAAAATGGACAGAAATAAAAAAGTGACAGTTTCTAAATAAATACATAGGTCAATGAGTAAACCATTTAGACGCAGACGTGGAATATCAGAGAGTTAATGAGCTTGAAGACGAGAATTGTACATTGAATTAAACATAAAGAGTGAAAAAGAAAACCTTGGATTGCATTTGTGGGAGAGTGGTGATGGCAGTTCGCCGTAAAAGAAGAGCATTGGGGCTGTAGGGAGTTGCAAGGCTGTTGAGAGTTGGTTTAGATACCCGCTGTATTTTTTTTAGAAATAATGCGATAAAAAAAGAAAAGAAAAGAAAAATAGCATGGGTCGAAAAACAACGTATTCTTGCTGCCATTTTATTTTGCAAGTGTTTGAATGATGTCAAATTTGCCTGGTTAACTATACGGCCACCTTTGCTTTGTTCTTCTCCTTTATAAAGAAGAGACGCAAAGAAATGGAGAAATAGAGAGAAAACGATGGGATGGAATAAGAAAGAGAAAGCTTCGGTTAAATTTATAATATATATATTTTTTACCATAAAAAACTAAGCTAAATTCTAGCTCACGTGCTGCCAAGTTAGCTAATGGTGTTTATTAATATTAAATTGACTAATATAGAAGCTTAACAAGTCACTTAGAGTACATATGTTAAAATGAATTTTATGTACAAGTTAAGAGTGTCAGTAGATGGGTTTAATTTCGGAGATTAAACAAATATTAAAACCAAACCTATTCTCTATTCACAAAGATGCTTTGCAGCTATCTAAATTGGTTTCATGGTTTTGGCATGCGTCGAGAGTCAGGCTTCGAGGTGGAAACAACAGCCCGCTTTGTGTACACTGAACCAACATCTGGAACTCCGACACGTGGAGAAACCATTGTTGCATTAATGGGCTGAAAGTTCGTATTTCCAACAAACCAATAGAGAGCCCATTTCAGATTGCAGAGTGTGTATTTGAGAGCTTTGGTCCAAATCTCCGGCTTATTGAAACTCAGGGTGATTGGGTGATCTTCCACCACTCTGTCATTAACAATCCTGCAAAATTTTATTTAAAATTTAAAGAGAGACAATGGCAACAGCATATAGGTGTTCAATCACAAGCAATGGTTTCTCCACAAATATGCAAACTCAATCACCATGACTTACTTGAATGGAAGTATAAAACGCTTCTCCGGTGGAATGTTATTTTCTTGATCCTTCAAGTATGCAAACTCAGCAAAGTCCTTGAGGCAGGTTAAGAACAATGCCATTGCTTTGTCATAGTGAGTACTCCAGAACAAGTTCACTGGACCAAACCTGACAAATACAGACATCAATTTTTTTCTAAAGAAAAAAACAAATCCAATGGGCAGTTGAAAAAACAAATATATAAACTGAAATTCGAACCAGATGACACAGGCATGATCTATAATTCTAACCTAACTTTTTCTACAAGAACATTAGGAAGAAAGTTTTAGTCCTGCCACTTGAATACTTTTACCCAGTCAAATCCATCAAAGCCCAATTCCATGCATTATGTTCTCTTGATAGGGAAATTCATACACAAAATCCATATCCTTCCTGTACCTACCAAATCAAACAAGAGAGCCAAACGCACTATCAAGGTGGATTTGACACTTACAAATCATAAACGCTGTTGTTTGTGTCCATTATTCGTGGGTAGCTCCCCATGGGAATAATTGTTATCCGATATCTGAGAAGTTAATGGTTAAGGAAACCGATTGGATAATTCAATATATGATTTCAAAGCATGACAGCAACTCATTAGAGATAAAGATATCCTTTGCTTTACGAACCAAAAACTACTGTAAGGAAAAATGACCTTAAATTTAGTGGTCGTAGCAAGATTTAAATGAAACACAACAAGAGACCCAGTAAGAAATTTACTAATATTAACAAATTACAAAGACAAACATGTAGAGGCTCCATCTGAAAAGGATACTGAAATTTTGGTTTGAAATATTTACACATTGTATGGAGAAGAAGACAAGCTTGGCCCCAGGCAGCATTCATCTCATCCCATTCAACCTGAAAGATCCACAACCTCATAAATATGACATCCATAATCAAAACCTTACTTTCAATTTTGTTGGGAAAGACTGCAAGAAACAGACTTTCAAAATAAGGAAAGCAGTTGAGAATAAGAAGAGCTGCAACTAGAAAGTTCTTATTCCATGGTTCTCAATCAGTTGTAGTAGTAATGCAACCAGAAGAATACGGTTCAGTACAAGAAATGTAAACAAAGATATCTGCATTTATTGTGACCATTTGAACAACTTATGAACAATATTACGATCATATGTTATCACACACATGTAGTATCCAGGCAGTATCAACATGCACTATTCTCACTCCTGTGATAAATGATCTTCTGCATATTAGTATGTTCAGACTTTTTCTCATGATATATTTTAGGAAATCAAGGCTTTTTTTTTGGGCTTCCATTAAGAGTACCACATTTATATATCACATGCAATACTCCCTTTTTCCCAACAAAATGCTCATCACCATACACGTATGTTTGACCTTTTCTTGTCATAAATTTCAGCAATTGTGAAACCTAAATAGTCAGGATTAAGGCTTTTCTTGTTTGAGTTCCATTAAGAGTAGCACCTTAATGGTGAGTCAAACTTGTATTTTATATCCCTCTTTTATCACTCTTCCTTATAAACAGACAACAAGAAAAGAAAATGAACGGGTAGAAAGTTAGAGGACTCGAGTAGTTGCCTTCAATGTCATGTTGGTGAGACATAGAGTACATTTTTAAAAGTCAAATTTCACCATGAGTTGCATAAGGGAAGACTCCGAAAAAGGCATACTGAGAATTAACCAGGGCATTAAATTAAAAAAGTTCACTTTTTTGCTTACTGGAATTTTAGGAAGCCTTCCAAGTCGAAAATTGTTTATTGTCCCAAATTCTCCGTCATGATGGATGGGGAAGACATCATTCAGCACATTCGTTTTCTTCAACAACTCCAAATGAGCTTGAGAAACTTCAATCTTTGCCAGAATCGCATCTTTCTCTTCCTGTTGATAGGAGGTCTTGTCAATTGTGATGGCAATAAAATGACCCCCCACCCCCAAATAAATTTCTCTTTATTTTTCATAAAAGTACATAAATATGCTCATGAATTGCTTCAAGACAAAAGATACTGTAAAAGCAACCTACAAAATCAATGATCCACGGGAAAATTTGCCTGCAAAATTAGGAATTTGGAACTTAGATGCCTAATGGCTTTTGCCATAATGAGCTATAATGTTGCAAGTGATCAAATTAAACATTTGAAGATTTAAAGAGAGAGAGAATGAAGATTTTGAAAGAAATAAGTTTCTTCTCTATCCTGTAAATCAAAAGCATTACAAGGGTTGGAATTTATGCGCAAGAATTAGATGCTAGGAAATATTTTACAAAACACATAAACTAAGGCCCTAATAAGAAAACATATTCCTAGTTATAGAAAATCTCCCCCGTCATAGAAAATCTGGGTTAACAACATTACACTGAAATGAAGTACCCTGGGTTGCTGCTAATGTGGAAGTATATCAGACATATCAAAATCACTACCATCTAAAAGCACTACCACAACAACAATATTATTAATTACAAATATCACATACTAATGGACAACATTTGGCCTTCTAAAGGAAAGTCCAAAAAAACAATTTAATTACTACAAAAATTAATCAAAAATAAGAAAGGTTAAGAAAAACTAGGATGTTCAGTGCACTTATTCAGAGAAAAAAAAAAAAAAGAACAGAAAAAAAGGGAAGATCAGTGACATACCTGATGTGAAATCAACCGAAACTGAAAATTATTGAACTCCTGCCAATACCTGTCACATATTGAGTTCAGAAAAGATGAACAATCAAAAGCCATTACCTAAATGTTATCAAAGAATGTGTCTATCATACTAAAACACATCTTAGACTAAACTGTGATTCTCACTGATAGCTTTGTTCAGCAGAAGAGTTTAGGGTGATTGCATGACAACAATCTGAGCTAGAATAGAGTGACTGTGACGAGAACAATTTAAGAAATTAGGTTTAAAGAAAAACTTTTAATTAAAATTCTGAATTAAGAAAAAAAAATAATACAGAAACTGCATAGGGCCATACTATTTATATAAATTGACAAAAGAAAAAGAAAACAGAAAACCTAATTCTAGATGGAAAACAATTCCCAACTCGTTATTGACTATCACCTAATTCTAGATGGAAAACAATTCCCAACTCGTTATTGATTATAATACTTTAACAGATATAGAAAGAAACTAAGACTCATTCCTAATTAATAAGGTAAAAGACTTCACCAAAATGAGAATCCAAATTAAAGAAGGAAACTCAAAAAAATAAGGAAAATTGCAAAATTAAGGATCAAACACTAATAATTTAACTTAAATCTTTTCTTGGATGCTAAAGGATCAGAACAAAAAGTTTAGTCACATACAGAGGAAATAACAATGTAAATTTCCTGGAGATGGAACTTACCGCTCCTCTAATTCTTTTAAGCGGACAGATTTTAACTCTAGTGCCTTCAATTCAGCATTTACCTCTGCATTTTGTTTCTCTATTTCTTCAATTGCTGCTTCAAGTTTTCTTTCTTCTTCTTCAATCTTAAACAGTAAAGTAAATAAACATTACATTTTTTCAAGACAAAATAATTTCACATAACAGAGGGTCTGCAAATAAGCATAAATATTTTGACTCAAGACAAAATAATTTCACATAACAGAGGGTCTGCAAATGAACATTAAATTTTTTGACTCAAGACCAAATAATTTCACATAACAGAGGGTCTGCAGAGACATCTTGCACATAAAATGAATATATACCACCCTGACATTCCAAAAAAGTTGTGAACTGAAATATATCAATTTCTTTATTCTGCTCATAATTTTATCACAGTTTATTCTTTATTTCAACACCAAAAGCAAGTGTATTAATCTTAACCTATTCATCCAAATTCCTTAATTTCAGAAAAGTTGTTTAAAGTCCATTCCCTAATTTTATGACAGTTTATTCCTTAGTTGGATTTTTTTTACTAGTCTGAAAATTAGTTACTTTAATATTAACCAAAAGTTTCACAAGTTATCATCACCAAAAAATGGCTTGATTCCCAATATTATTTCTAAGACTTTCTGGCATGTTTAAAGATGAATGCCCTCAGTAGCATTACTATGAATGCACCTTTAGCTTCTCTTCAAGATAATCAGCCTCACTAAGAACGTCTCGTTCTTCCCCCTCCAAGCGCTGAAGGCAGGCTTCATATGCTTCAATGTCTCTGTTTATATCTTCAACCTCCTTATCAAGTTTGCCAGACAAAATCCTCATGCACTCGAGGCATAGAGGTTGCTCAACCTGAAAATGCAAAATGAAACACAGAAATCTTGATCTGAATACCTCAGCGAAAACCTTCAACCTAATAGATAAAGGCTAAGCATGCATTTGCAAACTAAAAAACTAGAAAACAAAACTAAGTAATTTGATAACTTTAAAACCTGTGTCTGGGTTGTAGCAATCTCAAATGCCCGTTTGAGGACAGTTATGGTCGAATGAAACCCAGCGTCATTGGGTGGCAACTGACCATTAGATCCTCCTTCTATTGATGGTGAATTTGTCCCACCTGCATCAGATGCAGACTTATACACAACTACAAAAGATTCATCCATTGCCTTTCCAGAATGGCCAGGATCAGACTGAACAGCTGCACCACGAGGACGTGGAGGGATTCCCTGTGCCTGGGGTTTCTGTTTAGGCAATACGACAAAAGAATTGTCCATTCGTGTTGAGCCTAGCACACTGTTGGCTCCATGCATTGAATAGCCTGCTGCAATACATTCCAGGTAATAAGTCGGAGCAAACATCTGATTTCTGTCAACTGAATCGCGTGAATCAAGTTACCAAATTACAACCTCACGTAGATTTTCATCACTTATCACACATTATAAATATAGAAAACAATTTATATATACAGACAAGAAGCTGAAATTTCTGAAGCACAGCAATAAACTCGTTGAAGACGGAAATTAGCTTGCTAAAGTTTCACAATTTACAAAGACCAGATAATATAAAACCAATGTAGCCAACAATTAACAGACAAAATTCGCAACAATCAGGGCATTGAACCTCAGTCCACAAGCCGACTCGAAAGAGCAACTCGGACTCAGTTTTAGGCCACAATTGTCATAAATTAGAGAAAGTATTATGCTGCTAGAACTAATTGAAGCACCAGTTGCAAAAAACCAATGCGAGCAACAATTACCGAGGCTAGTCATAAATTTCATCATGCAATCATCATAAATCGCGCGAGGAATTATTCAATAGGAATCCATAGCAGCCCTAAACTGCGACAAAAAAAAAAATAGAAAGCTAACCTGAGCGAGAGGAAGAATCGTTTAAGAACTTTTCGGCATAGGAATCGACGCCGACGATGCAAAGGGAGTGGCGGCAGTTCTGGCACACCCATCGAGGAAGATTGGGATCCACGGGAAAGGTCCGACCCTTATCGTGCATCGTATCCTCCTTGTTCAGTAGTAGTATTTATCGTTCAATTGGTAATATCTGAGATTTTTTTGACAGAGGCAAAAAGGAACCAGCTTTTGTCTTCACTTCAATATTTCCTCTATTGCCGAGCTCAGAGAAAATCATAACAGTAATTGGATTTTATTGTTTGTTCGTTAATTTCAAGATTTGAGACTCCTAATTTTTCCCGGATAGTACTGTTTTGCAGGGGAAATGGCGCTCCCAATTCCGATCGGTTACTCCCCGGGTCAAACTTGGATCACAATTATTTTTCTAAAATGTCATTTTTATTTTACATGTATACATAATATGTGCATAAATGCAATTGAGGTAAGGATGATGACAAGTCGGGGCAGGGTCAGAGATTGCACCTCCATTTATTACCTTATCAGTGGATGAGGATTCTCCGTTTTTACTGCCGATTTAATAAGAGGGAGAAAATTTTACCAGACCTCACCCCTCATGGAACTCTAACATTCTTAAAAAATAATTTTTTTAATTTTAAAAAATAATATTTTATAAATAATTAAAATTAAAACATAACATTTAATAAATAAAAAATTTATGTACAACAAAAATTGCAGGCAGGTCAAGCACAACCGCCATTGGTAGCAGTATAAGTATAACCACCAGCTCCACCAAAAAGGAAGCCAATTTTAGAACAGTTAAAGAGATTGGTAGCTGAAAATTTTCATGGGCATGATCCTTTGACACCTGCTCAGGCATACGAGTGGTTGTTTAAAATTAAAAGATTATTTGAAATCACAAGTAGCCTACTAAAAGAAAAACGTGAGTCTATTGTGGCTCTGCTATAGGGGTACCATTTATATGGTGGGATTTAGTTTGGAGGCACACCCCAGTGGATCAATTGAATTGGAATTTCTTTGTGACACAGTTTGAGAAGAAGTACATTGGTTTTGAGTATAAAGCAACTATGCATGATGCCTTCTACAGGTTGAAGCAAGGTAATAAGACATCGTTAGAATATGAGCGCGAGTTTGAGTGCTTATTTGGATGAAAGTCAGTCTATAAAAAAAAAAGTTGTGTCAGAGGTTTAAGAGAGAATTGCATAATGAAATCAGGTAGATTGTGGGGATGCAATGACACCCCAACTTGAGATCACTTGTTGAGGCTGCTCTCAAGGTAGAAGCCATACATATAGAGGAGGTTGACAAATGGTCTCGGTATCAACAAAAAAGGAAGCAAGGACAATTTAGTGGTAAGGGAGGCCAAGATAAAAAATTCAAGGGATCTCCACATCTCAGAGCCATGCACTAGCTACTTCAGGCAGAGGTCAGGGTGGTGCATCTCGTGGTAATACGCCAGCTGCATCCGTAGACAATACACCCTAAGATAAAGATAGTGGGACAATAGTGACATATGACCATTGTGGTAAAGTTCATCCATAGGAATGCTGATACCTGACTGTAGCTTATTTTAAGTTTGGTTCGAAAAACATCGAATTAAAGATTATCCTTTAGTGTAGACTGCTATAGCTACATCATCAGCACTTGGTTCTAGATCTTTTGGACAGAGAATTAATGGTAGAGAAGCCACCCCTCAGGAATCGAGGCATGCTGCAGGTCAAATTTATGCAATCAGGACTAAAGAAAAAAAAGATGCTTCTGATGTGGTAGTAGGTAAATTTATATTACTATCTGATATAGTACATGCTCTTATCGATCTTGGTTCTACTCATTCCTATATTAATACTGAGTTAGCATGAGGTAAAGGGATGAGAGATACATGTTTAAATCAGGATATTCTTGTGAGTAATCCTTTGGAGCATAGTGTAATAGTGAATAAAGTGTATAAAGAATGCCCTATTAGTGTTCAGGGTTATGTGCTCCTAGCAAATCTGATTGAACTCTGTTCTATGAATTTGATGTGATTTTAGGGATGGATTAGTTATTCGCCCATCAAGCGACAGTAGATTGCAAATGAAAGAGAGTTACTTTAAAACCTGAAGAGAGTCGGCAGATTATAGTTGTAGGTGTGAGAATCGACTTCTTATCTGATGTGATATCTGCCATAGCTACTAAGAGATTGATTAGAAAAGAATGCATTGTTTATTTGTGTTATGCAATAGAGGCAAAAAGGTCCAAAGGTATTAGAAGTACCTACTATTAGAGAGTTTCTTAATGTGTTCCCTGATGAGTTACCAGGCTTGCCACCTGATAGGGAAGTTAAATTCTCTATTGATGTTGCTACAGGAATTGCTCCAATCTCTATTGCGCCTTACAGAATGGTACCCATAAAATTAAAAAAATTAAAGATATAGTTACAAGAGTTGCTTGACAAAGGGTTTATTAGACCCATTGTGTCACCTTGGGGAGCACCATTATTGTTTGTGAAGAAAAAGGATAAGACACTCAGATTCTGCATAGACTATAGATAGTTAAATATGGTAATATGGTGACCATTAAAAATAAATACCCCCTTCATCGTATAAAAGATTTGTTTAATCAGCTGAAGGGAACGAGTGTATTTTTAAAGATTGATCTTGAGATTAGGGTATTATCAAATGTCAGTGAAAGAAGCAGATGTACCAAAGACTGCTTTTCGCACCAGATATGGTCACTATGAGTTTCTGATAATGCCATTTGGGCTCACAAATACACCAGCAGCCTTTATGGACTTAATGAATAGGATTTTTCACCCTTATTTGGACCAGTTTGTAGTAGTCTTCATTGATGATATTCTGGTGTACTCAAAGACACCGAAAGATTATGATAAGCATTTAAGGATTATTCTACAGACCTTGAGAAAAAAGCAACTGTATGCCAAGTTTAGTAAGTGCAATTTTTGGCCAAATGAAGTATCCTTTTTGGATCATATAGTGTCTGTTGAGGGTATAAAAGTAGATCCTACAAAGATTGAAAGTGGGCTTTGGGTTGGACCAAGGTGCAACCTATTTAATCCACTATAAAAGGCAAGAGGATGCAAATTTTTTGGGTGTGATCCTTATCTCTTCATCCCTTCTTCTCTCCCTAGCTTGACTGAACACTTCTCTTCTCTTTCTCTCTTAAGTTTCTTCAATCTTTCTCTCAATTTCTCACCTAATCCAAGCATCCCAAGTGTGATCCAACATCCCTACAAGGTTATTAAGATCTTTACTCTTTGATTTAAGTAAGAATAATGGGTGAAATCAAGGGTTAAAGTGAAGATCTTGAATTTGGATAAGTGAAATTTGAGCTTTAAATTTAGTTTAAGGGTTCCTAGAGTTATTTTTGGGTACCTAGAGTTCATTTATAAAGTCATTTTGAGCGAAAAAGATTAAAATCTTAATGTTTATTTGATGAAAAAATTCAACCCTTTGTAGATTCTCAAGGTGGTGTGTAAGCTTTCAGGAATAAAGGTAAGAAAAACGAAGTCTAGGATAGCTTAAGCAAGTGTATAAGGTTTATGGCTATAAAATCTATCAATTTTCATCAATTTTAAAGGTAATTACATTAGGTAACTTAAGTGAACTTATGTTAATGCATGCTTAAATTGAATATAAGTTTAGAAAAGTGATTAAGAGCTTTGAAAATGACCTTTAGAATGTTTAAATGGAATTAAATGAATTGGTAAGGTATGAAACCTACCTTGGCCGAATGGAATCTTAGTATATATTAAGTTATTTTTTGTGTATATATGATGTGTGATGGCCTAAAATGATTTTAAACATGAAAAGAAGTATCCATTAATTTATTTAGAAATTATGGAATTTGTATGAATATTTTAGAAAGTGAAATTACATTATGTTTAAAGTGAAAATATTGAATTATGATGAAATAATTCATAAAATAAGTGGAAGTGATCAATTATAGTGAGATAATTCATAAAATGTGTAAAAGTGATGAAAAATCTGAGTAACTAGTGTATTGAAATGCAAATGTAAATGAAAGAGTTGAAATGTGAAAAGTGAATTTAAAATATGTAAGTAATTTTGCCCTCAATAGTGGTTAGGCGATTTAAATCTGTTTTAGGATATGTTTGATTAGCCATAAGAATATCCATATCATAGTGCAAGTTATGACAATTTGCTTTACTATGGCATGTTCGTAATGATCTTTTATAGTTTAGTGAAGTGTTAAGTGTTCAGTAAAAGTGATGGAGTGGTCCTTCGGGATAATTCCATAGTGCCGTGCTATGGATTTGTGGGATCCACATCTCGTATATCCGATTTGAAGATTTCTGCCGGGATTATACTAGGGGCATAATGGTAAAAATGAGTTAAAAGTATAAAAAGCAAAGCAAAAACGAGAAATAGATTGAAAATGACCTATATGAAAGAAAATAAAAAGTTTAGGATCAAGATGGTAATTTACCTAAATAATAAATTTAAAGGGGTAAAAATGATAAAGTAGTGAATGAATGACTTAAAATTGAACTTTTGTAATTTTAGAGGACCAAAATGCAATCTAACATAAAAATGATAAAATAGGGACTAATTAGTAATTTGTATGTCAAATGATGAAGTTAGAGTGAAAATAAGTGAACTAGTGGCAAAATTATAATTAAAGTTTAAAAATAATAATTTTATAATTACTAAATGATAATTTTACCATATTGATGGTATTTAATAGCATTGAATGTAAAGTGAAGTGATAGTGACGTTTTATTGAATAATTAAGTAAAATTGCATGTTTAATGCCTTGATGCATGGTTTGAAAATTTCTGGATTTATAGTCACAACCGAGCATATTTAATGCTCAGCACGTAACATTTACTGTGTGTAGATTTTGAAGATTGAGTGGAGCAAAGTACACATAAATGGAGCTTAATTTTGAAGAAAAAAGAATGGTTATAAACTCTTTTTGTATGGTATGCATATGTACAGCTTAATTTCGAAATTTAAATTTTGATTTTAAATAAATAGTAATTATGTATATGTATATGTATATGTATATGTATATGTATATGTATATATGATTTGTGATATAAAGTGGATATTGATGATGATGATGGATAAATATTTGTATAGTATTTAAACTATTATGTCCATGAGGGGCTGTGGAATTGTTTATCTTTTAGGTTGGGTAGGCAAGTTTTTAAGCCGCTATATTGCCAAATTTTTTTTTATCAATAATAGTAAATTGAACAGTTATAGGTCAATCGATAATTATAAAAGTGTATCCAACAATGATTGAAAAGACTTATAGTCAATGGATATTATTTATGGTTAATATAAGATTTTAGAAAAAAATAATTTTTTAATAATCGCTTAAATCGACATGACAATGTTATAGTAAGGGTGTTAAAAGATTAGCTGGTTTACTACTTGAGAAAATTTATGATTTCTTCATACTCCAATATTGTTGGTCGTTGTTCTTGAACAATAATCTACACATTCATTTATTGTATTGAATTATGGATTTCAACCATATAAGCTTTTAACTAACTTAATGAATAGCTAATATTGAGTAATTTGATAATTACTACTATTATTGCTAAAATATTTGACATCTTCTAGTGTCTGGACTTTTAATCTGAATATTTTTATGGGTCCAATTAGCATGAATTACATCTTTCCCTTTTTACCTATCATCTTGATATCGACTTTCGATAATTAAATACTCATACTCATTACATTATCAACAACAATTATAATCCATTTTATATAATTTATATAGTTTGTCACTAATAAAACCACTTCTTGTATTGTTTATCTAAATATGGAGTTGTTGATTGGTATTACTTTTTATCTCTTCTAGAGTATCGCCTTTTCATTTTCTTTTAAAAATTGATTGTTCCCCATTAAAAGATCAGTCACACTTCTGGCGAACTTTAAAATCATTGATAATATTACAAAATATCCTAGATGGATAATAATTGTTTACCTTTTCCATTTGATAAGTCATGTTATCAATCTTAAAGGGTTACGAACATTTATAATCATGGAATTTATAGTACACACGTCCCCTTGAATATCCATTAATACGTATCGTGCCTCATTAAAACCATACTGGAAAAAACCTTGTGGGATAAAAATCTAGTAAAGGAAAAAAGATTACACAATATCTTTAATATACATAATAAGTTACCCCATTAAAAACCTTAATAGGAAAATCCAGTGGGATAAAAACCTTAGTTAATGAAAAAAGAGTATAACGTGTATTTTTTCTCTTATAATAATATTGGTATAAAATTTTAAATTTGTGCATGTAGAGTTCTAATACATAATATTATAAATTTTTTTTTCTAAAAATAAATCATATATCTTTTGGATATGCTTACCATATATTTTCTGGATATATTATGCATAAACTAAAAAATAACAACTAAAATTTATTTTATAAATTACATGTACATTTATAAGTATGTACAAATTCATCTACACATCTTTCATTTCTTTAAGATGAGATATTTTATAAAATATAATAATATAGTCATATGTACAATAGATACATAACCAATATACTTTTATACCATATCATAAATAAGTTATCAATTCTTAAATGGTTTTCTTAACAATTTCTATTATTTTTCTTAATTATTAACCACTTCTGATGGTAAAAATTAATCATACAATAGTAATAATTATCATTTTTCAAACATACAATTTTTATTACCATAATTCTATATTGATTCATTCATTTCAAGGAATGAAACAAATGTAATAAAATAATTTCATGACATGTATACAACATAATGATATAATAGCTATAACAAATAAATGCATTGAATAACTTAATTCAAATATTTCTAAAGAATTACTTAAAGATAATAAAATTATCCAAATAAATATATATGATTATACAGAGAACTAAAATCTTTAAAAGAATATGTATTTTTAAGTAGCAATTTGATAATTACCATGTAATAAATGATTATATAATGCATAAATAGCAATAATATATGATCATAAAATATATTGTATCTAGTAACTTTACCACCACTGGAGTACTCAATGAAATATAATTTATAAACATATAATCACATTATAAAAACTTTTTCTTTCAATCAAATAAAACTTGATATTTAAATTAAGATAAAATTTAGTTTACAAAATTCGTTAAAATATTTTAAACTCTTCAGGAATTTTAGTAATTAAAATAATAAATAAATCATGATAATAGGTAAAATATAACACTTCAAAATCATATACATAAAATTCAATTCATATATGTGTATTAAATAATTTCTTTCAGAAATGTTTATATGCTTCTAGCATGATAAATTTTTCAAAAATTTTATGTAATTTTATTATTAAATAGGAAAAAAGTATCAATTAGTTACAAACTAATATGTTACCAATTGGCAAACAGTAAAAACTTATTGTATTCATTATATGAAAATTTGTATTTTTACAATCAATGCTAATCCATTGCAATAAATGTTATAAAAGATATCATATTTTACGACTTTATTGTTTACTGCATGAATATCATTTATACTCTTTCAACATCATATTTTTCAATATTTTTAACTACAAGTCCAAAAATTCATATTGAATGCAATTAATATATGTATTTTTCAATATATTTAATTTTAAGATTCTCACTATATTGAAAATATCAATATTAATATTTTTATACATAAATATTATCGATAACTTTGTCCTTTTTGGTTCATTTTAAAGATAAATGATACAATGAGATCTCTTATTTAATTTTAGATACTTAAACTACTTTTGGAGTTTAAAAATTAGTTATGTCATATATCTTTTTAGGAGTACCTGCCTTTATAATATGATCATATGGATTTATTTGCTCCTTGCCATTTCAAGATTTTATTTTTATTTAAAACCGAATAATTTACCCTACAAGGCAAACTATTCTGAATTGGAGCATTTATAACCAATACATATAAGATTTAATAAATTTCTGCATACTAACAAATACATTGACATTATAATTAATTAATCTTTTGAACTTCATATTCATAATATGAGGATCTAAATTACAAACAATGTATTTATTATTTTATTTATTTTTAGCTGCTTTCTTCCCCAACATTAGGAAAATTATTAATCAAAATGTATTTTTTAACTAAAAATTGTACTAGAGGAATTTTATGATATTTATTGGCATAATGCATGTAAGCATTGCTTACATTAATATTATGTATCCATATATAAAAACAATACTATTATTCTTATAATAATGTCTAACAATTAACTGAAGGCGTGTAATAAACATTTTTGCTACACCTTAGAGTATAAACAAGTACAAAGGGCTTATAAAAATCTTTTAGGCATGACATATAATTACTAAAAATATCAAGAAAAATATCTTGATTGCATAATTTGAAAATTGTACACTTAATTTGAATAATCTCACGAATTACATGTTGTGAGTTGATAATAAACACATACGTGACCATTTTATTGATATATTTTTTAAAAATTATAAATCATTTGAATGGTTTACATGGGGATAATGGGTCCACATATATCATCTTTATTCATTCCATAATGAAGGAAATTCAATTCTTTTATTAGCTAGTGATACTTTGGTAATATTTCTTGAAAACAAATAGATTATGAGAATTTCTTAAGTTAAATTAAAGAAACTTATGGTTTTCTAATAAATATATGAATTCTTAATAATTTATGTATTATAATCGATTCTGGATGGTCAAACCGGTCATGCTAAGTAATCAATTATTAATTAGTAATCTTAATGTAATATTTATTCAATGGATAAATATCAAGTTTCTTAATATTAATATCAAACAATTAGTAAACTTTAGATTTACTAATATTTGTAACAGTTAATAAACTAAATATTTATTAGTATTTGTATCAAATTTCAAGTTTATTATAATCAATAAACTTCAGGTTTACTAATATTAGTATCGATTAATCAATAAATTTCAGGTTTACTGATATTTGGATAATTGGTAAACAATAAGTTATTAATATTTGTACAACAATTAGTAAACTTTAGGTTACTAATATTTTAATTTATTAATAAACTTTAAGTTTACTAATATTTGTATCAAAATAAAATTAAATTATCTCTAAAAATATATTATTTATCTTATAAAATAATTTTTATATGTGGATCTTTGGTATTTCTCTTTTAGAGTCAAAATAAAAATCATTTCAACGGATATCTCCATAAATAATAAGTTTCTTGAGACATAATAATAAATATCCATATATAATAAATTGTATTTGGGTAATGACTTTGCAGCATACTCTTTTGGAGCCTTTGAATAATTTTGTGTTACCCATTAAAATAATAAATTAACACAATAGTATATATAGCTAATTAAAAATCAAAATATGACTTAAAATATGTATGTATATATATATATATATACACACACACACACACACACACCAACATATAATAAAAGAATGATCAATTTGTAATTGCAAAAAATAGATAAAATATAATTATGTCACTTGATCACGATAATAATAAAAAAATTCTATTGCATTTTTTTGTTATTTTTTTAAATTATATATTAAAATTTTTCAAATTTTATTGTATATGGGTATATTATCCTGCAACCCATAATTAATCCTATTAACTCATGAGAATTATAATAATTCAAAATTTATGAATTGAATTTACTTATCATTTAATCTTGTAAATTAGAATTTTTGATTCTTTAGAGTTGGGTTGTCGTAAACTACCGATTGCTAATAATCAATAGAGTCTATCGTGCTGATAGCATATTGTAAAACTAATTAAAGTAAAGATAGATATAGTATGAATAGAGAATTTTCTCTTATTAATTATCAATACTCATTAACTACAATGGGGTATTTATAGGTATAAAATAGAAGAGGTAGACTTCTACTAGAATTGGAAAAAGGATGAGTTTGATAGTCATCCATAAATTATCATAATTAATTGGAATTTTATATGGAGGCTTTCATTATTCATCCAGTATTTAGAAGCAAGTGAACAAAATGGGATGAAAATACTCTAATTGCCTAATTTTTCACATCTATATGAAAATCGACCAAGAATTAAAAGCCAAAAATGTGTAGCAGAATAAGAATCAATTAAGTCATGGTACATTGCTACACAAAAAACTACTCCTCAATTATGTCATATCCATTAATATTACATTTGAATCTACAAAAGCTCATATAAATCTCCATCTAATGTAATATAAAATGCACTTCACTAGCCAGCGCCAAACCTATTTCTTAATCATTCAGTTAGGCCATCTCTATCATTTCCTTTAAAGAGAAATCACTAACAGTATTTATGTTTAATTTCCTATAACATCAAAAATATGAGACACTAGTTTTAAAGGGAAAAATCTATAAATAAAAATAAAAATACATCTAATTTGATGAAAAATAATATCTTACTCAACAGTAGGTCCATATGTCAATATAAATAAATGAAAACAATAAGAGTAAAAACGAACAAGTAAAAGGACATTTTTAAACTAAATTAAAAGAATCAAACTTAACTGAATATAAAGCATGTAACTAATTAATTGAAGTTTTCAAATATAGAATCAAACTTAACTGAATACAGAGCAAATAACTAACTTAATTTTCAAATACAAAGCAAGCAACTAACTTACTAATTTTAAAATTAACTAATTAATAAATCATGAAATTTTACAGAGAAGGAACGAGCCCCTATATAAGGAGGATGGAGAGTGATAATAGGATGGGGAGAGAGTTCCGATCGGATTGTGAAAGATAAGACCGTAAAAGGTGTTGGCTTAGTTATCTGGACATTAGCACTCTGATGCTTAAGTTAGTAATTAGAAAAGAAGCTTTTAGAGAGAAAATAGACATATTTAGAGAGAGAAGAGGTATGTGCTTTACGAAAATGAACCTACTATTTATAGAGCTTGAGGAAGCTTAAACAGTATTTTCAAATAGTTGGTCTACTTAGGTAGATATGGCCTATTGTGTAGATAATGGTGATTTAACGATGGCATGTGTCAGATAGATGTATCACATCAGGGAGAGGTTACATCCGATCGAATGGCCTCATTTCATGTGTCCAGCCAACTGGCTTTGAGAGAGCTTTGATGGGCCTTTAGTTATGGTCTTATGGAAATGGACTTTAATATATATTTTCCTAGTATTATCATTTATTTCCCTCCAAATAGTTCGATCATTCTCAGAAGAGGTCGAAGATTTGGGGTTATGACACCTTTATAATGGTTGGTTGGCCATTCCATGGTGGGCCCCTTAGTTTTTAAGAATACAAATTTATCTACCTCGATCATTAATCAAGAAAGTGAGTCATCAATCAAAGGATCGAGATTTAAATTACTTAACTTGAGACGTTACATCAATCGAGGAGTTAAAAATTTACTTTGATCGAGATATTACATTGATCGAGAAATTTCCTTTGATTGTTGTCCGAGAGATAAGTCAAAAGGCTAATGCTTTAATTACTTTGATACTACATCAATCAAGAAATTTACTCCGATCAGGATATTACATCAATCAAAAAATTTACTTCGATCGAGAAATTTACTTCGATTGAAATATTATATTGATTGAGAAGTTTACTTTAATTGGGATATTACATCAATTAAGAAATTATCAAGGGGTCTTCTAATGATATTTCATTATTTTTATGGCCTTTTACTTGCTTAGGCTTCTTGAAGTTTCAATCCTTTTGCTTTTCCTATCATATTTTACAATTTCCATAAGTTATTTATTTACAAAGTCAAAAGTTACCTACAAGCATTGCCGACCATTTTTTATTATTTGTCTGACAGTGTTAATTTAGATCGTCATATCGTTTCTTTCTTTACATGGCTTCGAAAGTGGTGATTTGAAAAGGGCGCTTTATTTTTATTACTTTATCTTCGTGCTTTAATTATTGCATATTTTACTCCTTTATTAATTATGGTTGTTATATGGCCTTTCTTAGTTAGTTTTATAGAGATAAGAAATGCTATAAATAGGTGTGTCTTCTTTTTCCTTTCCCTGTAACTTTTTGTGATATTTTTTGAAGTTATCTTCTTCACTGCTTTTTTTTTCTTGGCATTTTTTCCTTATGAAATAGCCTGATTATTTCCCCTATTTTCCTTTCCATTTTAGGAAGATGAATGGATTACTAGGTTTTTTCCTAGTGGTGTATGGCCTTTGGTAGCAGGTCGTGCACTTTTTACCCTCTTTTGTTATTTTCTTCTTTTAGCCATGGGCTCCTCATAGAGGTGAATACAACTTTGTATTTGCTTTTCCATTTTCCTGATGTTATTTTGATGGAAAAAGTTACAAAGTTTAGAGGTGTTCTTGTTATAGCGGAGCTATGGGTTTATTGCTCATTTCCTTCTTTTTTTTATTAGAAAAGCTCTATATCTCCTATATTGTTGACTCTATAATTTTAAAGATTGAATAAATTTCATTGTATCCCCTTATATAATTTTTTTCTTATTCATATTGCTAAAAATTTAAAGATGAAAGATGTAAAAAATTAAAGATGAGAGATATTATGCTCTGGATTTATCTTTACCGTTCAATGCTTTGATCGGGCTAGCTGTTTTGACTAGCTTAGCTTTGCATTCTTCTGATGTCGATAGTTAACCTTAGGAATGATTTTACTTTTGATTAGGATCAATGCTTTTAAATCATTTTGGCTTTTCGAATGCTTATCCCATATTAGTTAACTTCGATCATTCCCTCTTGAACTATTATGTCTAATAGCATCTCTTAAAAATTGATGTTTCGATTTTTGTTGTAGGCATTTTTTCTTATTTATTGGGATTCACCACTTCAAATTTTTCTAATGGAATCTCCTGATCATCCTTTACCCTTTTTGGATATTACCTTTCTAAGAAGAATGAATGATTGGGTGATTCACAATCGTAGTATTACCAATCATGGTGGGTGGTGCATCCCTTATCTCCTACTGCTCCTTTTATCCTCATTTTTCTAGCTGTAGCAAATTTGTTTCCATTTTCCTGGTTCCATCGTACCACAAGTGGGAGGTGTTTACAAGTGACGGGCAGTGGTTGCAAACTTGATGTAAATGCTTTTTATAAAGAACTTCAATATATGTTAATTCGCCGTTTTGATCGATAGAACATCAATCAAATGTATGATATTTGAGTAACTTTTATTAAATCTTATTCATCTATGCTTTTACTAGAAAATTAAATATTTTCATTGATCTTTCAATTGGAATAACTATACATTTCATTGATCTCAAGATAACTATACATTTCATCGAGATTTCAATTGGGATAATGATTTTATTTCATCGATCTTTTGATCGGGATAATTACACATTTCATCAATCTTTCTATTGGGACAACTACATATTTCATCGATTTTTTGATCAGGATTTCCTTATCCTAAGCTATCTTTAATTGTAGCTTCCTGACCGTTCCCTATTTGCCTAGTTTTTTTTTGTATTTTGGTTTCCTTTTTATGAAAGAGGTACGTTTAGAGCCTTGTTCACCTTTGATCTTTAGGGCTTTGTTCACCTTTAATCTTTAGGGTGACAACTCATGCTCTGATTGTCTTCGTCTATAAGATGGCTTTGGTTGGTAGTTGTTTTATTAATTAATAAGGCCTTTTGCATCTTTTTCTCCTTTGATGCTTCCTTCTTCTCTTAATGTTGAGATGAGGAAAGGGGGTGCCTTACAGTATCTTCTTGCCCTCACCGTGGTAATACCTATGCAATGTCTCAAGGGAAAGACATTTTTTCTTTAGACTTGGCACTTATTTTTCCAATTTGACTTTCTTTTTTTGAGGTCTTGCTTTGATCGGGTGAGAGAGTATACATCTTTGAGCCTTTTTTTAATCCAATCAAATTAAGCTTTTTGGTTTCCTTTTTTATGCTTTGGAAAATTTTGCCCTAATATTTTCCTTATATGTGATGTTCTTCCTTAAAGTAGATAGGGAAGCGTGTTGCTTTGTGTTTTTCGTTTTTTACATAGTGAAAAGTTATAAGAGAGAGAAAGGGGACTCTATCTGAAGCTTCCTTTGCTTTTTCTATTGGTTTCTTTATAAATAAGAGAAGGGACTATATTTTCCTCCTTTTTTTTTTCTTTCCCAGTAGTCTAGTTTTGGAAGTTTCCTGTACCAATTGCATAATATCTCAAAAGGAAGATGTTTTGCTTCCTTTTGTACCCAGCATATAACTTTTTACTTTATTTTAGTCTAAAATTTTATTTCCTTCATCCATGTAGTCTCGAAGACTTTCATGGAATTTCTGCTTATTGATTTTCTCTCTGTGGTTTTGAATTTATATTTCATTTGAATGCCCTTACTCAGCCATCGTTTTTTAACAAAAACACCAAATGATAAATCATGAAATTTTACAGAGAAGGAATGGGCCCCTATATAAAGAGGATGAAGAGACATAATAGGATGGAGGAAGAATTCTAATTGGATTTGAAAGATAAGACCTATAAAAGGTGCTAGCCTAGTTATCTGGACATTAACACTCTGATGCTTAAGTTAGCAATTAGAAGATAAGCTTTTAAAGAGAAAATATACATATTTAAAGAGAGAAAGAGTTTATCCTTTAGGGAAATGAATATGCTATTTATAAGGCTTGAGGAAGCTTAAATAGTATTTTCAAACAGTTGGTCTACTTAGGTAGATAGGGCTTATTGTGTAGGTAATGGTGATTTGACAGTGGTGTATGTCAGATAACCGTATCATATCAGGAAGAGGTCATATACGATCAAATGATCTCATTTCTTGTATCTAGCCAACTAGCTTTGAGAGGGCCTTTAGTCATAGCTTTATGATAATAGGCCTTTATATATTTTTTTTCTAGTATTATCACTAATAACATAATTAAAAGAACATATGCCCTAAGTGAGAAGACATGCTTTCAAGAATCACATTCACTTTCCAAAATCACATTTTTGATTAAAAATAAAACTAACTTACATTGAAGAAGTAACCAATGAAATTAATATAATTAATTTTTATTAAATTAATTATATAGAAGAATGCAATAGAAGAATAGGTAATAAGAAATATGAATTTTCAAATCAAGAAATAGTAGTATTAAAGAAAAAGGGTGCAACAATTTTGAAAAAGTAGAAGCTAGTCTCCAAATTGTTTGGGCCGTAATTAAAGATGTTAAAAATTGAAACCAAACCCATAATTTGGAATACTTTGGGTTAAGGAGTTAAAATATAAATTCCATAGAAATTAGGAGAACAACACACCTTGAATTGGTTTAGAAATAGGAAATACAAACCCTAAATCGGAATGATGATGCCCATTATCATTTGAGTCTAGTTTCACTATTAACCCAATGCCCACCTCCAAGCAAAGGTCCAAGTTCAATTAAGCATCATCTCATAGGCAATCTGATTGGATTGATAGGGCTATATCCTATCAAGTCCATTGATGCATCATCAACCTTATTGTTTTAGTATACCTACTCTTAGCACTTGATTATAACTACAAGTAGATTTCCAATATACATTAGAAATAGCCCAAACTTGTATAAATAGGTATTAAATCCTTAGGATTTTCTCTCTAATTATTTATAACTTAAGTTTCAGAGTGTTTATGCTCATTTCAACCAGGCTTCTTTTATTTGTAGGCCCATATTATCATAACCATCCGATCAGACTTTTCCATCAGGGTATTATTCATTTTTTATCTTCTAAAAGTTATCATTTAGTGCTTTCACTCACTAACAGATTTTGGGCAAAATATAATACAATCAGTTTAAAAAGGCAAATAACCTTAGACCTTAATGAGGGATCTAGAGGTGCGAAGTGAAAGAAGACAAGATATAAAAAGGTAGAGGAGTAAGGGGATCATGATACGAGACCAAAAGGTTAGAAATAGGTCATGTACTTTTATCGAATGTGCATTAAGCAGATCGAAGAGAAAATGGGAAGGAGAAAATGTTCTTAATGAGTAACAATTATGCCTTCGACACATACAATTTGACCTACACCCTAAGGTATTCAAAGAAAGAAAAAGAATATATGGAAAACCTAATAAGGAACGTAAATGAGAAATGGTTTTTGTAGTAGAAAATGAAGTTTAAACTTGGGCATCTTAAGAAGTTTTTAATTGATGGCAACATTATATCCCTATTATGCCAAAAGATCAAGGAAATAAAGATGTCTAGAAACACTAGAAAAACCAATCCAAAATTCCACATTTTGAAATACTTAAAGTAGATCCAAATGTATTCCTTTGATGATCGAATTTTTTTGCTTGGTGTTTCCTATAACATTAATAGGGGATACTCTGGATTGGTTTCACAATTTTTCTCCATAATCGATCACCCCTTTTAATCAAATTTGACACCTATTCATAATAAGATTCATATTCTAGATCCGAACACCAAAGATGGTTAATGACTTATGAAATTTAGTGCAAGGCCCCAATGAAAACTAATAGTTATAATTATACTATGTTTTTAGTAGTTTTTTTAAATGTTTAAATTAGTTAAATTAGTCTTAGTTTAGTTGAGTTTATGTTTAATTAGTTAATTTGTGTGTTTTTAGGTTTAATTGCAAATTTTGGTATTTTTAGGATTTATTGACGAAAATAAGGAGTGAATTGAAGAAAAGAAGAGTTATGGGGCAATTTTATAAATTTGGAAAAAAGGCAAGATTTTATCGTGAGGGACAGTAGAGACCCACTCGGTTGAGTGTTAAATTGATGGGGATTTATTTGAACCTTTAGTCTCACTAGACTGTGTATAGGATGAGTAGGGTATCGTTCCAAAAGGAACGAGGTAAATTTTGTATTGAAACCACAAAGAGTAGATGGATAGGTAACAAATAAGATAAAGATTATGTATTTAAATAAATATCTAAACTACTTTGCATAAGTTAAATTAATTGGATTAAAGATGACTTAAATGATGGTCTAAATATACATCAAAAATAAGAGGAGAAATTCATTTAAGAATAAATACAGATAATTGTATGAATAAAGTAACTAGAGAATTTAGCCAAGATTCTTTAAAGCAACACTTGTTGTCAATAAAGATGTTTTCATTTAGAGTCTATAAGCACTCTCGTGTCATTATAGAGATAAACAAAAATTATAAAGTTCTCTGCCAATTCTTTAATCCCTCAAAGTGAATTCCTTATCTCTAAGTGAATTCAATGCTTTAAGTAAATTCATTTGTTTTTCCATCAAATAATTCCAACTCTCATTGTGAATAAATTGACTAACATGCCAAATATGGTGATCAAGCATAAATAGCAAATCAATGCACATAAATGGATTTAAATCATGCTTCATTCATAATAAGAATAAACTTATCTTAATCATATTCTACTGCATATTTGTAATGTACAAAGGAAACTAGCCAAATATACACATTTGAATTAAAGAATAAACAAAAGAAAGAAACTTATCTCTTGTTTCTTTGGCTTTGTTCCTTTGTCATCATATAATAAAAACTAAGTAAAAATGTTTATCCAAAACAAAACTGTATATCTCTAGAAAAACTAAAAACTAATTGATTATTTTTCAGCATCTTGGACACCTATTTATAGAAAAAATAGCTCTATAATCGTGCCTCTTCCGATTAGGTGTGAAGATGAAAATTTGTCATGAAAAGGCCTAAGGGAAATATTGGTTGGTTTAGAAAAGGCAAGTTGAAAAGTTATGTCATTTGAGAGTAGGTGCCCGTATTGAGTCGTGAAAGCCTTCACGAGTCATGATCCATTAGCCCATATGTCACTCGTGAAGTGCTTCACTACTCGTGCTCTTTTTGTTCTTTTTAGCGACCAACTCATGAATCTCTTCACAAGTTGTGAACTTTGTTGTGAGTCATGAACCTGTGCGTGACTCATGAACTTTGTTGTGACTCATGAACTTTTTGATGGAATTTGACATGATATGTTCATGGTAATCGTGCAGTGGAAAAATGATGAAAAACAATCATTCATGCCAAATAATTCCATAACAAAAATCGAAACATGCAATTTTAGGGTTTTTACAACTTACAACTTTTGATGCCTTTTAAATCTTGAATTTGGTGATGACTAGCAACTAAGATGACTTTATCCGCCTTAGATCTTGATCACCAATGCCAAGGAATAGCCCTTTACACCACTCCCTCTATTCTCACACACACACTTGCAAAGATGGCTTAAAATAGAGATTGCTAGCTCTCTTTTAAAGTATTGTGTAAAGGCAATGGTTTGAAGCTACAAGACTTGATCTTGCACTTCTTTTAGGTGCTATTAATGCCAAGAACACAAGAAATCAAGAAAGTATTCTTCCTCTTGTGTATTTCGGCCAAAAGAGAAAATTGTTCACCTTGTCAAAAATAGAATTAATTAATTTATATCATTAATTTAGGAAAGATAGGTTATACCAAAATCCCTTAGAAATAGGAATACATTTAGCCTCCATCACTTCCTAATTAAGTGATTTAAATTAATTCAAACTCTATTAGGTTTCAAATTTAAATGGCATTAGTCATTTAATCAAAATAAACTTATTTTGTAATTAATTGGTTGCCGAATTTTGGCCACATTAATTCCCTCTCAAGTATTATATTTTGATTAAATACAATTTAGAATTTAATACTCAATTAACTTAATTATACATAGATAATTAATTAATTGAAATTAAAACTAGCATATGCTAATAAATTTTTCTCATGTAACAACTGTTAACATATTTGCCTAAAACAACTAGCTGTTTTAGGCAAAAAACTTGTTTGACAGATTTGCCTAAAACAGCTAGTTGTTTTAGGCAAAATCGCACCTTGACAGTTTTGCTGTTTTAGGCAAAAAAATTATTTTTACAAATTTGCCTAAAACAACTAGCTGTTTTAGGCAAAAATCTATTTACCCATTTTATGCATTAATTTGACTTTAAATAAAAGTCTAAATTAATTTTCAATACATTATTTAAATATTTTAAGCCCAATGCTTTGTGTGCGTTCCTATAGGTCCATTTAATATTGGCAATGAATTAATAAATTAATTCAAAGGCTATAAATATTCTCTAGCAAGATATTATAGCATTCCAAATTAAATGAAAATGCATATGGCATTTAGTGACCTAATGCAATTTTGCATAGTCCCTTACCCATAAATATCAGAATTAATATAAGGCATGTAACTAGTCATCCTTGTATATATTAATTCATTTCTTGATATTCCAGTGACATTGAACTCTCAGATAAATAATGATTACTCATTATTTTATCTCGGTATGGCCATACACTTCTCAGTTCACTGATCAAGTGGCCGATGATATTTTCTCTCTTATCGAGAGGGGTAATCCCTTCACTTCTCTCATGCTCTCTAACATGAATCAATGCATACCCAATCATACCCGTACTTATCACTCTATTACGAGCACGTTAGGTGTATGTCAAAGTATACAGTAATTCATAAAGAGTTTCATAGAGATTTTAGGTCTAAGAACTCTGATACAAAACTTGCATATGAGAAAAACTTATGACTTGTACCATGTAGTGTTCTCATGAGCGGATCGTATCCAGATATCATGTTCTTTAACATGTATCTATGATCTCTGATTGACACTCTTGTCCTAATGATTCGTAAGACAAAACTCATAATATCAGAGAGAGCATACTAGTCTTAATTCATTGTTATTCCCATAACAATGACTGACTAGGGATGTTTAGAATGAAGTCTCATTTGTTTCAAGGTCTTACAACTATGTGCCTCACACATGATAACTTAAACCGAAACGACATTCTTGGATAGTTCTATCAATTGATATGCACAGGAATACAAAAGATAAAACAAATGCCTCATTTATTTACTAAAGTTTTTTATTACAATGTATTGGGGGTAGGGCTTACACTAACAATCTCCCACTAGCACTAGTCCCAATTGGGCATAGCCCTAAGACCGAATGCTCTCAAATGAGCTTCGTGCAGATTTGGACACAACTATTTTGTCAAAGGATCTGCTACATTGTCTTCACTTGCTATCTTGCTAACCTTGATGTCCCCACGATCAATGATCTCTCTGATCAAGTGGTACCTCCTGAGTATGTGTTTGGATTTCTGGTGTGACTGGGGCTCCTTGGCCTGTGCGATGGCCCCGTTGTTGTCATAGAAAAATTCTAATGGATCTAGGATGCTTGGGACCACTCCTAATCTAGAAATAAAATTTTTAATCCAAACAGCCTCTTTTGTAGCATCACTTGCTGCAATATACTCAGATTATGTAGTTGAGTCGGTAATGATCTTTTGCTGCAAGCTTTTCCAGCTAACAGCATGAACTTTGTTGTGAGTCATGAACCTGTGCGTGACTCATGAACTTTGTTGTGACTCATGAACCTGTGTGTGAGTCGTAAGCCTTGTGCGTAACTCGTGAGCCTGTGTGTGACTCGTGAGACTTGTGCGTGACTCGTAAGCTTTGCCTTCTGTAATACTCATGCAAGGCTTTACAAGTCGTGCACTACCCTCCTCAATTGTTCCTTTTTCCTTTTTGATCCAAAATTTACATAAAATGCAAACAAACATATAAACTAAACAAAAAAATATGAAATATAAATAATTTAACATACTTAACTACCTAAATTAAAGAAAATATGCATTAAATAATAGACCATTTCATATAGTATCATAAATATCATTCTCCTGAGTACAAGAACACTCTTCTCAGTGTTTTCATCACTCATCCAAAGAAGAAAGCATTCCATCGAGTGTTTTAATCACTCTCCCAAGTGCCAAAATCACTCTCTTGAGTGTTTTTTTACTTTTAACGATAAAAAACTTCCTCTTTAGATGGAACTCTTTTACAACTTAATTTAGGAAGTTACAAGGCACATGAACTTCTTCTTTGGAGGCTATAAAAACAAGATAAAGCACTAGAACTTGAGATGAGCTTGTTAGATGTAGGAGATGCAATAGTTACGATTTTTTCTTTAGTTTTAACCTAGTTTTCTTTAGTTTTTATACAATAGTTTAGTTTAGTTTTTCTTTTTTTTTTAGTTTTCAATTCTGTAAAGACTCAAGCTTTCTATTGTTGTTCCTACAAGTCATCAAGAGCAAGTTTGAAGCTTCATGAGTATTGTATCTCTTTATTTTAGTTTTTCTTTCGTTTTAATCATGTTTGGGTAAGTAGTTTGATTATTTATTAGTTTTGAACATATTCTTATCTTTGGTTATTGATGTATTGATTATTAACTTATTTTATAAATGGTTGATGGTTGATTTTATTTATCACTATCGGTATGTATGTTCTTGGATTAGTTTATTGATGTTAACACATTATTATTTTCTGATTTAGATGAAATTGTTTGTTGTTATGGGTGGATTTATACTAAGAAAAATTGAACTAAGAATAGATTGAAGTTAAGTTCGCTTGAAAAAGAGTTTAATGGATATATAGGAGTTTAAGACTGGATCTTTATGCTATATGTTGAATTATTCCTAACAAGAAAGTTTAATACTTAGAATGATAGTCTGAATAAGCCATCTAGTTTTATTTAACTAGTTTTTCCATGATCACTTGTGTTACTTTTGATTTTGAGTCATTGTAATATTAGTTGAGGTGGATAGTTCCTTTAGAAGAAGTGTTTTAGTTTTTGTTTTGTATTTAATTTATGTTAGTCTAGTTTTTATTCATATTTTTATTTACTGTTCATTTAGTTTAGTTCTCGCTTTCATTTCAAAAACTTAGTAAACAATCTTAGATTAATTTAATTCAAATATAGGTGTTTTGCTTAGCAATCCATGTTCCCTTAGGTATGATATTTAAGATCTTAATCTTATTTTCCTATATTACTAGTTGATCTAGTACACTTGCTAGACACAGATCAAAAGCTTGAGGGAGTATATAGATATATTCCAAAATTTGGCATCTAAGATAAGGAAGCCCCATCCAGAGATAGTAATGAACACTTTGGCTAAGAGCGTGAGGAATTTCTAGCTATTCCAATCCATCACAACTCAACCACCAATGAATTTCTTAAATGTAATGTACATAGCTAATCAGTACATCTAGCTGGATAATGCATTGAGTGTAAAACCTTTCTGCAAAGCTTATTATAACCATTAACTTGAAAAAAAGGTTAACTATAGTTCAATGATCTAATCTCAACTTAACAACATTTCGGAGTAAATTTGAAATATAACACATTAACTTTAATGATAAAACTTAACTTACATATGAATTCCTTTATCATTACAATAGTTCATTTACATAACAATTGTACTAAACAAAATTACCAACACACTTAAAAAAAACCAAAATGAGAAATACACACTTCCTAGTTTTTTTGTCTTGTGTTGGCCATCCTTCTGCAAAGACTATCGATGAGAAAAAACTTCTATCTTGACAACCTACATGGATAAAAATCCATGCTATTGAGCTTAGTAGGAAAAATGAAACATATATATGACTTTTTTTGAAAATCGTCAAAATAATACATGCACTTAAAACAAGAAAATTTAAACAGACTTGGTTACTATAATAAATAATAGATGGCAAACTTGTATCATTCTAGAGCATTTAATAACCATGTTTAATATTTTATCCAATCTTTTATTACTAGTAAATTTCTTACTTATTCGTATCATTACTATATTACACATATTCATGAAATACATAAAAACCATATATATCAAGTTGACGTTCCAATTTTTTGCAACTCATTTCCCTTATAATGTGTGAATTGCCTAACTTTCACATATAAGTTTTAATCAAATTAGGTTCACAAGAAATTGATTCCGTAAACCCATTAAAATTACTACTAATTTCCTATGTCATCTGCATCTATACATTAACTTAATACTATTAAGATCATTGAACCATTCCTTTTTGTGTCGTCAAAATGCAGTTCAAGATTACTAATATCTTAAAATACTAGAACATACCCAACATATAGAGCGAATCATTCATGTACACAAACTAAAAGTTCACAAATTATTTATTCTTATATGCAAAAAGTCTCTCATGCTCTTTAACAATCTTGAGTAAAAATAGACAACCATGGTTGTAACACCCTAATCTACAAGATATACATAATTACTAATGCAAATATTACAATACAATACCCTAAAATGATAAAACATATACATATAATCCTTTATCACCAAAGGTAACTTGAGAATAAAAATACACACTTCTAGTTCTCCTCTTCTGGGTTGATTAAGTATCAACAGCTATTTATCTAAAAACCTACATGGATAAGAAAATCCATGCTAAGCTATAAAGCTTAGTGGGGAGTAAAACTCTAGTGGACAATCTCATACCAAAAACCATCAAATCAAATAAGCACCAAAATCTTAAACAATAGGCATGCACATAAATCACATTAAGAGCAAATTTCATACTTATAGAGCTTCAAATTTTTAATTAAACTTATCTAATTCCTAAAAAAATTATTTAATCTCTTAGTTAAAAGCCATTACTTGATCCAATAATTAGCAATATAGCTTATATATATAGGTAAGGTTTACTTTTCAATAATTTTAGCAAACATTACAGGTTATCCAAAACATATATGTTTATCACTTATAATGATAGATACAAGGCTCAAAATATACAAGGCTTGAGGTACACTCATCCAGCCTCAGAAAACCTTGCAAAATCACTTATTCAATGTGTATAATTCATCTTTAGTTAACTATAGTAACTCTCATGTTTTATAGGAAATGTGTATAGATACCTAAAGTGCTAATTGTATATGATAACCATGAAAACTAAAGATGAGTTGTAGCTATCCATTAAAACACTGTTATACACAATCTTGCATGAACATTTTGCAATTGCATGCCTAAAAAGCATTCTGAAAGCATAATCATATCTATGTTACGTAGGGTGACAAATTACCAAATCTGTATGAAAGATTATATATCACAAAATATCATGTTAATCCATATATCATATAGTAACTAACAATAGGGTGATATAAAGACAACTTCAAGTAATTTACATACGATTATAAAGAATATGTAGTTAGCAATATGATTACTAGATAAGACTACCAAAATGTACAATATCATAACCATAATTTTATTGATTTCAAAAGCATATGAGATCTCTTGTCTAGATTGAAAAGTGATGCACTTAAACCATTAATACGATATTGGAATTAGCCTGCCTAAGTTCTAATTCTAAGAGTGGATAACGGGCTAATCAATCTGTACCCAAAGGTAACAGAACACACCCAAAGGTATGAAAATCATACCCGAAGGTACCAGAACATATCCAAAGATATAAAATCAGAATGTTTTCGAAGATATTGAAACATATTTAAAGGTATGAAATCAAAAGACCCATCAGGGTTGAACAATACAATAGATCGATCAGCGAACCCAAACGGGGTTGTTAAAATCTAAACGGGACCATCTTAATATAATAGCAGTTACAAGTACCCTTATAGGTATGCCTATCTAATCCACAACTGAACTAAGACTCATAGGTTAAATGATAACTAATGAACACCTTTAGGTTTTATAATCATCCTTATCACAAAACAATATTGGCTTAGAGCCACAGTATACAAGGATGCATATCATATGATCATATAGTTGCAATAATGTTCATTAACCCATATCACAATATTTGCATAATTCTGCAAAACGATAATAAAATATAGCATTTAAGCTAATGATCCATTTCATAAAAATTAACAATTCCTAGGATTCTCATAAGACAATATGAGGGTGTAGCATTCAAGAAAGGTAAACCTTTTTTTCCATTATTGTTGAATCAAAATATATGTTACCATAGATCAATAAATAGGTTTTAATAATGCTTATGCATATATCAATATTCTGCGAACTCAATAACTTACATATACTAAAGTGTAAGCACTTAACACTTGAAATCTTCATAGAATGGCATACACATTTATACATATGCATAAACATAACCCTTAACATGGCAATATAGACTTACATTACTCATGCTTGTTTATACACTGACTCAAGCCACTTATCAGAGCATAGTCACATCAACTATAGGATATTGAACTTAACTCATTGTTAATTCACAATAACATACCTTTGTAGTTTTTCGTGAGTAACTTCCACACATCATTGTAGTTACTCACACCGATACAAGATCATGTGCAATAATATCCAGGCATATATGATCAATATAACACAATTAATTAGGTTAATCCCAATCTAAGATAACAAATTATTCATGTTTTAATGGCTTAGTTTGCTTTTATAGTCTATTAGATCATAAATAACTAATTACGTATTCTAACATAATCATACATGTATCGATTATCTTACTTATGTCTTTATCATACAATTTAACTAAACCATTTAATAAGTGCATATATATATATATATATCAAAACCTATAACAACATCCAGTATTTAAGCGTTACGTTGATCCAACTTTAAGGGTTGTATGAAAAATTGAACAAAAAGGAGATCGTGAGGTAACACTCGGTAGAGTGGTGCGTGAGGCTTGGTTGAGCAAAGATTCACTTAATTGAGTGAAGGGAAGCTAGGTAGACTAGGTAGGGGGCTCGGTGGAGTAGGCAAAGAGCTCAGTGGAATGGGTCTTCTCGGCCAGTAAGATTCGATACCTGCATTTTACATCTCAACCCACAAACTCACTTACATGCACTGATATCTAAATAGCAACCAATTTTCCAGCATTATTTCCTTTACAATCTGTATGATTCTCTTTTTCTTTTCTTTATACTTTCAAGCTTCAATTACACTCATTCCCCAAATTAATTCTAAGAGTCAACAAATGAGATTATAAACTTCAAAAGATAAAGGAAGATTTATATTATATTTCTATAGATTTTACTTTTACTACATTAGAACCATAATCAAATTCTATCTCACTAACATACAAGATTTTTATTCATTGATTAATACATTGCTCATGTTGTAACTTTAAAACTCCAATTTAAAAGCTGTAATTCTACCATAAAATAATACAACTGAAGGAATTTCACATGCAAAACCTTTATATCACTATGACTTTTAGATGATTATCAAATTCTTGATTTAAATCTAATATGTACCATCCCAAATGTAACCATAGTTCCTATACTTGGTATTAAAGCTTCAAATCTCCCTTCATACTCTAGATCTAGCTCTTTTGTGTTGATTGTTCATTCCCTTACTCATAAACAAACATGATTTCCTTAAGTCTTTGAGTCCAGAAATTGAAGCTAAGAAATAAGAGAAAAAGGACCTTTAAGAGGAGGAAACATTACCTTAAAAGGACTAGCTCATCAAACCCTTAAGCTCAGCACTTCTTTAATCCAAAACCAAAAAGAGAAGGAGTTCAGAGAGAGAAGATGGAAGAGGTTGTATCTCCCATCTCAAGAACCGTTCTCCTCTACACATCTCCTTTAAAACTCTTCCCCAAGAAGCTTTTAAAGGAGTTAGTGGGGTAAATATCTCCTTAGGTGAATTTTCAAATTTACCCTTATTCATTTAAACCCCCAATAACTAATACTTCTTAAACTTTAACCCCAAAACTTCTAATTTAATTCAATTATATCATTTCTTAAAATTTAACTATACCCAAGTTACATACATATTGAAATTACCAAAATACCCTTATGGGGTTTGACTTCAATAATGCAAAATACTATAATTTTACCTTATTTAGCCATCATCCTCATTAATTTTTCATAATCCGATTAGGGCCAAAGTTGGGGCCTCACAATGGTAATTACGTATTAATCATTATGATTATTGAAAACATCACCAAAGCATAAGCACATATTGTATATAACTTATAATCTCAAAATAAGAAAAACTCTGAAATTATAATTTAGTAGATACATATATACAATATCATAATATTATGTCTGTACCAAATGTGAATTTCGTACTGGAGTATATAGGTTGGCAATACATCACAATTCACGTAACATAAATCCACATCATTATGCAAATTGGTTATAAAGTGTAACGCCCCCAAATTTTGCAATTTTCATACATGACATGTGTAGAGTGTGAACAATTAACCTAGATTGAGTCTTGGAGTAATTAGAGTTGAGTAGAACAGGAAATTTAAAAATAATGTACTGTTAATCGTGCCGGTGCCGAAGCCAGAAAACCCGAGGATGGGTGACCCGATGGGCAGTATGAGTTTAATATAAAATATGAAAGTATATGTTAAATGGAGTATAGTGGTATAATTTGAGTAGAAATTAAGGTCAAATAGGCCTCCAAAAGGGTAAACGAAGAAAAATTTCCTGAGTTGGCGTAGGTTTGACTAAAACTTTGACTGAATATTTGGAGATCCTAAAGATCTCTTATTGAATTTATATTTCATACACATTTCATAAGTAGTGTAGTGACACTCAGGGAACTAAAAAATTGCAATTCTGTAATTTCTGGTTTCGGACAGGCTGCACAAGCCATCAAAGCTAAAAGTATATGAAAATGAAGTTGAAATGAGCTAAAATGTTTACCATATATTCTTGAATATATTGTGACACTTGGGGAAAAATTTCAGAGCATTCTGACTTTCGGGTCAAAAGCTCAATTTTGAAGATGAAAAACCAAAATTAGGTCATTTAAGGGGCCAAAATCGAGAATCTGACAATGAGAATACATGGAGGTCATCATTATAAAGTTGTGAACATGTGTGTGCATGTTTAGGGCAGTAAGGTGTGTGTACATGCTTGAATGAGTGACATGTGGCATTATTTAGAGCCATTAGATTCAATAGTTGCAAGATGAATCTTGGCCTCTCCTTTGGTAAAATTAAAGCAGCATATAAGAGGGATAAAACATTTGAAAATCTATTAAAGAATCAATCATATTCATCCCTTTTCTTTAACAAATCTAAAACACCCTTCTCTCTCTCCTTCCTCCATTTTTCACTCCATTTACTCTAATCTCAAAATTTCTCCCTCTGTAACTTAGTAAAGAGCTATAATCAAAAGGAGGCCAAGAACTTTAAGATAAAATGTAAGAGAAAGTAAGATAAATTTTATGATTTTGTGATAATTAGATGAGATATGTGGGAGAATTTATATGAGCATGTAGATATTGATTAGGAGAGTTGATTTATAGCTTTAAATGGCTTAATCTTGAAGCAAAAACTCATGATTTCTCCTTTGTAATTTTTGGCCAATAGAAGAAAAAGAAGAGAAAAGGCAAGTTTGCAAGGATAAAGGAAAGGAAAAGGTGTGATAAGCAATTTTCCAGCCATTTGGAGGATAGTGGATGCAAATTACCTTTAATTTCACTAATTTGCTTGAATTTTTCCTAATTTTTCTATTATGTAACTGTGTAATAGGGCTTGAGATAGTGAATTAACTTGATATTAATAATAATATGCTAAAATAAGCAATTAGAGACTTAAATAAATAAAGAAAATAAATATTAAGTGGTACTTACCTTAGTGTCCGAATTAGGGTACTAAAGGTACCTTAATGTGACTTAGTTAAAATTTGGGCAATTGATGTTATTTAATCAATTTAGTGTATGAGGAATGAAAATATGTCAAATGAGGTGAAAATGCTTATTTGAAAACATTATATCATATTTACATAATGTGAAAAGTTGATGAAACTTGTAAATTTTCATGTGTAACTACCATTTACTACCGTATAGTGGCTTAATATGGACATAAAATAATGTATAACATTAATTTGGAACAAAGAACAAATTGCAAGTAGGAAGTCCTTTGATGGGTGAATAGTAACCTTAATTAAAATAATATGTTTTGGTAAAATTCTTGTGATATAAAGCTCTTTTGTGATGAATGTGCAATTAATGAGCTTAATTGAATAAGTTTAATAGAATAATGTGATTAAAATAAAATAATAAGAATAAATAATAATATATAAAAGTAAGAAAAGATAAAATTTAATGATGCCCTTAGTATACAGTGGGTAATTTTAGCTTTTTGGATAGTATGGCTAGCCATAGGAATTTCTTTCGGGGGATACCATGAGTATATGAGATATTTGTCATCAGAAATGACCATGAGATTTGAGACAGGATAGCCAGCATATGATATGCATTAGTGGTGGGGTTTTGGTGTCGTACCTAGCTGTGCGATCCCTCCAGTACATCGTATTTACTTCCCGTTTATCCAGTTCGTGGTTCTCCACTGGTGTCACCTAGGGGCAATAGCGTAATTTTGCACAAAAATTCGAAATACAAGAGTAATTATGATGAATTTTATGCCATATTAATACATATGAAAATTAGTAATTGTGTGATTAAGCAAGGGTAAAATGATAATTTGAGACAAAAAAGAGTGATTAAAGAAGTTAAAATGGCTAAATGAAGAAAAAAGGGTAAAATTGTAATTAGTTAAAAGTTTAGGGACTAAATTATAAGTTTGTTATCCTTAAGGAATTTAAAGGATTAAAATGTAATTTGTACATTGGAAATCAAATAAAAGTCAAACGAAGCCAAACGGGTCAAAATTAAAGTCAAATTGAAGAAAAAAGTCAACTTAGGGACTTAATTGCAAATTTTATAAAGTTTAGTAATCCACAATCCAAAATTGAACTCCTCTAATGAGTAATCCACAATAGAGAAGGATTGAATGAATCAACAAAGGAGGAGAACAAGGGCTGGCCAAAATCCCCTTGATACCAGCAAGGAGGTGGCGGTTAGGGTTGAGAGAGTGAGAGAAACTCTTTTCTTTTAATTGTTTACCTTGACCTTAATATCCTATCGCTTGGATTTTTTATAGTTAGGTTAAAAATCCAACTTCATCATAAGATTGGGCTCTTTAAAATTACTGGAGAAATATTAAATGAGCTTTTAAAATTATTAATAATTTATTTGGGATCAATTAAATCTAATTTAAGTCCTTTCACAAAAGACTATGCACAAAACCCACAAACTAGGCCCTTTATGCATATACTTGGATTTAATCACTCAAATGAATTCCAAATCCATCCAAATTAAATATGTGGGCTCCATAACACTTATGAAATATATTTAATATATTTTGGTCTAAGAATTAGGCTTCTAAGGCCTTCTACCAGGGATTGGCGTGTAAGCCTTCCTCTGAAGGGTTTCTGCGCCAAAGCCATTCTTCTAGGCCTCTTTTAATTTCTTCAATGGATCTATTAATTATCATATCAGCCTTATAACACTTATATTCCAATAATAATTAATTATGAAATACAATATTTCAATTAGGTCAATTTTACAGAACATTTCTAAAAAGTTATGCGAACAATTTTACTTGATCATAACTAATTAAAATCTTTAATTAATTATTCTCTTATTCACTTCTCTATTCCCATAATAATATCAAATATTATTATCCTTTTTATTTTAACATTTTGTCATTTTCTATATATGTGTGTGACCTATTGGGTTCCTGTCCATATTGGCAGTATAATACGTAATTGTGAGTTCTATTCAAAACTCACATGATTTAAACTCCTTTAAATCATTTTATCAATCTCTATTGATATTTATGATACATTATTATACAATTTATTATTGGCCTCTAGTTAGACATCATGACTACCCAAATGTCAGGAAAGTCAAGTGATTTGACTATACCCTTCCATAGAAACAATTATCGTGCAATTACTCCTTTCACCACTCTTATCTCAATTAGATTCCGAGTATGGATTTTTGTCAACTCATATAAATCTAATTATGTATGTTCTATTAATTTAACCATTGCTCCCAAAATTTTCTTCATGGATCTCTATCCATCTTGGCATATTACTCTGGCCAGAGATTCTCTGAACAAGGTAATTATAGAATCATACGAGATAACTTCCCTTAATAAATCTGGGATGGTGAATCCTTTGTCAATCACTCAACTATCTTCAAGTAGGTCATGATGTACCCAACCTCTAAACTATGTTCACCTCCAGTTGGAAGTAATCAGTTATGGAGTCAAAGTATACCACTTACTACTTAAAATAACTTTGGTGATCTCAAGTCTAAGGATACTTGCACAACCGCTATGAAGAGATTCCTCACTGACATAGATTTAATATCCATGTGAGGATTCTCTTTGCAGGTCTCCAATGAACTTGTTCTTCTAACAAACATCCACATGTTAGCTTTGATTATCTTCCATAATTACTGTTATGAGAACCACTGCTTGAACCATTCAAGAAGCATAACATGTGCTAGTTTGTCCAAATTAACAATCTCCTGTCTTGTTAATTCTATGACTAGGGATATTTAGATATTAACACATTTGCATACAATAGACATCTCATATCATGATTGCCTTTGCATTGTGTTTATAATATCTAGGACTTCATTTATTAATTTAAGATTTACAAACTCATGTATTTAAACATAGCATTAATAAATGAATGATGCCTTTTATTAAGAATATGAATTCATACATATGAAATACATCCCTTTTACATAGGCTCTAGGGTATACTCTCTAACACTCTGATCATCGACCATGCCATTGTCACTTCGGTACCTATGGCATCGTGTTTTGTTACCTCTTTTACCTCGATCCACTCCCATAATCAAAGCTGCTTCCATGTTTTTTGGTGACATACAATGGTAATTGGTGAGGTAAGCAGCACCAACAAACTTATAGAGGTTAGACGGGCCTAACGGTACTTTCCTTTGGTTGTCATTCACTGGAACCAAGTAGATCGATGACAAATACACCTTTAACTTTCAATGTATATTCAGGCCATGAATGGGCTCCGTTGGACTTGTGACCATCGTCGCTGGAGTTCCACCAATGTCGGCTAACTTCAGGTGTTCATAGATTCACATCAACGAAGCTCCAGCAATCGATTCGATGAGGCTCCAAAGAGCTCAGTAATGGATCAAAAGGAGGAAAAATGTAAGATATCAACTATAATTGGTATGTGACTACCAAAATTATCTCTGAAAATTTTGGTTAAATAAATTCTGAATTATTTACTAGAAATTGTTTAAATTCCTTTTTGAATTAAATTTCTATTACTTGGGTGATCTAGTTTGTATAACATAGTTGTTAGTTGAGCTTTGTAAATTAAGATCCAGTTTTGAGTTTTAAAGTTTTTGTTGATGGTTCAATTTAGTATGTGAAAAGGGTTCCAATGAAATGATCTGTTGTTGTTTTCTTTTAAATAAATTAGGTTACTTTTATAATTTTAATTTCAAAAATGAGAATTGAATCTTTTTATTTCAAATTCTTTCTTGTTGAATTTGGGGTTGAATTATTTGTTAAAAGTTGTAAAGCAATGATTACATGCTTGTAAAATACTGTTTTACTCCTATTATGTTTGAGAAGCTTTAGCAAAATTAGTGACTAGTATTTTTAATAAATGATAAGTTTAGGTGTGATTGAGGTTATTGGAGTAAATAATTTAAATTGTACATTTAATTGGTACCTTTGTTTTGAAATTAAGAGGACATGTATAAAGATGAGATAGAACCATGATTTAAGACAATTGAGGGGATGATTATAAACTTATGTATTAATTGAGTTATAGTAAGATGTATTTAAATTTAATTTTAGGCAAGCAAGCTTTATTTTTTTTTTCAAATTAGACACATTATATAAGTACAAAATTTCCAATAGGATTAAGGAATTAGTCCATTAGCGGTGCTATGCTCTTGATAGTAAAAGAAATCATTTGAGGTGTTAAAAATTGTTTAAAGAGCAAAACTATAAACTTAATTATAATTATGATGTCTTGATGATGACTGCGTGAATTAGATTGGTTTGTTCACTCAGAAGCATGATAAGCGCATAAGTAGAACTAAGTGGTTCTCATTCCCTTCATGGGTTACGTAGAATGCTTATGATTTGGCATCTCAAGTTTGAACAAAATAACAATTATGTGATCCTAAATTTTTGGCTTGTAAATGTGTACTTGTTAAGATAACATGTTCATAAGTTATATTTTCAAATCTATAGCTACAGTTACTGGTAACTTTAATAATTAAAGTAATTTATGTGCATACATGTTTATGTGTATCATGTTAGTACTGATGAAATCAATTTGTTTCTATTGTTTGTCTTATTTATTATATGATCTAAGGTTTAAACATATGTAAGAGTGAAATTCAATATGATGTAATTACAACCAAATATGTGGTAATTAGATATTGAATAATAATAATAATAATAATAATAATAATAATAATAATAATAATAATAATAATAATAATACAACTTTATTGCCTATGGTAAAGCGTAGGAATCATGGGTAGGATATATTTGGCCAACCATAAGGTTGAAAAATCAATTAAGTATTTAATTAAATGCAATTCATCTTGTAATGAAAGAAAACCAACATATGTGGAATGAAGGCAGTGCTCGGTTGTGGCCCCTCATGATTTGGTGAAAAAGAGTAGTGTTAGGTTTCAACCACTCCAATCCAAGCATATCTACAGGACCTTAGTCCTGTGCATGAAATTCGGTGAATTCCATCGAATTAATTTATGCAGTAAATGTTATATTTGAATAAAAAGGATAATAGTAAATGCTCTTGCAAAATTAATGAGTAATGCACGAGCATATATTTTAGTAACTTAATTATAACATACTGTATGATATTAAATGATTCATGTGATGTTAATAGGAATTTAAATGCTATTGTGTATACATATTGAATTACATATTAATTAAATGAGGCTAGATGAATAGATAATAACTTGCTTATTGACCGTAAAAATGTATTATTAACATTGTATATCTATACATATTAAATGGAGGTTTGAATATATCATGAAAAATGTTACTTTATTATATGTTGTGTGTATGCACGATATCATAGGGATTGGTGACCTTTTTATGATTATATATATATATATATATAATATATATATATGTATGTTTCAATTTTATGTGTTTACTATATAATTTATTGCTATAAATTAAATTTTGTATATCTTTCATGTGCTAATAACTATAAGGTTGTGATTAAGAAGTTTTTCTTAATATATTTAGTGTAACAGGTAAAAAATTTTGATTGATTGATTGGAAACAGGGAAGGAAAGGATAGATTCTTGTCTATGGAGTTTGTATTTGAGTTGGATAGGAGGTCAGGGTTGATATCAAAGTCTTTTTATATTACTTCCATAGGAGGTTTTGGAGTCATCTAGGGGAAAATGTTGCCAAATTTTCTTTTAAAAATTTATAATAACCTTTAATAGTGAATGACTTATTAAAAATGACTTCTTTTATTTAAAGATAGTTTACATATTTATAGATCATAGAATCGGGATAACACTTGTTATCTAGCTTATTTATCGTGTAAAAATAAAGTGTGTTACATGACATCCTTATCCGGCCCATTTATTATGCCGGGTATATGGCATTATAGTGCGTCAACCATTTCTAATACTAGTAAAGTATTAGAACTTCCTTTAAAGATGTTACCCAAACCAAACTTTGAACCTGAGTCTAAACCCGAATTTGACTCTATTTCTAATTGCTTGGCCAAAGCTTCTCGAATAAGGCAACCATTAGGACCCCCGAACCACCTGGATGAATTTATGATGGCGATAAGTCAAAGTGTTAGGATGATGCATGTGAATGATACATGTATGATGCATGATGCATGAATGTGTTTGGTAATAGCCACAACTACATTCAAGCACATAAATAACCTTCCAACCTTATTACTCCCACACAGGAGGTCGTACGGTCTCTTCCTAGGTAAGCTTAGCCTATAGGTCAACGAAAGACCCGATGAATGCATATGATACACGATGAAAAATCGACATCATAACCTCTCTTATCTAAAGCTCATATATATGATTTTTGGCCATTATGTTTTTAAATAATTCAAATAAATTGGGATAGGCCCATCGGGGCATGGTAACCTTTGATGAGTGAGCACCTATTTTAATTTAATTTGTTCAATATATAATGACCCATATAGCAAGCAAAGTATTCTAGTCATATTACCTAAGAGAATTAACTATTATCATTACATGGACTTGAGTCAGATAGTGAAATATTAGGGCTACTCAAGCATAGTTCCTCCTAATAAGTCTAGCTCATCACGAGTGATAACTCCAATTTAGTGTTTATTTTCAATGTATTTTTATCTATGTTTTCGTATCATTTTGTATATTTTTGGGCTTTATGTATTAAATCTTTTTCTCTTTATCAAATTTGATGATATTGATGATTATTTAGTGAAAGTGTATTAATGGTGAAATTTTTACCTTTGTGTAGAAATTTGGGTTAGGTCACTGCTGATGTAATATCCATACTATTACAAACCTACAGATTTAAGTGATTGGACGAAATTTTTTTTCTTATCTTAAAAATTATATACTTAACTCCATAATTCCTTAATTATTAAGTCATATTTATTATTCATTTTTAGATTTTTTTACACTTTTAGCTTATTTTTATCATTATACCCCTATTACAATCCCGATAGAAATTCTCAGATTGGATATATGGGACGTGGATCCCATAAGGCCATATAGAGACTGAGAAATGACCCAAATGACCATTTATCATAGAGCAGATAACATAACAAACATACACTATGGGAGATAAGTGATCTTACCATAGCAAAGCAAGTCATCATGACTTACACCGTGGTATAAGTGTCCCTATAGCTAGCCAATTATATCCTGAGCTAAATTTTGATTGCTTGACTATTGCTAAGGGCAAAAATTCACATATTTTCAAATCATTTTTTTAGATTTTTGATAATATTATTTACTTTTTCAATATAGTACATTTATTAATTAATTTTTCCAATACTTTTACATAATTTGTGAATTATTTCACAATAATTCACCATTTTTTTCATCAAATTATGAATTATTTCACAATAATTCAACAATTTCATTTTATACATAATCAAATTTCTTCTAAAAAAATATTCAATTAATTTCCATAAATTCTACAAAATTTTATGGACACATTATTTCATTTCTATAATCATTTTATGGCTTAATTTATCACAAATACACGAAATACACATTAATTCTTTTTAAAGTACCATTCGGCCATTAAAGGAATTTAACCTTACACAAGCTTTTAAATCAAATCAAGCTTTCTAATAGGCTTATTCAAAGTCCTATTTCAATATTCTAATGTCAATTTCAATCATACATATTTTTCCTAAGTTATATAAAGGAAAATCATGCAAAATTAGGGAAATAGAAGGATTTATTAGCCACTAATCTTTCTTACTTCATTTATCCTCCGTAGGCTTCTTTTTTCTTGACTTTAGCCTTAGAGAATTGTCCACCACCTTGAAGATCTATAAGGGGCCAAATACTTTAACATAAGAATCATCATTTTTTTGATCTCTAATGCTTACAATAACACTATAAATGAACTCTAGGCACCCTAAAATACTTGTAGGAACCTTAAAACCGAATTAAACCCATGAATGTCACTTACCTCACTTTGACATCTAAAGCTTTACAACTTGATTTCTCTTGCTTATCTTTCTTTAATCAAAGGATAGATGCTTAGATACACATCTAGAGAGGCAGAACTATAATTCTTATGCTGGCATTTAGTGAGAATTTAAGAGTAAAATGGAAGAAATTGAGAGAGAAATGAAGGATAAAGGTTTGGCCAAAGAAGAAGGGGAAGAATACTGTAGAAAAATCTGGTCACCCATAGATATTTTTGCCCCTTAAGTGAGTCTTGAGTGGGCTTGGGCCAATTAACGGGCTTAATCCAATTTAACCAAAGCCCACTAATGATCCAATAAGCATCTCTAATTAATTTCTCCTATTTTTCAAATTCAAATCATCCTAAATTTGATTTCATTACTTTTATCACATCAAAAGTAGGCTGTACATAAAATTTTAGCCTAATCAGAGTCAATTTTCAATCTGGTTCAAACAAAATAGTCTGGTTCAACCATATAAACATTTTGGCACTTTTTAGACTTTGTTTGCTATTTTTAACGGATCGATCAAACCTAAGTCAACCTAGTTACTATTTAAATAGATCCGCTTCATTTTTCGTATTTTTGACTTTTGTAGGCCTATTTGATCTCAATTTCACTTCAAATTTTAACCTCGAACTACCCGTGACTAATATTTTTTTATAGTCAAATAAAATATTTTTCACCTTCGGATGTACTTTTCAACCTGGAAGTACTATTCACTATCAGAAAATGCTATTTATGGCTAACCTGGTGTTTAGGCCATTACAATTCTCCCCTGCTAAAAGAAATTTTATCCTTGAAATTTACCTGTATCGAAAAGTTGAGGATACTGTTATCTCATAGCAGCTTCTAGTTCCTATGTAACTTCTTCCACTTTGTGACGGTGCCAGAAAACCTTCACTAGTGGAACCTGCTTATTCCTAAGCTGTCTAATCTCTCTAGCTAAGATCCTCACCAATCTTTCTTAACAGGTTATATCAACCTACACTTGTATCTTCTCTAGTGTGATCATATGACTAAGATCAAATCTGTACCTTCGGAGCATGGATATATGGAAAATATCATGCATCTTCTCTAACTCCAATGGTACCTTTAATCGGTAAGCTACTGAACCCAATCCCTATAGTATCTCACAAGGGCTAATGAATCTAGGACTTAACTTGCCCTTCTTGCCAAACCTCAGAACCTTATTCCATAAAGATACCTTCAGAAAGACTATCTCTGACCTAGAACTCTATATCTTTTCTCTTTAGATCTGCATAAGATTTATGGTGATCCATGGCTTCTTTCAATATACCTTGGATGATTCAAACTTTTTCTTCTGAATCACGGATCAAGTCAGATCCTACCAGTTTCTTTTTGCTCACAACTGTCCAACACAAAGGAGTTTTGCATTTTATTCCACATAATGTTCAAAAGGAGCTATCTTTATGCTGGACTGGTAGTTGTTATTATAGGCAAACTCTGTTAAAGGCAAGTACTTTTTCCAAGAAACTCTAACACACAACATCTTGGCATGTCTTCCAAACTTTGAATCACCCGCTCTGACTGGCCATCTATCTGAGGGTGGAATGTTGTGCTAAAATAGAGCCTTGTACCTTGAGCTTCTTACAAATTTTTCCAGAAATGAAAAGTAAATCCAGGATCCATGTCAAAAATAATGGATGATGGCACTCCAAGCAATCTCACTATCTCATTAATATAGATTTCTACCAACTTGGTCAAAGGATAATCCATCTGTACTAGTAAGATATGTGCAGATTTGGTGAGTTTATCAATAATCACCCATATGGCATTATCCTTCCTTAGAGTGATCATCTTATTACAAAATCTATAGTTATCCCATCCTATTTCCACTCTGGTATCAAAATGAGATGAAGCAATCCTGAAAGAACCTGGTGCTCTACCTTCACTTGTTAATATATCATATATTTGCTTACAAACTCTGTCACATCCCACTTCATACCTAGCCACCAATAATGAGCTTTTAAGTTATGGTACATCTTGTTACCTCCAGGATGCGAGGCATAACTGCTATGGTGAGATTCAGTAAGGATGTTTTTCTTCAGTTCCTCTTGATTCGGAACACAAAGTCTTTTCTTATAGCAGAGACTTCCATCATCACTTAAGGAGTAGTCTCTTTCACTGGCATCTTTTTACTTGTTCATGATAGCCATCAATTGATCATCTTCCTTCTGGGCTACTTTCACCTGATGCACAAAGTCAAGATTTACTTGCATTTTAGCTAATAAAGCTCCATTTGGTGCCAAACTCAAACTAACATTCATATCCTGAAGAGCTACAAACATTACTATTAGTCCTTTGCACTTATCAATCACTTATACATATTCATTTGAAAGCATTTACATTACCTTATATGAATTTCTTTTTAAGTGCATCAGCGACTACATTAGCTTTCCTTGGATGGTAGTCGACAAAGAAATCATAGTCTTTAATCAACTCTAACCAGTGCCTCTATCTGAGGTTGATTCCTCTAAATAAGTAAAAATTTCAAACTCTTGAGATCTGAATAAATGTAGCATCTTTTTCCATATAGATAGTGGTGATAAGTGTAAATTTAACTATATTATTAATGTATTTTAATATATTTTTATGTTATTTTTGTGTTAATTTAAATGATTTATGAGTTAATTTCTTTAATTAGTGTTTTTATTGTGTATTTTGGTGTTTTTAGGGACCTAATTGAAGAAAAAGAAGAAAACTTGAAGGACTTAGGTGAAACTTTGGCTTTGGGAAGAATTTCAGAGAGAAAATTGTGAAATGTTTAGTACAAAGCCTAGTCACTTCGTGGAGTGACTTTCCACTCTACAGAGTGGATTTTATCAGCAACTCTTAGCTACAACTGGATTTTGTCTTTCACTAAATAGGAAGTCTTTTAATGGAATAAGAAGTTTTATGTTGAGAAGGAAGTTTGTGTTTCAATTGGAAGTTAATTAGGATGTTAAAAGTGATTTTAACTCTTCTTTCTAGGCTATAAAAGGAGCACCAAGAGATAGATACAGAGACATCTACAAATCTAGAGATAGAGACATTTATTATTTTATTCAGAGAGCTTTTTATTTACATAATTCTTAGTTTGTTATTTTATCTTATTTTTGTTTAAATTTTAATGACAATGAGTGAGTAGTTCATTTTCTTTTGCTAAAGGAACTTGAACCCTTATATTTCTTTATGCAATGGCTTAGTTTGGTCTTCAATTGGATGCAGTTTGATTATTCTCAATTCTTAGGTAGAAATCCTTGTCTTCTGTTGTATTTATATTGGTTATTAATTTGTTGAGAAATGATTAATAATCAGCTGAAATATTGGCTTTAGGTATGCATGTTTATAGTTTACTTTGTTTGATTTAATTGCATGGTTATTTTTTCAAAAGTGGTAACTATGTGTTGAGTTTAGGTGAATTAAAGTTATGAAAAGCGAATTAAGAATAAACTGAAGTGAGATTTCTTAAGAAAGGGTCTGACAAATATTTAAGAGTTCATAAACTGAATTTTTATGCTCAGTATTAAATTATTTTGAGCAAGGGGATTTGATACTTTGAAAGATATTCTGAGAAGTTATTTGAATTTATTACTAGTTTTCCATAATCAACTGTATCATTTTTAATTAAGTCATATGTATAAGAAATAGAGGTGGATAGTCCTTCAGTGAAAGTTTTGTTATCATTGAATTTTCTTTATCCTTATTTGCTTGCTTTGTTTAAGTTTATGATTAATTGCATTAGTGTTATTAAGTTAGTGTTTTAATTTCTATTTTTGAAGTTTATTTACCCTTCATTATTCAAAACTTTGGGATTCTTTCTTTCTTTCCACACAAGTTTTCATTTTAAAAATGTGAAATTTTATTACACTTTCATAGTTTCCCTTGGGTTCAATATTCAGGGTTTTAATCTTACTTGCCTATATTACTAGCCGATCTAGTACACTTGCTAGACAACGATCAAGTTTTTAGTGCCGTTGCCTTGGAAACATTGTCATTTGTTTACTTATTAAGATTTTTAAAGTGATTTTTGTGTGTTCTTATTCTTTTTCTTTATTTATTTTTTGATTTTATTCTTTTATTTTGGAGGTGTGAATAGTTTATGGTGAGAAAAGAATCAATTTTATCCATAGACCCTAAAATTGAAAAGACATTTCATAGGATTAAGAGACTATGAGCAAACATGAATAATCCAAAGTTAGACCCACCTCTTAATATCGATGGCCTACCCTATTATAATCCACCCATAAATGATCCACCACCCCCTAGGATAAAAGAGCAAAACAACTCCATTCAATCAACTCAACACTTATAATTCCAACAATTATCCAACATTCATCATACATCATCACATCTCAAATAGTATGCATATAGAATTTAATTTACACAACCATAACTTGATTTCAATTAACCTTACATAATAATTTACAAATCTTAATTGTTTTACATAACCAAAATAATACAACAAAAATTCTTAGGTATATGCCACAACTTCTATTTTCTCACTGTAAGTCTCCTTGTACCTGTTCCTGCGTGCAGTTAAAATAAAACTACATGCTAAGCAACATAGGCGCTCAGTATTGGATGCAATTACATAAAATTTCACTAACTAAATATTATTAATTAATTTAACTCAAATTATTATTTTATTGTGAGAAGGAAAATCAATTGTTCAACAAAAATCAAAGGTGAATTTTCTTATTCTCATTAATATGTATATTGTAAATTGATGGCAAGATCATATCTATTGGTTAAAAATTTTAAATTCTGCTTATGTATGAGATGCATATAACCGATAATTCCCAACATGGTATCAGAGCTTCGGTTTTGCCATGAATCTTCAATTCTATATTTTGCGGAATAGTTTTTATTTTTGAGTTATTTATTTCATGAACTTTAAAATATCAGATTTAATTGTTCATGAATGAGATATATTGATTTCTAGATGTATGTGATCAAATATATAAAATGAAAAATAAAAACGATTCTTTTGAGAAAAGAACAATTGAGAATGGCGTGTAGGGTTTTATTTTTAAATAAAGTTTAGGGGCTGTTCTTAATTAATTTTTTATTGATCCACTCTAAGATCATTTTGATGATAATTTATGTGTTTAATATGTGATATTAATCCATAGGATCAAACAAAATTAAAATCGAACAAGTTTTGCATGAAAACTAGTTTAGTCGAAAAGTTTGATAAATTGGTGTTCTTCGTATGTTCTTGGTGTGTTCATATTTAGAACGATTTTTAATCTTATCAATTTGATATATTAATGTGTTTTTAATTAATTGGATTAATTAAAATGGGCATTAAATTAATTGAATTAACTTTAATTCATTAAAACCACTTAATATGCTTAATTATATATACGGACTCGATTTAAATTAGTGAATGACTTGGTGGACCCAAGGAGCTGATTTAAATTAAATATTATAAACTACAATTAATTTTATTAATGGGTTTTAAGGGCTGGAGTGGGCTTGGCTCATTCCAAAAAAGGGCCAAATGATCCAATAGACACAAAACTAGTTTGTGTGTGAACACACTTTAGGGTTTATTGTGTGGGTTTCGGCCTACCCTTTATTTTAAGCCCAAAATTGATTCTTTAATTCTTTAATATGATTAATTAATTAAATAATCAATTGAATTGATAATTGAGACAAGAACACATTCATGCAAAAAGGTTTCCTAAAATAAAAGTTTCTAAAATGAAAAAAGATTCCTAATTTGATCACATTATCAAAATAACTCAAAAGTAAGTTTCAAGAGTTGAAACAAAGTTAGTAATCTATTATATGTTTTACTTTATGCATTATAAATGCATATAAGGGTGTACGATTGGCATGATGGATAGTTATGGACAAAGGCCCAATGTAATTGAGCATAATGCATGTTTCGGCCCAATGAGGACTTTCATGTCCCGGCTACTTGTTTTTGGTTTGTATTTCTTTTTCAAATTGTAATATGTAATTAGATTACTTAGATTAGAATTAGAGAGAGAAATGGAGACCACTATCAAGGAGCAAGATGGGTCGGATGCAGGTCCAACAAGTTTGAAGATAATGTAATTATTTTTACTTGTTTGAATCATGCATATTACATAGGTTTGACCTTTTGATTTCCCTTTTGGCTCGAGGAAATCAATGTAGTAAAGTCCATAACTATACCATATTTATATGCTTATATTTATGAGATAGATATAGGAAGCATACCAATGTATGCCAACCATGTATGATGAGACTTAATTAACTAAAATCCCTCAAATTAATGCTAAGGTCTATAAGCCTTCCATTAATTTAAGGAGAACCAGGGTTCTTTATAGTATGGGTTGTTGACCACAGTTAAGCTCACATTATATCAAATGTGTTCGAATCTAATTAAATGGGTCATATTAGCTAGCCCATTAGCTTGTTAACCATAGTCAAGGCTAATGGTTCTAGAGGCAAGATTGGAAAAAGAGTATATGATATGCGTGTATCAAGAGTTAATAACCTAATGATCCAATAGTTGTGTAGAGACACAATTGGTATAGAGATACTTATCTTTCAAGGGTATGGAGTTTGATTTATTGACCACAATCAAGATCAAATTGCATATCAAGGATTGGATATTGGCCCACTAAGAATATCATCGGGTTTTCTTGGATTAAATAGTGAGGGCTATTGATTCACAATAAAATAGTGGGAGTAAATAGATTAATTAAAAACCTAATTAATGCATGCATATATATGAACATACTCTCATATATTTTCTTTCTTACATCTAGGTCATCATCATGAGCACATCAAACATTAATATACGATCAATCTTAGATAACAAGCTAGTTAGCAGCAACTATTTTGACTGGATTAGGCAAGTGAGAATTGTTCTTAGAGCTGAAAAGATCTATTATGTCTTGGATAAAGATCCACCACCACCTCCATTATATGATGTCATTGATGAGATCAAGGGCACTTATCGAAAATACATAAAGGATAGTGAAGCAGCAGCATGTTTGATGCTGGGTGTTATGTCCTCATGGCTTTAAAAGCAACATGAGATAATGGATGCTAGAACCATCATTTTGCATCTAGAGGAGCTTTATTCTTCTCAGGCTAGAACTGAGCAATATGAGATTGCTACTCATGCATTGAAAATGTATGGGTATATTGAGCATTTGAGTAGACTTGGCTATGTAATGGATAATGATCTATACATAGATTTAATCTTGTACTCGTTGGCTTCAAGTTATGCACCTTTCATGCTTAACTTCAACATGAACAAGATCCAAGTAACCATTCCTGAGTTAATCAACATGCTCAAAACAACTGATGGATCCTTCAAGAAGGATCCAAAAAGTGTCATAGTTGTCACTTCTGCTAAAGGTAAAAAGCAGAACAAGAATAAGATGTCCAAGGCGTAGCCAAAGAATGATGGGATTTCTAAGAAGAAGGTTGCCAAGAAAGAGAATCCCAAAGGAACTTGCTTTCATTGTGGAAAAGATGGTCATTGGAAGCGAAACTACAAGGCCTATCTAGATTCTCTCAAAGAGAAGAAACAAGTTGATGCTTCTACTTCAGGTATTCATATGATTGAAATTAATACTTATTCTATTGCTTCAAAACAATCTTGGGTATTAGATACCGGATGTGGATCTCATTTGTGTAATGATGTACAGAGGCTTAGAAGTAGTAAAAGAGTTAGAAAGGCAGAAATATGTCTATAGTCAGCTACTGGATAAAACATCTCTACAACAGTTGTGGGGATTTACCATTTGCCTCTTCCAAATGGATTGATACTGGAGTTAAATAATTGTTATTATATTCCAGCATTGTCCAAAAGTATTATTTCTTTCAGTTTTTTATTGAACAATTATGACATTTTTTTAAAGGACAAGTGTTGTTACATTTTTAAGAACAATATGTTTTATGCAAAAGATATCATTGAGAATGGTATATTTTCTCTTGATTTAATTAAAGAAGTGCATAATGTGGATACCAAGAGAATGAAACAAGATAATCTAAATACCTTATATTTATGGCATTGTCGTTTAGGCCATATAAATGAGAAATGCATAACCAAATTACACAAGTCAGGTGATTTGGGATCATTTGATTATGAATCATTTGACACATGTGAATCTTGTTTATTGAAAAAAATGACAAAAGCTCCCTTTATTGCTAAAGGAGAACGAACTAAAATTGTTTTGGACTTAATACATTCAGATGTATGTGGTCCAATGACTACACATGCCAGAGGAGGTTACTCCTACTTCATTACTTTCATAGATGATTATTCCAGGTTTGGATATATCTATCTAATGAAATATAAATCAGAAGCATCTGAAAAGTTCAAAGAATTTAGAAATGAAGTAGAGAAGCAACTTAGCAAGAGCATTAAGACACTTAGATCAGATCGAGGTGGAGAATACTTAAGCCAAGAATTTTAAGATTATCTTAGAGATAATGGGATTTTATCTCAATGGACTCCACCATATATACCACAACACAATGGTGTATCTGAGAGGAGAAATCGAACACTATTAGATATGGTTCGATCCATGATGAGCCGAGCAGACTTGCTTATGTCCTTTTGGGGATATGCACTAGAAACTGTTGTTTATGTGTTAAATATAGTTCCTAGTAAATCGATTGATATTACTCCATATGAGATATGGAATAATAAGAAACCCATACTTTCTCATATGAAAGTATGGGGTTGTCCTGCTTATGTTAAGAGGACAATGTTAGACAAACTAGATGTTAAGTCTGACAAATCTTTATTTGTGGGATATCCAAAAGAAACGTTTGGATATTATTTCTACCATCCCTTAGAACAAAAGGTGTTTATTTCAAGGTATGCTATCTTTTTAGAAAGAGAATTTCCTCTATGAGAGGATAGTGGGAGTAAAATTAAACTTGGTGAAGTTCAAGACCCACAAATAGAAGTAGATCAATCGATTGAACCCGAGACCGAATTTCATAATGATGAGATTACAGTTGAGCCTGATTATACACAAAATCCTAAAAGATCTACTAGGATGCATTCTATCCCAGTGAGATATAGATTTCACATTGATTCAAATAGAGGCATAACTGTAGTAGAGGACAATGAGCCTACAAGATATCAAGAAGTTTTGAATAATTCAGAACATGATTTATAGTTTAAGGCTATGTAGTTTGAAATGGACTCTATGTATGAGAATAAAGTATGGACTTTAACTTAACCATCTGAAGGGATAAAACCCATTGAGTGTAAATGGGTCTTTAAAAAGACGACCGACATGAAAGGTAATATAGTTACTTATAAAGCTCGCTTAGTGGAAAAAGGCTATCATTAAAAAGAAGGTATTGACTCTGATGAACCTTTTCTACTATAGCGATGCTTAAATCTATAAGAATACTTTTAGCCATTGCAACTCATTATGATTATGAGATTTGGCAAATGGATGTGAAGATAGCTTTCCTAAATGGAAATCTGATTGAGGATGTTTATATGACACAACTAGAAGGGTTTACATTAGGAAATGATGAAAAGTTCTACAAGCTTTAAAGATCCATTTATGGATTAAAGCAAGTCTCTAGGAGATGGAACATACGATTCAATGAGACAATAAAAAAGTTTGGTTTCTCACAGAATGAAGATGAACATTGTGTATATAAAAGGGTCAGTGGGAATGCAATTGTTTTATTAGTTCTATATGTGGATGACATATTGATCATGGGAAATGACATTTCTCTTTTCCAATATGTTAAAATATGGTTATCCAAGCAATTCTCCATGAAAGTCCTTGGAGAAGCATCCTATATTCTAGGAATAAAGATCTATAGAGATAGATCCACTAGATTGCTAGGTCTTTCTCAAAGTACATACATAGATAAAGTATTGAAGAGGTTCAATATGAATCTCTCTAAGAAAGGGTTTATACCCATGATGCATGGGAAACACCTTTCTAAGTCTATGTGTCCGCAGACACTAGAGGATAGAGAGAGCATGAATAGAATACCATATGCATCTACAATTGGTTCTATCATGTATGTTATGCTATGTACACATCTAGATGTAGCTTTTGCTTTGAGTGTCACAAGGAGATTCCAATCCAATTTTGGAGAGGAACACTAGGCAACTGTCAAGAATATCCTTAAGTACTTAAGAATGACTAAGGATATATTCTTGGTATATGGGGAGAGTAGTTTGGAAGTAAATGGGTATACAGATGCCAGCTTCCAATATGACAAAGATGATTGTAAATCAAAGTCTGGCTTTGTGTTCATAATGGGAGGAGCGATAGTTAGTTGGAAGAGTTCCAAATAAGAAACAACTGTTAATTTCATGATAGAAGCTGAGTGCATTGCTGCTTCAGAAGCAGTCTGGATCAAAAAGTTCATATCTAAACTAGGAGTGGTGCCTAGCATTGTTGATCCAATTCCTTTATATTGTGATAACAATGGAGCCATTGTGCAAGCAAAGGAACCATGGTCTCATCAGCAATCCAAGCATGTCCTCAAATGCTACAATCTCATAAGGAAAATAGTAGGTAGAAATGATGTGAAAATAGAAATGGTCTCCACAAATGATAATGTGGTGGATCCCCTTACTAAAGCATTTTCCCAGATTAAACACGATCACCATATAAATAGCATGGGTCTAAGACATATGAGTGATTGGCTCTAGTTCAAGTGCGAGATTATTAGAGAGTATGCCATAGAGCCCATGTAAAAGGGATGTATTTCATATGTATGAATTCATATTCTTAATAAAAAGCATCACTCATTTATTAATGCTATGTTTAAATACATGAGTTTGGAAATCTTAAATTAATAAATGAAGTCCTAGATATTATAAATACAATGCAAAGGCAATCATGAAAGTTTTTATGATATGAGATGTCTATTGCATGCAAATGTGTTAAAATCTAAATATGCCTAGCCATAGAATTAACAAGACAAGATATTGTTAATTCGGACAGACTAGCACATGCTATGCTTCTTAAATGGTTCAAGCAGTGGTTCTCATAACTATGATTATAGAAGACAATCAAAGCTAACATGTGGATGCTTGTTAGAAGAACAAGTTCATTGGAGACCTACAAAGAGAATCCTCACGTGGACATTAAATCTATGTCAGTGAGGAATCTCTTCATAGCGGTTGTGCAAGTATCCTTAGACTTGAGATCACCAAAGTTATCTTAAGTAGCAAGTGGTATACTTTGACTCCATAACTGATTACTTCTAACTTGAAGTGAACATAGTTAGGAGGTTGGGTATATCATGACCTACTTGAAGATAGTTAAGTGATTGACAAAAGATTCACCATCCCAGATTTATTAAGGGAAGTTATCTCATATGATTCTATAGTTATCTTGTTCAGAGAATCTCTGGACAGAGTAATATGCCAAGATGGATAGAGATCCATGAAGGGTATTATGGGAATAATGGTGAAATTAATACAACATAAATAATTAGATTTATATGAGTTGATAGAAATCCATACTCAGAATCTAATTGAGATAAGAGTGGTGAAAGGAGTAATTGCATGGTAATTATTTCTATGGAAGGGTATAGTCAAACCACTTGACTTTCCTGACATTTGAATAGTCATGATGCTTAGCTAAAGGTCAATCATGACTTGTATGATAATGTATCATAAATATCAATAGGGATTGATAAAATGATTTAAAGGAGTTTAAATCATGTGAGTTTTGAATAGAACTCACAATTACGTATTATACTGCCAATATGGACAGGAACCCAATAGGTCACACACATATAGAGAAAAGGATAAAATGGTAAAATGACAAGGATAATAATATTTGATATTATTATGGGAATAAAGAAGTGAATAAGAGAATAATTAATTAAAGAGTTTAATTAATTATGATCGAGTAAAATTGTTCGTAAAACTTTTTAGAAATGTTCTGTAAAATGGACCTAATTAAAATATTGTATTTTATAATTAATTATTATTGGAATATAAGTGTTATAGGGCTTATATAATGATTAATAGATCCATTGGAGAAATTAAAAGAGGCCCAGAAGAATGGCTTTGGCGCAAAAACCCTCTAGAGGAAGGGTTCACACTAAGCCCTGGTAGAAGGCCTTAGAGGCCTAATTCTTGGACCAAAATAAATTAAATATATTTCATAAGTATTATGGAGCCCACATATTTAATTTGGTTGGATTTGGAATTCATTTGGGTGATTAAATCCAAGTATATGCACAAAGGGCCTAGTTTGTGGGTTTTGTGCATAGTTTTTTGTGAAAGGACTTAAATTGGATTTAATTGATCCCAAATAAATTATTAATAATTTTAAACGCCCATTTAATATTTCTCCAGAAATTTTAAAAAGCCAATTCCTATTATTAAGTTGGATTTTTAACCTAACTATAAAAAATCTAAGTGATAGGATATTAGGGTCAAGGTGAACAATTAAGAGAAAAGAGTTTCTCTCACTCTCTCAATCCTAACCACCACCCCCTTGCTGGCATCAAAGGGATTTTAGCCAGCCCTTGTTCTCCTCTTTTGTTGGTTCATTCAATCCTTTTATAATGCGGATTACTCATTGGAGGTGTTCAATTTTGGACACTGTGGTTTGCAACAATCCGGTGAGAAGGAAAATCAACTGTTCAACAAAAATAAAATGTGATTTTTCTTATTCTCATTAATATGTATATTGTAAATTCATGGCAAGATCAGGTCTATTGGTTAAAAATTTTAAATTCTACTTATATATGAGATGCATGTAACCGATAATTTCCAACACAGAGGGACGATGGTGGTGGAAGGCAGTGCCGGTAATGAAATGGCCGCTACAACATTGTTGATCGCCCCAAAATGAAGATTTTGCCTTCTCCCCTGTCCCTTTTTCCCTTCTATTTCTTTTATGACTAAAGTAACTTTATCCCGAAAATTCTAAGGAATCTATAATTGTTTTTCCATTATTATTATTATTATTATTATTATTATTATTATTATTATTTTCCTAATAACATTTATTTACTTTTAATTCTTTATTTATTACTAAAATTATTTTAATTAAAAATACTAATTCAAAAGCCTAATAAGTAATACTTACGCATATCATATCCTCATAAGTTTTATCCCTGCAAATTAGAAATAAAAGTACAATTCATAATTCAAAAAATATTTTAGCCATTAAAGTTTTAGGGCATTACAATTCTCCCTCCTTTAAAAAAAATTCATCCTCAAAATTTTTTTAGCTATAGAGATCAAATTCACCAAAGGAGTTCAATAATTACTCTAATATATTAGCATTTAGCTATTACACATCTGCAATGTCAATCAAATTCCCTGTTCAGTTGGTTTGTTATCACCAACACCTCAAAATACTCCTATTTACTTTTGAGATTTCAATCGACACTACTTTATTCAGATGGATCCCAAGCCTGTGCAGAACAACTTATGAACTGCTAGTTCTAGAAAAGAAAGAGAAAATTAATACCTTTAGGGAATGAGTCTTTCAAAACTAATAGATGTTAGGCAATAATGCCAACTTGGAATAAGTCACCATGTGATTTGTATCTATCGATTCTACTCATTCCACTTTCCTTTATGTTTTCTAAGAAAACCTAAAAGCATTTTTACTTCATTTAGTTCAAATGGCATAACTTTAATCCTACCAAACAACACCAAGTTCTTGTTCAACCAATAGATTTGGAAAGCATAGCATCTCACCATCTTCAAACAACAGCTTCTTGTCTAATCTCATTTGCCTTTCTTTTTCCACATATCATATTCATAGAAAATGCTTTTTTTATGCTTAGGTAAGTGATAGTTGTGAATTACATGACATTTTTAGTATAATTTTAGGTATTTTATTAAGTTTATTCATCTTTAATTTGATTGAATTTTAGTTAAAATAATTAAATTTATGTTTTAAGGGCTAATTGTAAGTTTTGGTGTTTTCAGGGCCAAGTTGAAGGAAAAAGGACTTAATTACAAAAAATGAAAAGTTCTGGGTTGAATTCATAATTTTGAGGAGTTGAAGCCAGAAAATCAACATTCAGTCCAAATATATTTAACTCGGTCGTGCATAAAATTTTAAATAGCCGCATATGAAGAAAATTAGGAAAAACGAGCTAAAGTTGAAGAATTATGAAGGATGCAATGAGACCATGCATAGTCGTGCAAGGGAAAAAGGAAAATCATGCACGGCCGTGTAGCCTATGAATGAATTTCACATATGGCAGTGCAAAAATTTAAAGCTCAACCTACTTGGCCATGTATTCAAGTATTCAAGTTTAATAAAACTTTCTTTTTAACTAGAAGCCTATTCTTGTTGTGAATTAGGAAGCTACAAAAGGCAGGATTCTTCTTTAATGCCTGTAAATAAAGGATCAAAATACCAAAACAAGGGGAATCAAGCAGAGACTTCAGTAAAAATACACAAATTACTTTAGGTTTAGTTTACGTTAGTTTTTCCTTAGTTTGTAAATAACAAAGGCTTGGACCAGGAGATTTCTCTGGTTTTTTATACACAGTTGATCAAGGGAGCTTCTTAACTATATGTTTTTGTTTCTTTTTCTTAATTTTGGTTTAGTTTTCAATATGTTTAGTAAGTAATTTTTTTTACTTTTGCTAATGGATACTTGAATCTTTTATTTTCATTGTGATGACTTAATTGAGCTTTAATTTCAATATCAATTGATTGTTTCTTGGTTTTAAATATATTCTTATCTTTGATTATGTTGAGATTAATTGTTGGTTTATTGATTCAATAACTAAAACATTTGCATGTTCTTGGGTTAATTCTTATTGTTTATGCATGATTATCTTTTGACTTTAAGGTAATTATGTGTTGATAATATTGGTTAAGACTGAGAAATGAGGAATTAAGAATAAATTGGAGTTGAATTTACTTGCAAAAAAGTTCAATGAATATTTAGGAAGTTAAAACTAGATTTTTATGCTGAATATTAGATTTGTCTTTGAGTTTAATACTAAAAATGATATTTTTGTATAAAGATACCTAGCTTTATTACTATTTTTTTTCATTATTACTGGTGTTCATATTGAAATTAAGTCGTTAAAATGAAAGTTAACGTGGATAGTTCCTTTAGCAAGAGAATTTCAGCTATTGTTTTGTTTTTAATTCATGTTAGTTTAATTTTAGTTTTTATTTTGTTTAATTATTTATTTACTTTAATTTTTGCTTTTAAATGGAAAATATTTGAAAAACAATCTTAGATTAATTTAATTCATATATAGATTTCTTAGCATTTCATGTTTCCTTGAGCATGATATTTGGTGTCTTAATCTATATTTTCCTATATTACTTATCGATCTAGTACACTTGCTAGACACCAGTCAAGTTTTTGGTGCTGTTGTCAAGGAACAGCGGTGTTGTTTATCTAATATCTTTGATTGAGTTAATCTGAGATTTTTTTTATTTGGTGATTATTCTTTGCAAGAAAAATTTGGGACATTCTTCAAGATAATGCAAGATTATGTCCAAAACTATGAGTTGTTCCTTTTGAAATAACAAATGAATGATTTAATAAGAGAAAGGGAAAAGATAAAGCTACTGCGTGCACAATCACAAACTCGTTATGCACTACATTTTGATGATTCTTTGAAAGCACAAATGGAAGAATTGAAGAGAGAGAATTAAGAATTGCAATATTCAAAAGAGTCTTGTAACTCAAAAAATAAAGTTCTTCTTGACTTGCTTATGAGTAAAGAGAAACAATTTCAGATTTAAAAGGAAATATGAAGGACCATGCAAAAGGCCATTATCTTTAAAACTTAAAATATTTGTGACTTCTTATAAGGAAGGAGAGGAATTTTTATGGTGAAAAAGAGGAGTTAGAGGCTACATTAAGAAGTCAAGAGGAAAAGTTTAGGATTCAAGAGAAAAAAATTAAAGAATCAATAAAAGAAGTTAAGGACTCAAAAGGAGACAATCAAGTGTCAAAAAAATTTACTAAAAGATCAAGGAAAGGACATTAAAAAGTTGAAATCTAAAATAGAAATCTTGAGAGTTTCAATGCAATTTCAAAGTGATAATGGCAAAGAACAAGAAATAAATCATTCATTAATGATGGATAAGGAAGAAAATGAACAATTCATGTATGAAGACAAGTCTTGTGGTTATTTGGAAGGTGTGTTAGAACCTCTTGTGGAGAATTTATCACCAAAGGAGAAAGAAAGGAAAAATTCTCAAGTAAAGACATTGGATTCAGTCCATTTGAAGGAATTATTTAGGCTAGAAGAGTCGGTAGAGTTCGTTCTTAATGAGCCAAAGGAGGAATCATATTTTATTGAAGATATGGAGTTTCCAGCTTTGATAAACTATGACACCTTTCTTCTACTGATGGGAGAAAATAAGGAGCAAAGTTCGGAGAGACCCATATTTGGATCACAAGATTGACCTCTCGAGAGTAACATGAGTCAAGTTGGGACTCAATAAACCAGAACTTCTCTAACTCTTCTCTTTAAATTTTTGTCAATTTTTTTTTATGAATTATGTTTTGTATGTTATTTTCAATAATTTGTTTTGCCACTTTTTAATTTTTAACGTTTAATGCATGTTTCTTATATTTATTAGTTTGTGTCTTTTAATTGATTAGTTTAAGATTTAGGATTGAAAAAGAAGCTACTTCTAATGATTTTTATGCTTCATGATTGGATTTGAATTAGTAAGTACTTCTCAAATAATTATTGGGACAGTATAATTTTTGAGGTGACTGAATCACAACTTAATAGAACTTAATATGATTTTATGTTCTTGAGTTGTTTAGATGTGAGTTAACTATAGTCACTTGGTGCTTAGGAACTTAAAGAAGAACTTTGCATATGCCAAGTTAAGATTGGACTTAATATGTAATTTAATTAATTGATAGATTTGCATATTGCTTGGCATAATTAAATAGGAGCTTGAAGAGAATTTAAAAGAAAAGGGTAGGGCACAATTGAGTGAGTTTGAGTAATGTTTCATATGTTAGTGTAAGCTCTAGCCCCAATGCATTGTAATAAAACACTTTAATTAATATAATAAGGCAATTGTTTTATCTATTGTATTCCTGTGCATATCAATTGATAAAACCATCCAAGAATGTTGTTTCAGTTTAAGTTATCATGTGTGAGGCACATGGTTGTAAGACCTTGAAACAAATGAGACTTCATTCTAAATATCCCTAGTCAGTCATTGTTATGGGAATAACATATGAATTAAGACTAGTATGCTCTCTCTAATAAGTTGAGTTCTGTCTTACAAATCATAAGGACAAGAGTGTCAATCAGAGATCATAGATACATGTTTAGAACATGGTATCTGGATTCGATCCACTCATGAGAACACTACATGGTACAAGTCATAAGTGTTTCTCATATGCAAGTTTTGTATCGGAGTTCTTAGACCTAAAATCTCTATGAAAATCTTTATGAATTAATGTGTGCTTTGACATACACCTAACGTGCTCATAACAGAGTGACAAGTATGGGTATGCTTGGGTATGCATTGATTCATGTTAGAGAGCATGAGAGAAGTGAAGGGATTACCCCTCTCGATAAGAGAGAAAAATATCATCGGCCACTTGATCAGTGAACTAAGAAGTGTATGGCCATACCGAGATGAAATAATGAGTAATCATTATTTATCTGAGAGTTTAGTGTCACTGTAATATCAAGAAAGGAATTAATATATATAAGGATGACTAGTTCCGTGCCTTATATTAATTCTAATATTTATGGGTAAGGGACTATGCAAAATTGCATTAGGTCACTAAATGCCATATGCATTTTCATTTAATTTGGAATGCTATAATATCTTGCTAGAGAATATATATAGCCTTTGAATTAATTTATTAATTCATTGCCAACATTAAATGGACCTATAGGATCGCACATAAAGCATTAGGCTTAAAATATTTAAATTAAGTATTGGGCATTAATTTGGGCTTTTAATTAAAGTCAAATTAATTTGTGTAATGGGTTATTAGATTGCTATTGGACCTTAGCCCATGAGAGAGAGAAATTCAGCCCATAAGGTTTAATTTCAATTAATTAAATGTCTTGTATAAATTTAATTAATTGAGTATTAAAGCCTAAAGATATTTTTATCTAGATAAATCATTTAAATAGAAGTTGATGTGGCCGAAATTCCTAGGGTAATACCAAGGAATTTCGGCACATGTATTATTTTTAATGAAGTGGTTTATTAGATTTAAGTGTCTTATCTTTTATCCTAAATTAAGTGATATTATTTGATTAAATGTCTTTTGTTTTTATCTTGGATAAATTAAAAGAGTTTTTATCAATAAATATTTCTTATTTTAATTAAGTGATAAAGGCTAAAATTAATTATCTTTAGCTAATGTTAATTATCTTAAGGTAGTGGATTTTAGTTTTATCACTTAATAAAATGAAATAATATATATTGGATGAGAGAAAAAAGGAAAAACCCTAATTTCTCTTACATTTGGCGTGAAAATTCTCTCTCTCACTCAAGATTTTCTTTTGGCCGAATTCCTCTAAGAGAAAGATACTCCTTCATTCTCTAGTGTTCTTGAAGATCAATAGCATCTAAAATAAATACAAGATTAAATCTTGTAGCTTAAATCAATTGCCATTACACGATACTTAAACTGAGAGCTAGCAATCTCGATTTTAAGCCGTCTTTGCAATTGTGTGTGTGAACATAGAGAAGAGTGGCGTAAAGGCTGTTCTTTTGACATTGGTGGAGAAGATCAAAGGTTGATATATCACTCTTGGTTGCTGGTCTTCATCAAACCAAATATTTAAGTGCATCAACAGTTGTAAGTTTTACAACCCTAAAATTGCATGTTTCGTTTCTTGCTTTGGAATTGTATGGTATATATGATGAAAAATTTTTGTTTTTCCGCTGTGTTATCATCACATTCATACCATGTCATATTCCATCATCATATACATGTTACAAACTGATTTACATGTTTCAAAAATCAAGTTTGATGGAGTTTTATTATAAATTGGTTAACCTAGGATTTACACAAGTGAAGGTTTAATTTTGAGTTAATGTTGTTAATGGGGATTGATTGAATTTTGTAAAAAAGGAATTAAGGTGAATTAAATTTAACTTGGTGTTTTAATGTGCAGAAAAATTAATTTTAAGAGTGTAGTACGAAGGTAAAAAAATTATTCCCGAAGTCCAGCAGCCAGTCACACTCTCATGCGCCCAACTGCTCAGCCAGTCGCGCACTTGCATGCACCTTCCAGCACTTTATGCTCTTGCTTATGCAACCTTCCTCACCCTCGCACCCCCGTACAGCCCCACCTTTCCCTTTATGCATGCCAGTGCACCATCTTTCTTCCTTCCTTGTGTGGCCGTGTATGCCCAGGCGTGGCCATGCATTAGTCTTCTGCCTAAGCTTCTTTGCCTATGCATGGCTGTGCAAGCCTTTCTCCTTGGCCATGCGCGATTGTGCATCTCTTTGCTGCCTCCCTCTTATATTTTTTTCTTTCTTCTTTTGCCCACGCACTCACTCATACACACATCTCACTCACTCAAGCACACACCTATGATTTAAGCATTGCAGCACCTGCACATTTTCACTTATTTTAAGCCTTTATTATGGCTATGACTGTTTTGATCATAATTTTTGTTACAAGTGTCTGATTGACTATTATAATATGTTTTCGAAAAGCTCATTTCAAGATGGACATTTGCTATAAGGCTTCACCTTCTGTAATAGCTCTTTTCATGCCCTAAAAATGATGTTTAAGCCTTTAATTTTCAGTTTGAAGTTTTAAGGGCATTTTTCTTTAGTTTTTTATTTGCTCAATACTTCAATTTGCTTGTTGAGATTAATATGCTTGAATTGGTGTGACTTTATTGTTCTTAAATATAGGTTTGCTTAGAGTTTAATTCTAAATTGAGTTATGTTCATCTACATTCCATTACTCTAAGCTACCTATTGTTTGGAATTGAACTTTATTATTGGCTTGATATAGGTTGCAAATGTATTTATAATTGGCTTATTTTATTTTATGCTTACCATGACCAATTGAAATTTTTCTCTTCCTTTTATTTAAGCCTAACCATCACCAATTAGCTTTACACTTGAGATTATGCATTCATACACTGTCCACCTTGTAACATATGGATATTATGCATTAAGCACTCAAGCAAGTTCGGCCTAGTTGCATTTCTTCACTTAGTTACCATGTTTATTAATTCTTGTTTATTGCACTATATTGGTTTTAGAGGCATGTTTTCTTGTTAACTCAATTCCATTGGTCCTATGCCTTCTTTTTAGCTTGGTTATGGTTCTAGATGTGGTGTGCGTTAGCTTTCATTTCTCTTAGCCACTTATTTGTTCATCAAAAATTATGCAGTAAGTTGAAATTTTTGATACTTTGCTGAAGACAGCAAGATTTTAAAGAGGGAAATAACACTCAACTGAGCTAGAAATTGAATATCAATTCAAGGAAGTTCTCTTATGTTGCTCATTTTCTTACTCATGAATTGTTTTATTTTAGTCGGTTTGTTTTTGTTTTAATGTTTAGTTTTGTTTTTAGTTTGCATGTTTAGTTTTTATTTTGCGTGTTAGTTAAATAGGTTTAATTCATTTATCATATATTGTACATTTAGCTTAGTTAGCCCTAGTTTTTTTCTCAAAAATTGAACATTTTGAACTTTAATTTAGAATGTTCAATGTTTAAAACTTTTGTTTAGCATTAAGACAAACATATTTTTTAATGAATTTTTAGCTAGTTTAAGTATTCAACTTGGCTTATATTTGTTAGTTTATACTCTTTGAGCACTTAAGACCAGTTTTTAAACTTAAAGAAAAAATAGTTCATTGAAATAGTTGAGTAAGGAATTTTAGAGTACCAGAACCTTCATCATCACCCTTTAAAGCATAAAAGCAACTCAAAACAAGCTAGAAAGTAATTTAGGCAACATTTTTTTCTTATTGAGCTATATCTTAACTTATTTTCTTATCTTATATGCATATTTATCTCTTGTTAGCCATTTTTGAGCCTAATGAGGTATGCTTAATACGTGCCATATATATTTTTCTTGTTACATTTATTTATTAACCATATAGCCTAAAATGCTTTTTTTGAGTATCTTGATGGGTGTAGTAAGATATTTGTTTATTGTCAAGGGCTATTATTGAAGTCAAGTAAATAGTAAAAATTCCTTATGATTATCCATGTTATTATTGTATAGCCAACAACAATGCTAGTGTGAAAAAAAAGAAAGAAAAAAAAGAAACAAAAAGAAAAAAGGAGGGAAAAAAAGAAAGAAAGAAATATTGCAATATAGCTAGCATATATATATGGCAAAAATCTTAACTGTGGGGCATCTTATAAGAGAAATTATAATGACTATACTAGATAATCTGGATTACTGTTACTAGTTACATTCCTTTAATCCTGTTACCGATGCATGTATAAGCATACATACTTTCATTTTATACTAGTCATGTTGGTAGAGGGTGATACTTCTCATATTGTTTACTATTCTTTACATAACTTAATAATTACATACCTTTAAATACAAGTATATTGGATATTACCAAAAGAGACGCAAAAGCTAATTTTCATACATCAAAATGCTACTCTTATCTCGATGTTGACTTGGAAAATTGTTGGCTTTGTCCCTGAATAAGAGTTCTACCCTGCGAACCTACACGGATAAACACCCGTGCTAAGCTATAAAGCTTAGTGGGGAACAAACTAATATGTTGATAACCACTCACAGTGGTTATCACCAAGCATGCATTAACAGTATATAACAAGTTCATATATATATATATATATATATATAGAATAACCAAATGCACTATTGGAAGGAAATAACTGTTTCATTAAATCATAGAATGAAAGATTACAAACTAAATATGTATATCATTTATCTTATAAATTGTGCCTGCTTTAATTTCCTGTGGGTGTGGATAACGGGTGATGTGGATACCATAAGGTATCAAATCTGTAAATACCCGAAGGTATTAGTACTATGGATACCCGAAGGCATCAAATTTGTGGACCCATTGGGCCAGAACTATGGTCTCATGTAGAGACAATTATAGACTCATAAGAGTCAAACTATAGCAGCTGCAACTATAACCCTATAGGCATGCCTATCTATCCACAACCAAGTCTTTATGTGTAGGCACAATCCAATCATATTTCATATCTTGTGAAATTGTATTCACATAATCCACTATATTACTGATGAATGCAAAGTATTTGACTATTATGCATTGATAGTCTCATAGTATAAAAATAATCATATACTATAATGATAAAGAAATAATTCATGCATATTCTATTTTGAGGTAATAAAATCTCACCTTTTAAATTATTAAGCAAATCTTGCCATTAAGGGGATACATCGCTGTTAAATTACAATTTAGGATGATTTATAAGCTTAGGAAGGGCTTAGGCAAGCTTAGACCTCAATTGGGGTCATAAAAGACAAGTATCAAAAATAGAAGACAAATGCTTATTGTCGCGCTCGCGACGAGTGTCGCGCCCGCGGTATTAATCGCGCTCGCGACAGTCAGCAATTGCTTTAAAAGAGTATTCTTATTGTCGCGCTCGTAACACAAAGCGACGGCTTGATATCATGCTCGCGGCATAAGTCGCGCTCGCGACACAGGGCGTCGGTTTACAAGCTTCAACGCTTGATACACAAAAATCCTGTAAATCACTTTCAAAACTCAAATTACATCTCAATTTCAACCTACCAAACGGCTTTTTATGTAAATACTATCTTCTACAAAGTTTTAGGCTAATATTTCTAGTTTCCAAAACACTAAAAATCTCTTTAATAGGACCTGTAAATAGTTAGATATACAAGAAAAACCACAAACTATTCATGAAGACAAAATAACCATCATAATCAGATTTCAAGACCGATTTTCACCATCAAGCAGTAAAAATCAGATTTTGGTTTCTTCTAACAAAATCAAGGTGTCCAAGTCTAGCTTCTATACCAACTAGAATTTTGTCATTTGGACAACTATAGCTCAAGATATGAGCAAACATGTGCAGAATGGTCCAGTGAACCTTAAAACTGATTTTTCATGTTTTTCAACTAAACTTGCATATTTTAACTCTAAACCCTTCTAAGCTTAAAATCATCCATAAAGTATATAAGAGAGACATTCAAGGTCTCCCTCTCTCATGGCCAAATATCAAACATACACAAAAAAACAAAAAAAACCTAAGTTCCCATACCTTACTAAGCTCCAAGTCTTCTTCAACCTTGGAAAGCCTCTTTCCCTTTCCTTTTCCTTGATTCTCCTTCTATAATATAAAACACTTCCATAAATATTACTCAAGCTAAACAAAGAACAATACATATTAAAGAAGAATCAAGATTACCTTAAGATTAAACTAGGAAAAACCTTTCTTTTCCTTTCCCCAATTCTAAGAAATCTAGAGAGAGAATGAGAAAGAGTTTAGATGTATAGAGAAGATAGAGATGGAGATGAAGACCCTTGTTTGGCCGGCCAACCTCCACCAAATATCTCCCTCTCTTTTCTCTCTAATAGGTCCACATGTCACTTGAAAGAAGATCTTACCCTTAATTCCCTTAATTTCTCTTATTTCCACTTTCCCCCAAAACTTACCCTTTAGCTATGCAATTAGGTCCTTCTTTATACATTGATACTTAATTAAATATAAACACTCACAATTAATTAGTGATATTACTACTAGGGTATACTAAGGGGCATTACAACTCTCTCTCCCTAAAAGAATTTCGTCCTCGAAATTCATACCTGTATTGTAGAGCTGTGGGTATTGAGCCTGCATAGTTGTTTCAGGTTCCCAAATCGCTTCTTGTATGCCATGGTGTTTCCATAACACTTTGACTAGGGGGATTTCTTTGTTCCTCAACTGCTTAACTTTTCTGGCTAGAATCTGTTTAGGCTCTTCATCATACGTATAATCAGATCCATATACTGATATCTTGTACTGGTATGATGTGTGACTCGTCAGATCGATAACGCCGGAGCATAGAAACATGAAATACATTGTGCAACTTTGATAATTCACTGGGAAGATCCATCTGATATGCTACAGGTCCAATTCTTTCCAGAATTCTGTAAGGACCTATAAATCAGGGACTGAGTTTTCTTTTCTTTCCAAATCGTAGTACTTTCCTCCATGGGGACACCTTTAGGAACACTTTATCATCGACCTGATATTCAATGTTCTTTCTTTTCAGATCTGCATACGATTTATGTCTATCATTGGCTTCTTTCAATCGTTGCTTGACGAGTTGAATCTTTTCTTCGGTATCTCTAATAATGTCAGGACCTGTCAACTTGCTTTCAGCTAACTCCATCCAGCAGGAAGGAGTTCTACATTTTCGACCGTAGAGAGCTTCATATGGTGGCATACCAATACTAGTTTGATAGCCATTGTTGTATGCAAACTCCATCAAAGTTACATATTTATCCCAACTCTCGGGAAAATCTAAAACACAGCCTCTTAACATGTCTTCTAATACCTGTATGATCCTTTCTGATTGCCCATCAGTTTGAGGATGAAAAGCAGTACTAAGAAGAAGCTTGGTGCCTAAGGCTTGATGTAAACTTTTCCAAAATCTGGAAGTGAATCTCGGATCCCGATCTGAAACAATTGAGATTGGCACTCCATGCAGTCTAACAATCTAGTCTATATATAATTCAGCTAACTTATCCATTGAATAATTGGTTCGGATCGGTAAAAAGTGAGCTACCTTTAACAGTCTGTCTACTATGACCCACACTGCATCATGTTTCTTCTGAGTAGTGGGTAAGCCTGTAACAAAGTCCATAGTAACGTTATCCCATTTCCATTGAGGAATAGGAAGGGGATTCAGAAGTCCTGAAGGGAGTTGATGCTCTGCCTTTACTTGTTGACATGTCAGGCATTTGGAGACGTACTCGGTCACGTCTTTCTTCATTCCTGGCCACCAGAAAAACTGTTTCAGATCTCTATACATTTTGTTGCCATCGGGATACATGGTGAATACTGTGCTATGGGCTTCTTGTAATAAAGCTCTCTTCAAGTCTTTATTATCTGGCACACATAATCGATTCCGATAATAGAGACCACCATCAATCCCAATAGAATATTTTGTCGGGCCTCCTGCATAAATTGATTGGGCCAATTATTGCAGCTTTACATCATCTGTCTGTGCATCCATTACTGCCTGCTTAAGATTAGGGCGAGCTCGCAATTGAGCTAACAAAGCCCCATCAGATGCAAACTTCCATTTACATTCTTGTAATAACAAAGTTGCCATCATCTTCCGACTTAAAGCATCAGCCACCACATTTGCCTTTCCTGGGTGATAGTCAACTATACAATCGTAATCCTTGAACAACTCTAGCCATCTGCATTGTCTTAAGTTGAGATCTCGCTGAGTAAGCAAGTACTTAAGACTCTTGTGATCTGTATAGATTCTACACTTCCCACCATAAAGGTAATGCCACCATATTTTCAAAGCAAATACAACTGCGACCAACTCCAAATCATGGGTCGGATAATTCTGTTCATGAGGTTTCAACTGCCTTGATGCATAAGCCACTACTTTACCCTCTTGCATCAATACACACCCCAGTCCATTTCTCGACGCATCACTATACATAGCATATTCCTTACCCGCTATTGGCTGAATAAGAACTGGAGCTTCCGTTAACATCTTTTTTAACTGTTCAAAGCTGGCTTGACAACGATTTGACCATTCAAATCTGGCTTCTTTTCGAAGTAGCTTAGTGAGAGAGGAGGCGATAACTGAAAAGCCTCCTACAAACCTCCTATAGTAACCAGCTAGGCCCAAGAAACTTCGGACTTCTGGGACATTGCGGGGCGGTTTCCAGTTAACAATAGCTTCAATCTTTTTAGGGTCCACTCTAATGCCTTCATAAGACACCACGTGCCCAAGAAAAGAGACTTCTTTAAGCCAAAACTCACATTTACTTAGCTTTGCATATAACTGTTGTTCTCGCAAAATCTGTAATACTAATCTCAAATGCTCTGCATGCTCTGCTTCATCCCGAGAATAGACCAGGATATCATCTATAAACACCACAACAAACTGGTCTAAATAGGGTCTAAACACCCTATTCATCAGATCCATAAAGGCTGCTGGTGCATTAGTCAACCCGAAAGGCATTACTAAGAATTCGTAATGACCATATCGAGTTTTAAAAGCAGTCTTCTGAACATCTATATCCTTAACCCCAAGTTGATAGTATCCTGACCTCAGATCAATTTTAGAAAACACTCCAGCACCCCGTAACTGATCAAAGAGATCCTCAATCCGAGGTAAAAGTTACTTGTTCTTCACAGTTACCTTGTTGAGTTGTCTGTAGTCTATACACATTCTCAAAGTGCCATCTTTCTTTTTGATGAACAATACCGAAGCTCCCCAGGGTGACACACTAGGCTTGATGAAGCCTTTATCTAACAATTCTTGTAACTGAACCTTTAACTCCTTCAGTTCTGTTGGTGCCATTCTGTAAGGTGTTCTAGAAACAAGAGCAGTTCCAGGCAAAGTCTCAATAGATAACTCGACTTCTCTCTCTGGTGGAAAACCCGAAAGTTCCTCGGGAAAAACATCAGGAAACTCATTGATCACTGGAATATCCTGAAGATTAACTGTCTCCCTCTTAGAGTCAAGAATCAAAGCCAAGAATGCTTGACAGCCTTTTATAAGTAATCTTTTCGCTTTCATAGCCGAGATAACATTAGTTAAGGGTTCAGACTTAATACCCTGAATTAATATCTCTTCTTTTGCATCATCCTTAACTACAACTGTTTTAGCTTTACAATCCACTATGGTTTGGTATCTAGACAACCAATCCATACCCAGGATTACATCAAATTCATGGAAGGGTAGAACAATTAAGTCAACTGGAAATTCTCTTCTTTGAATTCTAATAGGACAATTCCTAACAACCTTATTTACATGGATATTGTGGCCCAAAGGACTGATTACACAAATATCATAGTTCAAATGATCTATAGTAGATACATTTCTACCCAGCTCCCTATTACAAATATATGAATGTGTAGATCCTGGGTCTATAAGCACATACACATCAGTATCAAAGAGAGAGAATGTACCAGCGATGACCTCAGGAGCATCAGCATCTTCTCGACCTTTCATAGCATAAACTCTGACAGAAGGTGTAGAAGCGAAGGGTCAATCCACCGACTCAGAAATATTCCTGGACTGGGCTCTAAACTGGCCTGATCCAACTCTGCCTCTACCACGACCCCTACCTGAAGAGGGTACATTAGAAGCTCCTCGATTACTTTGTTGACTGGAGGCTTGATCCTGCGTCAGAGGACAATTTGCCATAAAATGCTCCGTGCTGCCACATCTGAAGCAACCACCCGTGAGCATTCTACAAGTGCCCTAATGTCGCCTAAAACAAGAGGAACATTTTAGAGCTTGACCTCTGCCCTGCCCTGAAGTAGTACCTCTACCCGATCCGGTTGGAGTAGAAGTCCCCTGCCGACCACCTCTAGATGCAAGACGAGAACCAGACTCTATTAGTTGTTCTCCTGGGGTCAGTCTTGATCTTTTCCCTGATGATGAACCACCCCGAGCAAAACTTTTTCTTCTTTGTTCTCTCTCTCTTTTGACATTCTCTTCTTTCTTAACCCGAATAGCTGCTTGAATTAGCTAATGGTAATCAACAGAATGCAAGGAAATAGGCCCTATCAAATGATCCCGAATCTGGTCATTTAATCCATCCTCAAACTGGCGACACTTGAAAGTCCCAGTCAGCATAGGTTTTGGTAAATATTTGCTCAGATGGCTGATAAGTGTGAAATATATATAGTTTTTAATATGTTTTTATTTATTTTATTTAGTTGTTTTGGTTTTATTTAGGTTGATTTAGAGTTAATTTGTTAGTATTTATGATTTTAAGGTTAATTCTGTGTTTTGTTTGATTTTTAGGTTTATTTTGGCATAAAAGGGCTTAAAGTGTAAAAAGGGCAAAGATTAGGGCCAAAAGTGCAAATTTGAAGAATTGATGTAAGAAAAGTTGGCGTCCAATCCAGAGCCCTGAAACGTGACCACGTGAATTATTGAAGAGATTCACATGTGGCCACGTGAAGAAAAAGCTTGAGAAGCCGTGGTCATGTGAAGTGAAAGAAGGAATTAAAGAGTAAATACACATGGCCACGTGAAAGGGAGATTTGAAGAAGACATATGAAGCACGTGACCACGTGTGTTCTTACACAAGAAATCACGTGGCCACGTGTGGAAGAAGACTTACATGAGGCGTGGCCACGTGAAGAATAAGGAAGAGTGAGGCGTGGCCACGTGATTTGATTCTCCAATTGCGCGAAGGATTTACGAACTTCCTATTTTGAGCAGAAATTACTTCCTATTTGGTTTTCAGAGTTTAAGAAGGAATCCATGTCTTCTTTTGCCTATAAATAGGAGTCTAAAACACAGAAGAAGGGAGAATCATTATTCATCATCATCAAGCCTTAGAATTAGTTTTAAGCTTTCTTGTTTTAGTTTTTACATTTGTTGTTTTTACAATTTTTCCAAAACGTTGTTTTTAGTTTTCAAGAATGTCTTGTGAGTAGTTTTCTTTACTTTTGTTAAAGGATACTTGAATCCTTAACTTGTATTGTTATGACTTAAGTTTGTGTTTCAATCCAATTACAAGTTTGATTATTTCTTGGTTCTTAAGTATAGTCTTGCTCTTATTCAACTTTAAGTTAATTATTAACGTGACTAAACATCGGTTAACTAATTGAGTTAAGTTGATTAATGACTTGTATGTTCTTAGGTTAATTTAGTTGGATTAATGCATGTTATAATCTGAATAAGTTATGACTATGTGTTAATTTGAGTAAGTTGAGATTAAGAAAGGTGTAATCAAGAATAGTTGGAAGTTAAAGCTCTTGAGAAAGGTTTTAATAGACATCTAGGGGATTAATTTAGACTTTTATGCTAAGGATTAAATTGTTCTGAATAAGAGAGTTTAATACTTAGAAAGATAATCTTGAGAAAGTTATCTGGGTTTATTAAACTGAATTTTCCATAATCACTTGTATGTTTTATTTTAATTAAGTCGTAACAATATTGGTTAAGGTGGATAGTCCTTTAGTGAAAGTTGTTTTTTATCATTGATTTTTACCTCATTTAATTTACTTGTTTTCAATAGATCTTTTCTTGATTTTAATTTACGTTACTTGTTTTATTTTAGTTTTAGTTTGTATTCTTCAAACGTTACAAAATTTGGGATTTCTCTTCTCTCTTTACACACAAAAATTTGTTTTAGAATTGAATTAGCACACAAACACAAGTTTCCCTTGGGTTCGATATTTTGGGTCTTAATCTTTATTTTCCTATATTACTAAGCCGATCTAGTACACTTGCTAGACACCGGTCAAGTTTTTGGCGCCATTGCCGGGGACACATTGGCGTTTGTTTGTTTACTTTGATTTTAAAGTGATTTTTGTGTGTTTTCTTCTCTTTTTCATCTCTTTTCTTATTTTCTTATTTTTTTTTGGTTGATTAGTGGTTTATGGTGAGAGACAACCCCATCTTACCATTAGACCCTGAAATTGAGAGGACATTCCATAGGAACAGAAGAGGCAATATGAACGATCCAGAAATTGAACAACCTATGAATGATCCACCGCCTAGGATAGAAGAGCAACACATACCCCATCAAGCTCCCGGAAATGGGTATCGACCTAGAACCATAAGGGATTATGCTATCCCTAGGTGGAATGAAGAGCATAGAACTATTAGAATCCCTCACCACCAACCCTTTGAGATTAAACCTGCCACCATCACTATGGTACAAAGAAACCAATTTTTGGGTTCGGATATAGAGGATCCTGCACAACATTTGGATATGTTCTTAGAAGTGAGTGACACTGTGCAAATTCCTAATGTATCGACTGATGCAATTAGGTTGAAACTCTTCCCATTCACCCTCATAGGAAAAGCTAGGGATTGGCTTCAAATGCTACCAAATCAATCCATCCACTCTTGGCAACAAATGCAAGAGAAATTTCTTTGCAAGTTTTTCCCACCTACTAAGACCGCCCTCATTAGGAAACAAATTAGTGATTTTCAGCAGTTTTATGAGGAACCATTCCATGAAGCTTGGGAAAGATTTAGAAGACTCTTGAAAAGTTGTCCTCATCATGAAGTTCCTATTTTTCAATTGATGCATATTTTTTATGCAGGTGCTCATCCATCAACAAGATCTTTGCTAGATGCAGCCTCCAATGGAAGCTTCATGAATCAAATTCCCGAGGACGCATTTCTACTCCTTGATGAAATGGCCACCAATGATGCTCAATGGGCAAGCTCAAGAGCAACTCAAAAGAAACAGGGAGTTCATAATATTGATGAAATTGCAATGTTAAAAGCTCAATTAGAATTAATGGAAAAAAGACATTTAAAAGAAATTAATGAGCTCAAATCTAAAAATGTCTCTATGTTGTCTAATGAAGTTGATTCTTATGCAGGAATTTCGGGACATATAGGAATGAAGAATGCTGAGAATATGATGGAAGAAGTCAATGCCTTGAATCCATATAGCAATACTTACAATGCGGGATGGAGAAGCCATCCAAATTTTTCATGGAGGGAAGGTAATCAAGGATCTTCTTCTAATCCCAATCCTAGACCTCAATTCAACCACAATCAAGCTTCCAATAATCAACATCCATACCAAAACCAAGCTCCACATCATTATCCAAATCAATATCCTTCACAAGCATACCACCAACCACCCGGTTTTCAAAAAACTCAACCTCCCCCTCCACAAGAAAAGAAATCTAATATTGAGGAAATGATTGCAAATTTTATGGCTTCCCAAAACTCCATTTTAGCTAGTCAAGATGCTAGATGGAAGTCACAAGATATTTGGATGAGAAACCAAGAGGCATCCATTAGGAACCTAGAAAACCAAATGGGGCAACTTGCTAGTTCTTTATCCAACAGGGCTCAAGGGACATTTCCATCTAATGTAGACCGAAACCCAAAGGAGGAAGCCAAAGCAATCACTTTAAGGAGTGGAAAAGAGTTAGAAAAGACTGAACTTGGTAAGAAATCTTCTGAAAAGGTGGAATCGACAACGGAGGTAAGTGTTCCTAACTCTGAAAATAATCAAAGAGCACCTTCTACGATTGAGAAGGGTAAAGGTAAAGAAAAGCTTGTATCCACTGTTCTTGATGAATCTCAATTACCATTTCCGGTTCTAGCTAGGAAAGAGAAACAAAATGAACAATTAAGTAGATTTTTAGACATGTTTAAAAAGCTACATATAAACTTACCATTTGCTGAAGCTTTATTACACATGCCTAAATATGCTAAATTTATGAAAGAATTGTGTACTAATAAGAAAAAGCTAGAAGGAATAGGAACAATTCAATTATCCGGTAATTGTAGTGCTATATTAACCAACAAAATTCCTGAAAAATTGGAAGATCCAGGTAGTTTTACATTGCCTTGTGAACTAGGGGGAAATTTTGTTGGTAATGCTTTATGTGATTTGGGTGCTAGTATTAATCTAATGCCTTATTCAATTTGCAGGAAATTGAATCTAGGTGATTTGAAGGAAACCCGAATGACGCTTCAATTGGCGGATAGATCGGTGAAGAAGCCAAAAGAAATCATTGAGGATTTATTGGTTAAAGTAGGAAATTTTATATTTCCAGTAGATTTTGTGGTGATGGACATAGAAGAGGATAGAAAAGTGCCTTTAATTGTGGGGAGGCCATTCTTGAACACCGCACGAGCTTTAATTGATGTTCATGGACAAACGGTCACTTTAAGATTCAACGAGGAGAAAATGAGTTTCAATGTCAATAAAATTTTAAAACACCCCGCGTATGATTTTGAAGAATCCATTTATTTTGTTGATGAGATTCAAGAATGTGTCAACGCAAAACAAGAGGAAATCATTCTCGATGATGAGCTTCAAAGTTGCTTAATGCATCCCAAGGAAATGGAAGAGTTGGAAGCAAAGGAGATGAAGTTGATACAAATTTTGGAACAAGAGCACAGTGAACATGATGAAATGGAGGATGAACCGTCCCCTCCTAAGGAAGATTCTGAACTTAAAGAAATTTCATCTCATTTGAAATATATACCTTTGAATGATAATGCTAAGCCAGTAATTAATTTATCTTCATTGACAGGGTTGGACGAAGAAATGCTCATTGCAATCCTCAAGAAGCACAAGGGAAAAATTGAGTGGGCAATATCCGATTTAAAAGAAGTTAGTCCTAGCTATTATCATATGTCCATGGAAGATAATTTTAAGCCAGTAAGCACAAGGGTCAATGAGCTTAATGCCATTCAAAAATGGTTATATGACAATGGAGCATTTTATAAAGAAAAGACTAATCAAGGGATGAAATCAAAATGGGGCAAACCATACCAAATCGGACAGCAAGAGGTTGCTGAAGCAACCATGGTCCTTCAAGATATTTAAAATCCGGTTTGAAAAGTCTAGCTGAAGACTTTAAAAATTCAGAACTTCTATTCTCTCTCTCTTTGTTTTATAGTTGAGTTTTAATTAATTGTGTATGATTGTTGCATTTTTACATGTTTGTGTGTTTTGATTCATGAAAAGAATGAAAAGAACAAATTTTTTTAAAAGAAAATATGTTTTCAAAACTAAGAATTGGAAAAAAATTACATTGAAAGAAGAGTTGTGTTTCAAAAACAAAGAAAGGAGGCAGGAAAAATATGTCTACACGTGACCACGTGTGTCCTTATACAAGGAATCACGTGGCCACGCCTTGTACAAGAGCAATCCCACACGTGACCACGTGTGTTTCTTCTTTGGAACCTCACGTGGCCACGCCCCAACTTGCTGCCTATATACACTTCACGATTTAATTTTCTTTTTGCTTCACTTCTCATTCTTTCTTTACTCTAACCCGTGCCCACGCATCACCAACACTAATCTTAACACATGCCCATGGTTTTTCACCTCCTTTCAACATTCATCATCTCCATTAGCTTCCTCTTTCAATTTCTTCTCTCTTCCATCATTCATCACCTTGGTCTCCACATTTGCATCCTCATTTTTAGGTTTGAACATCTCACACATTATCTCCACCTTGTGCTACATTTTTGGTGAATTTCTCACTTCCAAATCTTTGTTTGCTGGGATAGCAACATTTTGAGGAGGGGGTAGCCTCTTGTCGGGAAGTTTTTCTTCAACTTTATTTTTCTTTTTCATGAATCAAAATTCTGTTATTTTGTTTTGTTTTGTTTTCTCTTGTTTGAGTTTGTAAAACGTATTAAAGACTTATGTAGTTCACTCTTTTCATTTAATTTGCATGAAAATTTAGTTTGACCTAGTTAACTTCAAAATTTGAACACTTTGAACTTGGATATGGAGTATGCATGTTTTGGACCTTTGCTTAGCAAGAGAACATTTATGTTGTTTAATATGTCTTTGGATGGATTAATCTTCAACTTGATAAATATTTATTAGTTTCTAAATTCTTAAAAGCACTTAGACCAGTTTTTGACTTAGAAACACTCAATGCAATGAAGTAGTGAAGTAAGAAAATTTAGAACACGAGAACCTTCCTCATCACCCTTCAAAGCATATGAACAACTCAAGCATCTTAGAAAATGATCTAGGCAACAATTTTCTTGATAAACTCTTTTTAAAAGACTTGTGTCATACCTTGATAAATCTATCTTTTGTTAAACCATTTTGAGCTTATAAGGGTATGCTTAAGGCGTACCATTAATATTTTCTTGTTACACTTAATATTTTAACCATATAACCTAAAAAGCTTTTATATCACCCTATGGAATTAGCCACTTTAGGATTAAATGGATGCATGAAAAGAATAAAGTTTTGTTGGGTGTAGTAAGAAAGTTTCAAAGTTATTGATGAAGTCAAATGAAAATAGACCTTGTATTACCTTGATGTTAGCTTATGAGTGCTAGTAAAAAAAAATTGAAAGAAGAAAAAGAGAATTAGCAAATATGAAAAAAGATAAGTGTGGGGTAGTACAAGGAAAAATAGAAAAATATTGACTTCTTGGTGAAGGAGCATAAAGAAAAGTTTGGAATCAAGGCAAGGATGAGCTAAATTTGTATTGTTTAAGTTATTGGGGTGTTTGTAATCTATTTTGGTCTTAGAGTGGCTATATTCATTTTGATTATCTTTTATCCATTCTTTGATAAACATACCCTTAGCCCCATTACAACCTTTGTAAGACCTATGTGATTTTAAGTTTGACTTGAGTTGTTTAGCAGAGATGACCTAAGGGTTCCGGTGCTAAAGGAGAGGCCTATTGTGTTTTTAGAGTTTCAAGCACGAAACCGATTGTATGCTTATGCATTCATATATTCTATACTTCATTATTTAGTTGTGTTGATATTTTGGTTTTCAAAATTGCTTAAAATGATTTGTTCTTGCACACACTCAAGGAAACTAGTTTATATTCTCTTGTTGAAGTTAATCTATTTAGAGTATATATTGAGTGCTTTTGTTAAAATGCTAAGTTTGGTTTTGAAATTGCTAGGCTTTGTTCAAGTTTGATGGTTTTGAAGGAGGATTTGTTCCAATTTGCTTGAGGGCAAGCAAGGTTTAAGTGTGGGGTATTTGATAAGTGTGAAATATATATAGTTTTTAATATGTTTTTATTTATTTTATTTAGTTGTTTTGGTTTTATTTAGGTTGATTTAGAGTTAATTTGTTAGTATTTTATGATTTTAAGGTTAATTCTGTGTTTTGTTTGATTTTTAGGTTTATTTTGGCATAAAAGGGCTTAAAGTGTAAAAAGGGCAAAGATTAGGGCCAAAAGTGCAAATTTGAAGAATTGATGTAAGAAAAGTTGGCATCCAGTCCAGAGCCCTGAAACGTGACCACGTGAATTATTGAAGAGATTCACACGTGGCCACGTGAAGAACAAGCTTGAGAAGCTGTGGTCATGTGAAGTGAAAGAAGGAATTAAAGAGTAAATACACATGGCCACGTGAAAGGGAGATTTGAAGAAGACATATGAAGCACGTGACCACGTGTGTTCTTACACAAGAAATCACGTGGCCACGTGTGGAAGAAGACTTACATGAGGCTTGGCCACATGAAGAATAAGGAAGAGTGAGGCGTGGCCACGTGATTTGATTCTCCAATTGCGCGAAGGATTTACGAACTTCCTATTTTGAGCAGAAATTACTTCCTATTTGGTTTTCAGAGTTTAAGAAGGAATCCATGTCTTCTTTTGCCTATAAATAGGAGTCTAAAACACAGAAGAAGGGAGAATCATTATTCATCATCATCAAGCCTTAGAATTAGTTTTAAGCTTTCTTGTTTTAGTTTTTACATTTGTTGTTTTTACAATTTTTCCAAAACGTTGTTTTTAGTTTTCAAGAATGTCTTGTGAGTAGTTTTCTTTACTTTTGTTAAAGGATACTTGAATCCTTAACTTGTATTGTTATGACTTAAGTTTGTGTTTCAATCCAATTACAAGTTTGATTATTTCTTGGTTCTTAAGTATAGTCTTGCTCTTATTCAACTTTAAGTTAATTATTAACGTGACTAAACATCAGTTAACTAATTGAGTTAAGTTGATTAATGACTTGTATGTTCTTAGGTTAATTTAGTTGGATTAATGCATGTTATAATCTGAATAAGTTATGACTATGTGTTAATTTGAGTAAGTTGAGATTAAGAAAGGTGTAATCAAGAATAGTTGGAAGTTAAAGCTCTTGAGAAAGGTTTTAATAGACATCTAGGGGATTAATTCAGACTTTTATGCTAAGGATTAAATTGTTCTGAATAAGAGAGTTTAATACTTAGAAAGATAATCTTGAGAAAGTTATCTGGGTTTATTAAACTGAATTTTTCATAATCACTTGTATGTTTTATTTTAATTAAGTCGTAACAATATTGGTTAAGGTGGATAGTCCTTTAGTGAAAGTTGTTTTTTATCATTGATTTTTACCTCATTTAATTTACTTGTTTTCAATAGATCTTTTCTTGATTTTAATTTACGTTACTTGTTTTATTTTAGTTTTAGTTTGTATTCTTCAAACATTACAAAATTTGGGATTTCTCTTCTCTCTTTACACACAAAAATTTGTTTTAGAATTGAATTAGCACACAAACACAAGTTTCCCTTGGGTTCGATATTTTGGGTCTTAATCTTTATTTCCCTATATTACTAAGCCGATCTAGTACACTTGCTAGACACCGGTCAATGGCTGAATTCTGCTTCATAAGCAGCCACTGACATACCTTTTTGCTTCAAATTCAAAAACTGCTTCAACCTTTCATCCTTATATGCTTCAGTCACATACCTCTTTTTAAATTCTGATACAAAGAACTCCCAAGTGAGGGAGTCAGGCAACTGAGGTTGTGTCTGAACTAGCTTCCACCAGTCATAGGCTGCTCCCTGAAGCAAGGACACAGCACAAGTCACCTTTTGATTAGCTGGGCATTGAAGTTCTGCAAACACCCGCTCAAACCTTTCAAGCCATAACTCTGCTTTCTCATATTCTTCCCAAGTAGAACCTAGAAATTCTTCTGCACCATGCTTCCTGATCTCAGAAATAGGAGCCTTTGGTGCAGTCATCCGCTGTAAAATTTGAGCCATGTCGTAGGAAATTTTCAACAATGCTTCACCAGACTTAGCAGCAGCTGCACCGCCTCTAGAGGATGCAGAAGATTCAGGCTGAGAAGGATTCGATTGACCAGGTAAATTGCTTTCAGCCGTTTCATCCACTACTTCATGATGTCCTTCCATCACTAACTATATCAAAAGAAACACAGGGACAACCACAATAAGCCAACATCAACAAGAAATCTATATCTATAACCCTTAAAATTTCTATTGGCCAGAACAGCCTAAACCAGGCTCTGATACCAAAAATGTAATGACTATACTAGATAATCTGGATTACTGTTACTAGTTACATTCCTTTAATCCTATTACCGATGCATGTATAAGCATACATACTTTCATTTTGTACTAGTCATGTTGGTGGAGGGTGATACTTCTCATATTGTTTACTATTCTTTACATAACTTAATAATTACATGCTTTTAAATACAAGTATATTGGATATAACCAAAAGAGACGCAAAAGCTAATTTTCATACATCAAAATGCTACTCTTATCTCGATGTTGACTTGGAAAATTGTTGGCTTTGTCCCTGAACAAGAGTTCTACCCTGCGAACCTACACGGATAAACACCCGTGCTAAGCTATAAAGCTTAGTGGGGAACAAACTAATATGTTGATAACCACTCATAGTGGTTATCACCAATCATGCATTAACAGTATATAACAAGTTCATATATATATATATATATATATATATATCTCATAAATACAGAATAACCAAATGCACTATTGGAAGGAAATAACTGTTTCATTAAATCATAGAATGAAAGATTATAAACTGAATATGCATATCATTTATCTTATAAATTGTGTCTGCTTCAATTTCCTGTGGGTGTGGATAACGGGTGCTGTGGATACCATAAGGTATCAAATCTGTAAATACCCGAAGGTATTAGTACTATGGATACCCGAAGGCATCAAATCTGTGGACCCATTGGGCCAAAACTATGGTCTTATATAGAGACAATTATAGACTCATAAGAGTCAGACTATAGCAGCTGCAACTATAACCCTATAGGCAAGCCTATCTATCCACAACCAAGTCTTTATGTGTAGACACAATCCAATCATATTTCATATCTTGTGAAATTATATTCACATAATCCACTATATAACTGATGAATGCAAAGTATTTGACTATTATGCATTGATAGTCTCATAGTATAAAAATAATCATATACTATAATGATAAAGAAATAATTCATGCATATTCTATTTTGAGGTAATAAAATCTCACCTTTTAAATTATTAAGCAAATCTTGCAATTAAGGGGATACATCGCTGTTAAATTACAATTTAGGATGATTTATAAGCTTAGAAAGGGCTTAGGCAAGCTTAGACCTCAATTGGGGTCATAAAAGACAAGTATCAAAACTAGAAGACAAATGCTTATTGTCCCGTTCGCGACTAGTATCGCACCTGCGGTATTAATCGCGCTCGCAACAGTCAGCAATTGCTTTAAAAGAGTATTCTTATTGTCCCGCTCGCGACAAAAGTCGCACTCGTGACACAAAGCGACGGTTTGATATCGCGCTCGCGGCATAAGTCGCGCTCGCGACACAGGGTGTCAGTTTACAAGCTTCAACGCTTGATACACAAAAATCCTGTAAATCACTTTCAAAACTCAAATTGCATCTCAATTTCAACCTACCAAACGACTTTTTATGAAAATACTATCTTCTACAAAGTTTTAGGCTAATATTTCTAGTTTCCAAAACACTAAAAATCTCTTTAATAGGACCTATAAATAGTTAGATATACAAGAAAAACCACAGACTATTCATAAAGACAAAATAACCATCACAATTAGATTTCAAGATCGATTTTCACCATCAAGCAGTAAACATCAGATTTCGGTTTCTTCTAAAAAAATCAAGGTTTACAAGTCTAGTTTCTATACCAACTGGAATTTCATCATTTGGACAACTATAGCTCAAGATATGAGCAAACATGTGCAGACTGGTCCAGTGAACCTTAAAACCGATTTTTCATGTTTTTCAACTAAACTTGCATATTTTAACTCTAAACCCTTCTAAGCTTAAAATCATCCATAAAGTATATAAGAGAGACATTCAAGGTCTCCCTCTCTCATGGCTAAATATCAAACATACACAAAAAAACAAAAAAACCTAAGTTCCCATACCTTACTAAGCTCCAAGTCTTCTTCAACCTTGGAGAGCCTCTTTCCCTTTCCTTTTGCTTGATTCTCCTTCTATAATATAAAACACTTCCATAAATATTACTCAAGCTAAACAAAGAACAATACATATTAAAGAAGAATCAAGATTACCTTAAGATTAAACTAGGAAAAACCTTTCTTTTCCTTTCCCCAATTCTAAGAAATCTAGAGAGAGAGAATGAGAGAGAGTTTAGATGTATAGAGAAGATAAAGATGGAGATGAAGACCCTTGTTTGTCCGGCCAACCTCCACCAAATATCTCCCTCTCTTTTCTCTCTAATAGGTCCACATGTCACTTGAAAGAAGATCTTACCCTTAATTCCCTTAATTTCTCTTATTTCCACTTTCACCCCAAAACTTACCCTTTAGCTATGCAATCAGGTCCTTCTTTATACATTGATACTTAATTAAATATAAACACTCACAATTAATTAGTGATATTACTACTAGGGTATACTGAGGGGCATTACAGAAATCAATTGTGACTTCTTCTAAAAAGGGCATCCATTGGTGAAATTGAGAGAATTTGAATAGCTTTCTCTCTCATAAAAGCTTTGAATTGTGAAGGGTTAAGGAAGTTTGGCTAAGTTCTTTATTGCTTAAGTTAATGGGATGAAAAGTTAGAATTGTTAGTTTATTTTATCTTAGAGTGGCTATTCTTATTGTTGATCTTTTATCCATTCTTTGATAACCAATACCTTAGCCCCATTACAACCTTTAAAAGATCTAAGTGATTCTAGATTTTATTTTTGAGTTATTTAGCGGAGATGACCTTTAGGTTCTGATGCTAAAGGAGAGGCCTCTGGTGTTTTTAGAGTTTCAAGTATGAAACTATTTGTATACTTCGGTGTATAATCATTCTAAGATTGGTCATGAATTTGTATTGGTGTTTTATTTTTTGAAAAATACATAAAATTATTTTGGTCTTGCAAACACATAAGGAAACTAACTTATATTGTCTTGGTTGAATTTATTCTAGTTGGAAATTTTATTAAGCGCTCATGTTAATTGCTAAACTTAGTTTTGAAATGCATGATTCTTTGTTTAAGTATGATTATTTTGAGAAGTTGGATTGTTCTAAATTGCTTGAGGGCGAGCAAAGTTTAAATGTGGGGTATTTGATAGTTGTGAATTATATGATATTTTTAGTTATTTAGCTTTAATTTGGTTGAATTTTAGTTTAAATAATTAAATTTGTGTTTTAAGGACTAATTGTAAATTTTGGTGTTTTTCATGCCAAATTGAAGGAAAAAAGACTTAATTGCAAAAAATGAAAAGTTCTGGGTCGAATTCATAATTTTGAAGAGTTGAAGCCAGAAAATCAACGTTCAATTCAGAGATATTTAACTCGACCGTGCATAAAATTTTAAACAACCGCGTATAAAGAAAATTAGGAAAAATGAACTAAAGTTGAAGAATTACGAATGATGCAGTGAGACCATGCATAGCCATGCAAGGGAAGAAGGAAAATCATGCACGGTTGTTTAGCCTATAAAGGAATTCCAAACATGGCAGTGCAAAAATTTAAAGCTTCAACCTACTTGGCCGTGCATTCAAGTATTCAAGTTTGACGAAACTTCCTTTTTAGCTGGAATTCTTTCCCTACGGTGAATTGGGAAGCTATAGTAGGCAGGATTCATCTTCAACGCCTATAAATAAAGAATCAAAACACTAGAACAAGAGGAATCAAGCAGAGACTTCAGTAAAAAAACACAAATTAGTTTAGGTTTAGTTTACATTAGTTTTTCCTTAATTTGTAAATAACAAAGGCTCCGAGCTGGAGATTTTCTTTAGTTTTCTGTACATAGTTGATCAAAGAAGCTTTTTAACTCTATATTTTTGTTTCTTTTTCTTAATTTTGCTTTAGTTTTTAATATGTTTAATTTCTTTACTTTTGCTAATGGATACTTGAATCTTTTATTTTTGTTGTGATGACTTGATTGAGCTTTAATTTCAATATCAAATGATTATTTCTTGGTTTTAAACATATTCTTATCTTTGACTGTGTTGAGATTAATTGTTGGTTTATTGATTCAATAACTAAAAATTTGTTTAAGTAATGTTACTGATTTGCATGTTTTTGGGTTAATTCTTACTGTCTATGTATGATTATTTTCTAACTTTAAGGTAATTATATGTTGATAATATTGGTTAAGACTGAGAAAGGAGGAAATAAGAACAAATTGGAGCTTAATTTACTTGCAAAAGAGTTCAATGAAAATTTAGAAAGTTTAAACTAGATTTTTATGCTGAGTATTAGATTTGTCTATGAATTTAATACGAAGAATGATATTTTTCCATAAAGATATATGACTTTATTACTAGTTTTTTTCATAATCACTGGTGTTCCTATTAAAATTAAGTCATCATAATGAAAGTTAAGGTGGATAGTTCCTTTAGCAAGAGAATTTCAATTATTGTTTTGTTTTTAATTTATGTTAGTTTAATTTTAGTTTTTATTTTGTTTAATTATTTATTTAGTTTAATTTTTGCCTTTAAATTGAAAATATTTGGGTACGATATTATCCTATAGATATTATCCTTAGCAATCCATGTTCCCTTGGGTACGATATTTCCCTATATTACTAGCCAATCTAGTACACTTGCTAGAAGTCAGTCAGTAATCATCTGATAGTTTAGAGATAATTTCCTAATAGATCCTAGCAGTGCTTCCGTACGTATTTTCCTATAGCTCTTTCATAGGTACAACCTTATGTGAATTGCTATGAACTACTAATCATGATTACCAGCATAATCATTGAAATAGAGAGGTTTTATTTCTAGATCACATACCTTTTTATGCTTATTTTGGCATGTACACTTGCATTTCATTCCTTACTGTCTACTTATCCTAACTAGTTCTAATCCATATCATCCTTCTATGAGCCCTCATCTATCCTCACGCCCAATGCACTCATTTAATAACCTATTAATTCCCTTTCAATTGGAGGCATATATATAAAAATTTTATGTTATTATGAATGATTACATAATGACTACCCCTAATATCAAGAGTTGTTGAAAGATAAACAGAGTGCCTTAACATCCATCTTAACTAAATTCTATTATTTTATGCCCAGAAATACCTAAATCAAGCTCTAATACCACTAAATGTAATTCCCTATACCAAATACAATAAACGGACTGGATAAGGATGTCATGTAACACCCTTTATTTTTACTTGATAAACAAGCCAAATAACAAGTGATATCTCGGTTCTCTAATCTATAAATATGTAAACTATCTTTAAACAAAAGAATTCCTTTTCAATAAATCATTCGTTATCAACAATTATTATAAATTTTTTAAAAGAAAATTCAGCAACATTTTCCCCTAGATGACTCTAAAACCTTCTGTGGATGTAATATAAAAAGACTTTGATATTAACCCTGACCTCCTATCCAACTCAAATACAAACTCCATAGACAAGAATCTATCCCTTCCTCCCCTGTTTCCAATCCGTCAATCAATCATTCAAAATTTTCTACCTATCACACTAAGTATATTAAGAAAAACCTCTTAATCACAACCTTATAGTTATTAGTACATGAAAGATACACCAAATTTAATTTCTATCATAAAAAGGTCACTAATCCCTATGACATCGTGTATACACACAACATATAATAAAGTAACATTTCCTATGATATATTCAAACCTCTATTTAATATGTATAGATATATAATTTTAATAATATATTTTTGCAGTCAATAAGCAAGTTATTATCTATTTGTCTAGTCTCATTTAATTAATAAGTAATTCAACATGTATACATAATAGCATTTAAATTCCTATTAGCATTACATGAATCATTTAATGTCATACAATATGCTATAATTAAGTTACTAAAATATATACACGTGCATTACTCATTAATTTTGCAAGAGCATTAACTATTATCCTTTTTATTCAAATATAACATATACTGTGTAAATTAATTCAATGGAATTCATCGAATTGCATGCACAGGACTAAGGTCCCATTGATTTATTTGGATTAGAATGGTCAAAACCTGACACTGCACTCCAATCTTATATTCATTTGGATTAGAGTGGTCAAAACCTAACACTACACTCCAACCTTATATTCATTTGGATTGGAGTGGTCAAAACATAACACTACACTCTAACCAAGTGTAAAAAGAGGTTAAAATCTGACACTCATCATTTTACACCAAATCATGAGGGGATACAACCGAGCACTACCCTCATTTGTATAAATTTGCAGTTTCTCATTAATTTTACATTTTGGATCACATTTGAAAAGTATTTTGGATTGGATTGATCGAAACCTGCCACTACACTCCAACCAAGTGTAAAAAGAGGTCGAAACCTAACACTATTTTTTTTACACAAAATTATGAGGGGCCACAACCAAGCATTATCCTCATTCCACATATGTTGGTTTTCTTTCATTTACAAGATGGATTGCATTTAATTAAATACTTAATTGAATTTTTATCTTTATGGTTGACCAATTATATCTTACCCATGATTCCTATAGTTTACCATAGGCAATAGAGTAGTAGTAGTAGTAGTAGTAGTAGTAGTAGTAGTAGTAGTAGTAGTAGTAGTAGTAGTATCATTATTATTCAATATCCAATTACCACATATTTGGTTGTAATTACATCAAATTGAATTTCACTCTTACATATGTTTAAACCTTAGATCTTATAATAAATAAGATAAATAATTGAAACAAATTTATTTCATCAGTACTAACACAATACGCATAAATATACATGTATATAAATTACTTTAATTATTAAAGTTACCAGAAACTATAGCTATAGGTTTAAAAATATAACTTATAAACATGTTATCTTAACAAGTATGCATTTACAAGCCAAAAAATTAGGATCACATTATTACTATTTGGTTTAAACTTGAGATGCCAATTCACAAGCTTCCTACGTAACCTATTAAGGGAATGAAAACCACGTAGTTCTACTTATGCACTTATCATGCTTCTGATTGAACAAACCAATCTAATTCATGCAATCATCATCAAGACATCATAATTATAATTAAGTTCATAGTTTTGTTCTTTAAACAATTTTCAGCACCTCAAATGATTTCTTTTACTATCAAGAGCATAGCACTGCTAATGGACTAATTCCTTAATCCTATTGGAAATTTTGTACTTAATATAATATGTCTAATTTGAAAAAAAAAATAAAGCTTGCTTGCCTAAAATTAAATTTAAATACATCTTACTACAACTCAATTAATACACAAGTTTATAATCATCCCCTCAATTGTCTTAAATCATGATTCTATCTCATCTTTATACATGTCCTCTTAATTTCTAAACAACAGTACCAATTAAATGTATAATTTAATTTATTTACTCCAATAACCTCAATCACACCTGAACTTATCATTTATTAAAAATACTAGTCACCGATTGTGCTAAAGCTTCTCAAATATACGAGGAGTAAGACAGTATTTTACAATCTTATAATCATTGTTTTATAACTTTTAACAAATAATTCAACCCCAAACTCAACAAGAAAGAATTTGAAATAAAAAGACTCAATTCTCATTTTTGAAATTAAAATTATAAAACTAACATAATTTATTTAAAACGAAATAGCAACAGATCATGTCATTGGATCCCTCTTCACATACTAAATTGAACCATCAATAAAAACTTTAAAACTCAGAGTTGGATTTAATTTACAAAGCTCAACTAACAACTATATGATACAAGTTAGATTACCCAAGTAATTGACTTTTAATTCAAAAAAGAATTTAAACAATTTCTAGAAATAATTCAAAATTCATTTAACCAAAATTGTTAGAGGTAATTTTGGCAGTCACATACCGGTTAGAGTCAATTTTTTACATTTTTCCTCATTTTGATCCATTACTGAGCTTATTAGAGCCTCATCGGATCGATCATCGAAGCTTCACTGATGTGAATCTATGAACACCTAAGGGTAACCAACATCGATAGAAGTCCAACGACCGTGGTCACGTGCCTAATGGACCCCATTCATGTCTGAATCTATATCAAAATTTACGGGTGTATTTGTCATCGATCTACTTAGTTCCAGTGAATGATGATCGAAAAAAATTGTCATTAGGCCCGTCTAACCTTCAGAAGTTCATCGATGCTGCTTACCTCACTAGTTGTCGTTGTATGTCATCGAAGAGGAAGGAACTAGCTTCAGAATTGTTTTTCTATTATTATTATTACTATTATTATTATTATTATTATTATTATTATTATTATTTTATTTTTATTTTTATTTTTTAATAACATTTATTTACTTTTAAATCTTTATTTGTTTTTCTAGGGACTCCAGAATTGTTTTTCTATTATTATTATTTTTTTTTTAATAACATTTATTTACTTTTAATTCTTTATTTGTTACTAAAAGTATTTTAATTAAAAATAATAATTCAAAAGCCTAATAAGTAGTACTTACTCATATCATATCCTCATAAGTTTTATCCTCGCTAACTCGAAATAAAAATACTATTCATAAATCAGAAAATATTTCAGCCACTCAAGTTTTGGGGCGTTACACGTACCGTAACAAAATAATGTTATTACTTTACAGGAGTTGGATAAGATACTTAAGGAGTTTGAGGTAAGATTGATAGCCATGATTGGTGCGTTGGTTATTTCATTGACATCACCTTATAGAGCTCAGCCTACAGCACCTACCTAAGGCTAAACAAAGTCAAATACTATCGAAGACACTCCCTGGAGCAAAGAAAAGATAGGGTTTGCACTCCTGACAAAGATATTATAGATAAAGAAAAGGATGAACTAGTAGTGACTAAGAGCAAGAGTTCTAAAGTAGAGGATATGGCACTGAAGAAAATGAAAGAGAAAATTAAATCTATAGCTTGCCTTTTGTTGACTGGAAAAGGCATTAATCCAAAAGATCTTAGATAGGGAGAAGTTAGTTCCCCAAAGATTTAAGATGCCTAACTTACCTAAGTTTAATGGCATGCTAAACCCTTTAGTGCATGTAAAGCAATACACTCTTGTAATGAAGGAAACCACATTGACGTAGAAGTAAAAGGTGGAATACTTCTATCTTAGCTTAGTGGAATCGGATATCAATTGGTATCACAGTTTAGACTGTCAAATCAAAGAGGATTGGGATCTTTTAACTGAGAAGTTTATGAAACAGTATGATTGCAGCACACAAATAGAGGTAATGTTAAAGAAATTAGAATTGTTATAATAGAAGCATGATGAATCCTTTCATGAGTATCTAACTTGATAGAGAAATCAAGTTATGAAAATGAAAAGAAAGCCCGATACTCCTGATAAAATTAAGCTTTTTATAAGAAGTGTGAGCCCATACTTAATAAATAGATTGAAGTTGAAGGGGCTCAAAGATTAGGAGTCGTTAAAGGATACAGCCATTAAAGTTGAGGGAGAATATTTGGCAAAGAAGGTCAATAGTAAGAACTATGGTAGGGGAAGTTTTGGTAATTTAGGTATAAGTAAGTCATCTGGGGATAATAGTGAGAACAAAATACGAAAAATGGCAGAGGTGTCTTCCATTGAAGTAAGTCAAAGGCACTACTTAAATTTAGGCAAATCATTGTTATAGATTTTGGAAAGACTAATGAAGGAAGGAAAATTGTAGCCACTGCCACCTAGACCTGCTAAAAACTAAGAATCACCGAATCATAAAGAAGATCAATATTGTGGTTTTCATCAGCATATGGGACATTTGACATATTATTGTAAAACTTTTAGGAACATGATTTAGGACCTTATCAACAATAAAAAGATTTCAGACCCTGAGAAAAGGGAAAAAAGAAAGAAGGATGGTTAAAATGTTATGCCATCTTTAGTTTTCATTATAGGGTCAAGCTTGCCAGAGTGGTATGTGATGAGAAACCAATATGCAAATAAGTATGTGGCTATCACTCATTCGATTTTAGAAGTGAATGAAGTAATGCAAGTTGAAAGTAAGCCAGTGGGTATGATTGATTACTGGGGGTCAACTAGGAAAAGTAAACAGGAAGAAGAAAAAAAATAGTTGATTTATGGGATTCAAAAAGTGATGCAAGTGAGGAAAATAAGAAGAAGGTAAAGGCCTTCACTAGGAGCGGAAAAGTGGTGCCTAAGGTTGAAAAGCAGCAGACTCTTACAACTATGCCTGCAGAAAAAGAACAATAAGAAAGCTATATTGTAAAGCGATTGAGGAAGACTCAAGCCCATATTTCCATCTAGGATTTGATCAAAAAATCACCATCTCACAGACATAAGCTAGTAGAGGCTTTATGTGAAACGACGGTGACCACCATTATTTCTCCGTCAGAGTTATTAGAGCTAGTAAAATAGGGCACTGGAGAGAATGTGGTATATACGGATGCTAATTTTCCAAGTGAGGGTCGTAATCACAATCGCCCTCTGTATATAAAGATCCAAGATAATGGTAAGCACCCTGCTCGTGTTATGGTAAATGATGGATCATCTATAAATATTTGTCCTTTGGTGGCCATCCCTACTTTTGGATTGAACGAGTCTACACTGAGTAAGTCTGAAATGACTATTTTTTCCTATGATAACTATTCAGGCTACGAGTTAGATCATGTTTCAGGTATTTTCAAGCAGATTTTTTGGATTCAGGCGAAATTTAACAAGTTATTCGGGTTTTATTCAAGTTTGGTTACATTTTTAGAGCATGTTCAAATCGGATTAAAAAAGTATCTGATCTAATTTTAGGCATAATTATTAAAAATAAAAATAAATTAAATTGGAATAAACTTAAAAAAATAAGAAATATGAACCAATAAAAAATGTATATATATACATAAATCATCATATATAACTACCATATAAAAGTATTCTACAATTCAATTCAAATTAACTAAATATACATTAATTAACTTCTAGAAATATAAGCTCAACTTATTTAATAAATACTTATCATTTTATAAAAATATTTTAATTTTATGTACCAATATATTTTATTTAATAAAATATTTTTTAATAAATTGTAAAATGAATAAATAAACATATAATAAATATAAATAAAATTAAATATTTCAATATATAATTACATTATTAAGTTTTTAATTTTTTCAATAATTAAAATTGTATCATATGTATCAATATTAAAATTATTAATATTATTTATATTAACACTATATAAAATTTAATATTTCTTTTTAATCTATAACCCCTTACTATTCAGCTGACTTCTTTAAATTTACAGAACCGACTAATCCGAAGTTTAACATTAATAGACTCATAATTAGAAGCAACTCTCCCAAGTAGTAGGAAAAAACCCTACAACAAGTGATACTATAAATTTTTATTGTAATTAAATAATAATTACAAATTGCTTGCTCGTCTTAGTTATAGAAACCCTAAACCTTCAATTCAAATTATGTTCTGAAAATTCCATTTTTTTGGTTGAAATAAGTAGTATTGACAAAAAAATATAAATTTGTTAAATTTCCTTTTCACATGAATTTCAGAAGTTTATAAATAGAAAAGTTTTAAAAAGGGAAATAAAAAATAATTACTCCATTTTTTTTAAATCTGCACTAAAATAATATAGAAAATAACTTAGAATAATTATTTAATTTCGAAAAGTTTAATTTTATAAAATTCAATAAAATTTAATTATATGAAATATAAAAAATAATGTAGAATGATTGTCTTGCTCTATAGAATATAATAAACTTTAGTTATATCAAATATAAAAAAATAATGTAAAGAAATGTAGTAAAAATAAAGGTATTAGTATGATTTGAAGCTATGCCTACTTAAAAAGAAAAAAAATATTCATTTGTCCCTAATATTTTGTTAAAAAAAAAGATAATTTGCTGTTGAAATTAATTTTGGAGCTGATTTATCCTTAATGTTTTGATGTTGGGTACTAAAATGTATCTTCATGTTCCATTAGTTTTTTAATTTTATATTTTTACACCAATTCAATTTTTGTTTTTTCAAAACTTGTTTTTTCGTTTAAATTATAGTTAAAACCTTTAAAATTATTTCAAAATACTTCTACCAAAGTTTTGATATCAATCAAAACAAACATTCTATATACTATAAATTTTCTAAGTATCTTAAGCGGAATTATAGAGTTATTTAGAAATTTTAATTATTTTCTAATTGCATTTAATAATTTTATAATTTCATAATTTCACTTAAGATAGCTAAAAGAAATTATTAATGTAGAGCAGGTTTATTTTGATTGGTATTAGAATTTTAGTAGAAATGTTTTGGAATAAATTCATAACTTTTGAATGTTTTTAGAAAGAAAAAGTAAATGGAATTGAGGTAAAAATATAAAATAAAAATATTGAAAAAAAAAATATGAAAGGATTAGGGGTAACTTAGCGCCAAAATAAATGTTAAGAAGAAATTAACTCTTTTAAAAAAAAATAATGTTAAACAAATCAGAATCTTATCCCTAAAACAAATGAGCATAAGCTTAGAACACAACTTTAGATTTGTACATCTTTCAAGGTTAGGGATGATCAAGGGGCGGGAATTTTCCGGCCCCGATGGGGAATTCCCAAATTTTCCCCTTGCGAGGACGGGGAAAAAAAATACCCATTGTAAATTCGGGGGCGGAGACGGGGAATGGGGTATCCGCCCCACGGGGATCCCCGCCCCGTAAATAAAATTACTATATTAACCTTAGTTTTATAAATATTTACGTACATGCCATTGGCTACAAATATTCCATTCAAAACCCTAATTTCCCAATCTCATGTCTTCCTGCCGTTTCCTTCTTCTCTAGACACAGCTCCTCTCCCTCCTTCTTCTTTCATCCACAGACCATACCATCTCCTCCTCCTCCTCTTCTTTTTCTTCTTCTTTTTCTTCCCTTGTGGGTTCTACAGTTGACGTCATCGCTCCTTCGTCTCCGATCTTTAAGTCCATTCCCACCAACGTCTCGCGATTTGAATCGGTAGGTGTTGTTTCTTAAATTTCTCTGTTTATGTTGTTTGTGTTAAGTGCGTCTATTTTTGTTGTTTGTGTTAGGTGCGTCTATTTCTTAAATTTCCCACCAATCTTTGTGTTAGGCATTTCCTGTTTGGTGAGAGTTCTGATCTATAATTTCTCTGGGTTTGATTCTTTTACTTTATCTGCACATGGCCATGTTTGGTGAGAGTTCTGATCTATAATTTCCAACCGATAATGATGTATTACATCTATAATTTCCTTTACTTTGCTTTAGTAATTTACAGTAATTTACAGCACTATAATTTGTCATTTCCTGAGCCGTATTTCATGTGATTGAATGTTATGTTTATTTGGGTTGATCAACAGTTACATAACATCGTTTACTCTTTCTTCTACTCCTGTTTCTTGTCTCCTACAGGTCTTGATTATCCTTAAAGCACATTGATTTTATTTTTCTGGTATTGTAATGATTTTCTTTTTCTTTTCTTTTATTTTATTTTATAAATGTAACTTAGAATTATCATAATTATTTTTCAATATAGTTATTTGTATTATTGCAACTTTATTAAGTTTTGATTTCTTGTATTATTGTAATTTTATTAAGTTTTGGTTACTTGTATTTAATTTAGGATTATTAAGTTTTAAGTTATATTTAATTTTAGATTTATTAATACTTAAAATTTATGTTAATTTAAATTGTGATTGATTTTAATTTTTTATTTATTAAATGTTATATTTAATTTTAATTATTTGTAAAATATTGTATTTTAAAATAAATAAAAAATATTTTTATGGGGTCAAGGATCCTCGCGGGGGATGGGGGAAATTCCCCCCCCCCCCTCGATATTGGGGGTGAGGGCGGGGGCGGGGAATCCCCGCCACTGGCGGGGCAGTGAGTGGGGGTGAATTCCCCGGCCCTACCCCGCCCCGTGATCATCCCTATTCAAGGTATAATATATTGGAATATTTATTAATAATTACCCTAAAGTCACATCACTATTAACGCGCTCTCGCTCGCTTTCGTTCATCCACTCCAACCGTGTTTGCTTCGGTTATCTAAAAATTGCGTTTATTATTATTTTTAAGTATTTTAGATGGGAGAAACTTCAATACTCGCTCACTCAGTGGGTAACCATCCACAAATCAAGGGCATATATACGGTTGGGATTTTTTTGTTGGGTGAAACCCATATTATTCTTTGAGATTATGTATATATATATATATATGAGAACGACCGAACTCATGGACCAGTTTATCAATCCCGCATATACCGAGCATCTAGCTCAATGAGGACTCCGTGAACCGACCAAAGGGTCGACTTCCCCGGGCTCTCTAACTAAGCCATAGTTCGGTTACGAACACATTCCAAAAACAACTCCACGACGATGAACAAACAATCACCACTAACCCATGTTTCCCTCGAAAATCGCTAAAAATGGGTTAGTGGCCGAAAAGAACGGGATACTTCTCCCAGTACTTCCTGAAAACATGTTAACTCCTCCTATAAAAAGAGAAATAACAGGTATGAAATGGTTACTTACTTCTTTGCTGAAAATTCTTACTCTTTTACACATAAATCCTAACTTGACCGTCGGAGGCGCCCTTGTTGGAAACTCATGATCCATTGTTTATTTTTGTAGGTGATCGCAAGGAACTTGTTGTGCATTTTACCTGTCATCATTTGGTGCGATGAGCATAAAACATGGACCTTTTTCCATATCTCAACCTAAACACTTCCTAACAAGAAAACCAAACGTCCAACCCCATCCCGCCGGGAACACTACAATTTCTCCCTCAACCTAACGACACTGTCTCCGCTTCCCCAGCCATAACAATCCCAACTATTACTCCTAGCATTACCCCTCAAACTGCCCAATCCCTCATTGTCGTACTATCAGCCATCGTAGCTCAGGCTCAATCCCAGCCCTTACCCTAGCAAAACACCAACTTGCCTCGTTCTTCGTAGCCCCCTGCTCGGGAACCCTACTCACCAGCATTACCCAAAAACCCCAACTCCACCATCACCTTAACTACCGAATAATTCAACCGCCTCTTGGAGATCGAATCCAAAGGCAGCAAAATCGGACTACATTGCAGTACCATGGCAGTTTTTGATCACCCCTATCTCATGAAATATTAGCTGCTCCATTCCCCAATATTTGCCTTCCTTATCTCAAAACCTACAATGGAAACACCGATCCCCAAGCTCATATTGACCAGTTCCAGCACACCATGCTGGTACTCACAGTTGATGACTCTGCCTTGTGCAAGATTTTTCCCCAAACCTTGGCATACTCAGCCCAAATCTGGTTCCATAACTTGCCATCACATTGCATCGAGAATTTTGAGCAGTTCAATGACATGTTCGTCGCAAAGTTTGTGGCCGCCATCCACCCAAACAAGGTGTCCACTGACCTGAACTTGGTGCAACAAGAAAAGGGCGAATCACTGTGGGTTTACGTGGAGAAGTTCAATGATGTAGCTATGGATATACAGAATCTGAACCTGGAGGTCGCCATTAACGCCCTAATCCAAAACACAAGGTGTCAAGATTTCAGCAACTTTTTAAGCAAGAAACCCCCCTAATGACTTTACCGAACTTCTGTCAAGAGCACACAAGTACATTCGTATGGATAAGGCTCGGCATCTCTGCCATGCCTCCCAAAGAGCATGGGCATCAAAGAAGGAAGGAGGTGAAAGTGCACGAATAGCTCGGGAAGGGGGAAATCCCAACAAGGCCGACCCGAAGAAATATCGAGGAGGCAACTGGAATAACAAGTCATATGCAATTACTACTCCCCACTCAGACAACCGAAGAGATGAAAGATTCATGCCCCTAACTGCCTCTCGTGAACAGATACTAGATTGGCTAAAATAAAATGGGTAGGTTAATTGGTCAAAGCCCATGAGGGAAGATCCAAATAGGGATCAGGGCCTTTACTGTGTTTTTCATAGAGACAAGGGCCATGAGACCGATGAGTGCAGGTAACTCAAGCGGGAGATAGAGTACCTGGTTCGGAAAGGTACCCTAGCTTGGTTTACCAAGCAAGATGAGAGAGAGAAAAGACAGAGGTTGCCTTCTCTTCGACCGAACAGAAATAGAGCCAATGGTGGCCGACGAGCACCCGCGAGGGTCATACATGTAATTGCCGGGGGCGAGCAATGAGATCATTTTCGAAAGAGAGGCCAAGGAGGTTATATTCGTCTAGCAGGGGACGAGCTCGGCCACAAATATGATTCAGTTTACAACTGCCGATGGGGCGCATGTTTGAGACCCACACACAAATGCTCTAGCTGTTGAAGCAGTCATTCAAGACTTCTTGGTTCAGCAAATATTGGTTGACACAGGAAGTACAGTCAACCTCATAACAGCCCAAGCATACAGAGCATTAGGGATGTCGGACCATAGACTTGAGGAAGTCAGTGTCCCTCTCATTGGCTCGTCCAAAAGGCCTGTCCGGATAGAGGGTTTAGCAAATCTACCTGTATAGCTCGAAGACGAAGCGGTGATAAGTGTTTGCAGAGTAGATTTCATGGTGATCGATATTCCACTCTCTTATAATGTGATATTTGGCCAACCTCTACTATCTGAGGTGGATGCCTGTGTCTCCATGAAAAACCATGTGCTTAAGATCCCCACAGACGATAGAGTGGCCATTTTGAAAGGAAATCAGAAGACTGCTCGGGAGACATACTTAACCATGCTCAGAGGGGCGAATCAGGGCCTACCCTTTGACACAATGGATGTACCTGAGAAGGAGGAACAAAGGGCGGAGCCGACAGAAGTATTACAAGTAGTCAAACTAGAGTCGGGAAAAAGTGTGTAGATATCAGCTGGAAAGATCGGGGCAGATAAAGAAGCTCTACTCTCAACACTTTGGGAGTTGATCGATGTTTTTGTATGGCAAACCTCAGACATCTAAGGTGTCAAGAAGGACTTAATAGTTCACTCTTTGATTGTTTGGCTAGAATACAAGCCAGTAAAATAGAAGAAGAGAAATCATGCCCCCAAGAGATAATTGGCCATCGAGCAGGAGATCGCGACTTTGCTGAAAAGCAGTTTCATCAGGGAGATATTCTATCCGGACTGGCTGGGCAACATCGTGCTTATCCGAAAGAGCAGTGGCAGATGGAGAATGTATGTTGATTTCATCGATCTAAATAAAAGCATGCCCAAAGGACTGTTATTCGTTGCCGAACATCAACACACTAGTGGATTCAATGGCAGGATTCGAAGAGTACACCTTCCTTGATGCCTCGGCAGGCTACCATCAGATCCCGATGGCCCCAGTAGATGAAGAAAAATTAGCGTTCATCACTTACAGAGGAACTTACTGTTATCGGGTCATGCTCTTTGGATTAAAGAATGCAGGTGCCACTTACCAAAGACTAATGAATCAGCTATTTGCCGAGCAGTTGGGGAGAAACATAGAGATCTATGTGGATGACATGATTGTCAAGAGCCGAGCTTCGACAAACATGTGCACCGAGCTGAAGGAGACCTTTCACAGACTCCGGGATTCAGGCTTAAAGCTGAACCCTGAGAAATGCGCCTTTGGGGAACAGTCCGAAAAATTCCTGGGCTTTATGATATCGAAGCGGGGATTTAAGTAAATTCAGAGAAGATCAAAGCTATTATGACCATGGATCTGCCTAAAACAGTCCGGGAAGTTCAGAGATTGAATGGAAGGATCACAACTTTGGGCAGGTTCATATCTTGCTCGGCCAAACAATGCCTGCCCTTCTACCGAGCAATCAAGAACCTCAAGAACTTTACATGGACTAAAGAATGCCAGCAACCCTTCCAGGCCTTGAAGTAGTTTCTCTCAACCCCGCCACTGCTCAGCAGGCACTAGCTAGTGAGGTTTTGTACATCTACTTATCTGTCTCAGCTGGTACAGTAGGTTCGGTCCTAGTCAGAGAAGTAAAAGGCCAATAATTCCCTATTTACTACACGAGCAAAGTACTTCGGGGGGCCGAACTCAATTATCCTATCCTAGAGTAGTTGGCCCTTACACTCATCACAACAACAATTAAGCTCTGTCTGTACTTTCAGACGCACACGATTGCAGTGCGTACAAACTCAAACATGAGGAAGGTGTTACAGAGACCAAAATGCTTGGGCCGATTGACAAAGTGGGCCGCTCGCCAGGGGGAATTTGATGTTCGGTACGAGCCACAAACATCCATGAAGGCACGGATACTAGCAGACTTTGTGGCTGAGCTACATGAACCAGTTTTCGAGCTAACATACATTATTTTTATGCATTTTTCTTACAATTTCCTCTACCTATTAATTTCGGCCACCTAAATTTTTCTTCCTAAAAATTTTCTTTCTTTCCTTAATGCCTTCATTTCATCTTATTTCATGCTTAATTTCATTTACTCTAACATAACATCATTAATTAACAACTTTAAAAATTTCTTAACCTAATTACATCAAAGGAATTAATTCACAAAAAAAAGGAAAATTAATGGATTTTGTAGTCACTTACCTTTTTCTCAAGCTTTAGCTTCTTTAGGCTTCCTTTCCATGCCTTACACCAAAGAAATCCATCCTTCACCCAAAAAGACAATGGTGGTTGAATTCTTCATCAAAGAAAACACCATGATTTCAATCTTTTTAGCTCAATTTAACCACAAAAATGGATTCTATGCACCTAAAACTACTTATAGGTATCCTTAAACAAATTTAAAACCCTGAAAATCTCTTACCTCCATTTGACCCCTAAACCTTTCCCTCTTGGTTTCTCTTGCTTTCCTCCTTCCAATCAAAGGCTTGAGGCTTGATTAATCATCTAGAGGGATGGAACTACAACTCCTAAGTTGAAAGTTATAAGAGATCTTGAGTGGTTATGAAGCAAGAAAGAGGGAGAGGAAGAAGATGGACTAGTTTTTGGAGTTTTCTCTAGATTTTTTCCTCTTTTATACTCCTCCAATGGGCCTAAAATTGGGCTTGGTGAGTGGGCTTTGTCCACTTAAACATTAAGGCCATTTGAGGCCCAATTCAATTTCTCTCCCTTTCTCACTTTAACTCACTTCAATATTGAATCTATCATTCTTAAAACATAAAAAATAGGTAGTACATAAATTTTTGGCTTAATCGGAGTCCATTATTAATCGGATTCAAACTTGTCGGTCGGATTCGACAACTGCCAATATCACCGAAAAATTCAATTCTTATCACCAAAATATTCTACACAAAAATGCACGTAGGCATGCAAAATTTGACAATCTTTGGAGTTCGTTTACTATTTTTAATTATTTATGCAAAATCAAATCCCCTTTTCTACCAGGAAAATTGACTCGTTACCTTTTTCGTATTTTTGACTTTTGAAGGCCTATTTGACCTCAATTTCACTTTAAATTTTAACCCCGAGCTCACTATGTCCATTACTTTTCAATGGTCCAATAAAATATTTTTGACTTTCGGGTGTCCTTTTGGGCCCGAAAAATACTATTTATTGCCGAAAAATGTTATTCACGACTGACCCAGTGTCGAGGCCATTATAATCAAGTTCCTGAATAAGAACATTATCACAAGGTTTGGTATCCCTCATTCAATTATAACTGACAATGGCAAACAGTTTGATTGTCGGGCTTTCAAGAACTTTTGCTCAGAGCTGAAGTTCTAGTTGAACTCTACTTCAGTCTATCATCAGCAATCCAATGGAATGATCGAAGTAACAAATAGAATTATCTTATCCGGGCTAAAGAAGCGGCTTGAAGATGCCAAAGGCTTGTGGACCGAAGAACTTAACAATGTGTTATGGGCCTACCGGACATCACCTCGGGCAGCAACAGGGTTAACACCCTTCGCACTTATATATGGTACTGAAGCGGTCATTCCCTGCGAGATAAGAGTGCGAGGTATCCAAGCATCTTCTCCTAATGCAGAGAGTTGCGCCAGTCTCCTGTATAACTTAGATCAGCTCGAAGAAAGCAGGGAGCTCACCCAGATACGGTCAGCAGCATACAAGCAGGCATGGCGGCTTATCATGACTGCAGGATCAGGCCGAGGTCTTTTCGAGTCGGACATATGGTACCAAAGAAGGTGGTGTCTGCTCAAACGGCAGCAGGAGTAGGCAAGCTGGATTCCAATTGGGAAGGACCATATATTATCCAGGAAGTAAATCAAAATGGAGCATACAGGCTAGAAGATGTCATAGGCAATCAGCTCCTACACTCTTGGAATGGACTCAACCTCAAATCATATTATCAATAGCTCTGCACTCATCATGCCATAAACAAACCTTGTATTGATTCTAGTTTTATCATTTTTAATTATTGTTCGTCATTATCGTTGTCTCTCCATTTTTCATTACAAGTTATCGCCATGATACTCTGGCATGAATGCAAGTACTGTAGATGTTTCTGCCTGTTGGACAGACGTTTAATGAATGGTGTATTCCATGCAAAGTTCTTAGCAAATTTGTATCAGGATATGTCTTTACAAGGGCTTGGCACTATCGCCAAAGCTGTCCGTTCATTTCAATGAGTTCGACATATCTCGCCGCAAAACTTGCCAACATAAGGCTAACCATGCCTATAACTAAGGGTTCAACATTATCGCCAAAGTCGCCCGTTCATTTCAGTGAGTTTGGCATATCTCGCCGCAAAACTTGCCAATATAAGGCTAATCATGCCTATAACTAAGGGTTCGGCATTATCGCTAAAGTCGCCCGTTCATTTCAGTGAGTTCGGCATATCTCGCCGCGAAACTTGCCCACATAAGGCTAACCACGCCTATATCTAAAGGCTCGGTGTTATCGCTAAAGTCACCCGGTCATGTTAATAAGTTCGGCACATCTCGCTGCAAAACTTACTAGTAAGGCTAGCGACGCCTAGGGCTAAGGGCTCAACATTAATGCCAAAATCGCCCAATCCTTCGTATGAAGCTCAGCTCGCCTCGCCGTAAAATTTGCAGACTTCGATGGCTAATTACTCCTATGGTTAAGAACATGGCATCTTCGCTATGACCGCACTATCATTCAAGAGAGTTCGATGCATATCACCGTATCTTGAAAAACTCATGCTCAAAGAAAAGTTCAGCAGACACTGCTACACAATTCTTGATCTATGTAGGAAAGTTTGTGGTCAACCCTATGCCCTTACTTTACTCCAAGTTTCTTGACCGAACTATTTCTCAGCAAACTCAAGTTCAGCATTTTCAGAGCCTCGAGGTTGGCGTATCAAATGCGAGGTACGCATCGCGTCGTCCTCATTACTTACATCCTCCTTTCTAGGATGTTTTTCTTTTTTAATAAACTCAATTTAGAAATCATAAGTTGTTCGGTTAGGTTTTTGAGCACTCACCTCGCCACACACGGGGGTACTATTTGTTCATAAGTTATTGGGGAAGATATTCCGAACAAAAATAATAAGCTTAAGATAAACGAAAATGAAAGTTCGAATTTTCATTAATTTCAAGGCTCGATTACAAGGATCTAGTCCTCATCTAGATAAGCATCATCCAGAAAGGACAGATCTAGCTCTGGATATTTCCCCCTTATAGCAACAGATATCTTGGCGCTAAATGCCATGCACTTTTCAGCCAGCGCCTCGGCTTCTCTCTCCTCTTGCTCGATCTCTTTTTTCTCCCACTTGGCCTCTTTACACTTAAACTGCTCGACCTCAACTTGGAGAGTAGAGTTGGACTCCTTCTCTCGATTTAGAGTGGCCTTCAGCTCAGTCGCTTTCTTTGCAGCCTCCTCGACCTACTCTAAAGCTTTACGAGCTTTCTCCTCGATCTCGCCCATTTTTGATAGTGGAGCACCAAAATTGGAATCAGCCCATCGATGCTTCAAGATGAGATCATTCATCTTTGTAATAGTGGCACCAATCAGTTGAGATCCCTACAAAAAATGAAAAAGATCAGGCAATAGTTGATAGACAAAACCCATCAATAAGTTTGAACTACTTACTTAGACCTGATGCCTCTTCAAGCACTCGGCCAAGTGCTTGGCACTCAGAGACGTAAGGGGACCGACCTCCTTAGGCACGCAAGAAGTAACATGCTCAAAGGTGGAAAAGTTCGGGTCGTTGGAGGAATACTTATCCCCCTCAGCTTTCCAGAACTCGTAAATTTTGCTGAGTAGAGAGCGAAGTTCTTTTGGCTCCTTTTCGGTCTGGCCTTGGGGCTCGGAGATGCTGCAAGCTCAGCTGCAACAATTGGAGTCCCAGAAACCTCAACAGCTACTGTCACTGGCTGAGCCTCGGGAGGGGGAGTAGCCACGACTTCCTCAATAATGAGAGGCACGCTTGAAAAAGCTTCGGCGAGCTTTTGTCTTTTTGCCCTCATGATCTCGGCAACTCGGTTCATTCTCCTCATAACTGCAAAGAGAAAACAAATTAAAATAGTACATCAGTATTATTGAATAAGAAAATTTTATGTGTTACCTTTTCTTTGACGAGGAATCGGTTCCAAACTGTAAGGATCTAATAGATTCCTCAAGTCCCACTTGTCACGAGCTAGTTCCCTCCACCGAGCTAAAATAAGCTCCTCTTCATCAGAGAGCCACAAGTTCCCGTCATTACGATTTGTATACCTCCCCCAAGTTGTCCGTACTTGAAAGTCAGCCCGAACTCTCTCTACCAAAAAGAACCGATCCTTCCACTTCTTCAAAGACTTTGAATTCCCAGTCAACACCCCATAGCCAGACCAAGCTTGTATGTAATTGTGATCTTCGGTACCAGCTCGAAGACTGACCACGTGGGTTGCTCAGAACAAGTTTAGGGTCAAATCTATGCCCTGTTCCACAGTCCAAATTTCGAGAACGATGAGGGTCCGCCAGGCATTGGGGTGAAGCTGTCTTATGGCTAGATCGAAGTACCTTAGCACACTCACTTTAAAGCTCATCAAGGGCAAGCGGATGCTGGCCTCCAATTTGCCTCGTAAATGGTAGTCTTCCTCTTATTGGTGAACTCTGTGTTCGCCCTTTGTGAGGTGCTGAGCTTGCTTGCAAAATAGTCTGGTTCAGATGTCAGTTGGGCAAGGAGCGAACCGAGCTCCTCCTCCTTGACCGTTGAATTTATACTGCTCACACCCAGTAGTCAGCGTGGAGCCTTCTTTTTGGAGGAGGTAGTAGACTGACCAAAGTCGAAGGGCCGACTCCCTTCTTTCGAAGCTAATCCCCTTCTCATACCAGGAACGCTGTCCGAAGGGCCATCTCCACTATCCCTCACCCTTTTGCTTGAAGTAGTGCCCGAGCTCATGATGAAAGAATTAAACAAAGAACAAAGGAAAGAAGAAGAGGGGAGGAAGGACAAACCTGCTATGTAGGGGTGAAAGCAGAAGGGAATGGGTAGAGAGGATGAATTTCGATGTCCAGGCAGCGGATACAAAAGCTACTGTTGCGGAGAAAAAGAAAGGAGCAATGTGTAAACCCAAAAAATGAAAAGCAAAAGCTTAGTCGAAATTAGAAGGGGGGTTTATATAGGAAACTAAGATGGATCCGGACCGTACACGTGGCAACGGATCCAAGCATGGGATACCGTATTAAAGGCTGTGCACGGTAACCGAAGCGCTTGGAGCCGTTATACACGGTAAAATAAGAAGCCATAATGACCCCCAATAAATGTACACACATAAAAGCTGACATCATCTCGTAACTCGCAGACGAAAAAATAGAGCTAAAGGCAAGTCTCCCCTTCGCCAAAATGATCCAATTGTACATGGCTCTTGATACCGAACTCTAAGCTAGAGCTCGGAAAACACAAGCTCACTCGGCCCAGTCACCGCGAGCTAAGATCTCACAATAATGAAGGTGTCTATCCACCAACCGCTAACATAAATGTTGCCCACTAGGAAGGACTTATGATAATAACTGAACTCATGGATCAGTTCATCGGTCCCTCATATATCGAGCACTTAGCTCCATGAGGACTCCGTGAACCAACCAAAGGTTCGATTTTTCCGGACTCTCTAACCGAGCCATAGTTCGGTTACGAACACATTCCGAAAATAACTCCATGACGATGAACAAACAGTCACAACTAACTCATGTTTCCCTCAAAAATTGCTGAAAATGGGTTAGTGGCCGAAAAGAACAGGATACTCCTCCCAGTACCTCCTGAAAACGTACTAACTTATCCTATAAAAAGAGGAAAAATATGTTTGAAACGGTTACTTACTTTTTTGTTGAAAATTCTTACTCTTTTATACAAAAATCCTAATTTAATCGTCGGAGGCTCACTTATCGAAAATTTACCGATCAGTTATTTATTTTTGCAGGCGATTGCAAGAAATTTATTGTGCATTTTACCTGTCATCAATATATATATATGAACAATGTAACGAGGCATCAAAAACGCTGGCCATAACAAAATATAGATAACTTTCCCATTCCTCCCCGTTCCCCAGTCGATTACTTGTTAATCTTGTAAACCAAAAATAAAATAAAAATAAAATCTTGAGAGGATAATGTTTATTTACCTGAAAAGAATTCAAATAAAATAGAAGTATTGTATGAGATGGCGATAACCGATACCTTCTTCCATGATAATGAGATAACCAAAAAATATAAGTCAATTGAATTAAGGAAGAAGTTTTTCAGAGTCCCAACGGCCACTGTCCACTAATTAATTGGGCATACCCCATTCTCACTCTCTATCTTCACAACCATATATATATGGGCCCTTTTCTATTCAATACATGTCTCGGCCTCTTTTCTTTTTTCCTTTCCTTTTATATCCCTCCTTTCCTTTTCTATTTACTAGCAAGTATTATATTTATAACCACTTCGTAATATTTCTTTTATTAAATAATCAATTTTATGAATTTGATAATTTTCATACCTCTAAACTTTTCAGTTTACGTCACCACCTATAATTTATCATATATATATATATATATATATGATTTTTGAGACTAAACCATATCTTTTATTTGTATTCAAAAATGAACTCTGTAATAAAAATAGAGATAAGTATAAATTATGATTATAAAACTTATGTTAATATGGTAATTATACTATTAAGGAGTATTTTACTTGGTTTACTCACTTCTATAGAAATATTTTATTATTACCTTTTAAATTATTTTTAATAGTAACACTTTACTAAATTAAATATTTTGACTATATCGATTTTACTAAATAGTATATTTTAGTTGAAAGATAATTGTCAAATATGAATGAATTTAATTTACTTACTCTCTAGTTTCTCTCTTTATATATTTAATTATAATAATTTTTATAAACATTAAAATTATTAATTCAAACGATTAAAATTACTGCAGTTAATAATGTTTCATGGGAGTTTTTAATTTTTTTAATCGAAATAGTAAATTAATGAGAGAATTTTAATAAAATATATTTTATTTTATAAAGAAAGTAAATATAGGAGTGGGATAGACGTGGAAAATAAGTCGTGCGCGTGAAATTTCACCATGATTCTCGTGTTTTTCTTTCCTTGTGAAAACAAAATTTAAAAAAAAAAACATAGTTAAAAAAACAAAAAAAAAAAGAGAAAAATATAAAAACTGTATGTTCATGGAAAAAAATAAAGTGATAAAAGCAAAGAGGCAAACAGTGTGAAGTTTCACACACGGAGAAGGCAACAGTACGGCCAGTCACTGGAATCAGGCGGCACATAAGGAGGGCCCACAGTACTAGGAGACTCGCTCAATTACTAAACTGCCCCTTTTGTAACCCCCCACATGGACTCGGTGACGTTCCCGACTCTATTACTCACTTTCATCTTATTTCATTTGCTCGTGCTCATACGAGCATGTGGCTACTGGCTATAATATCATTCACATTTATCGATGCATCAAGCGATACCACTCAGTTTAATCTGCTTATAAAAGAACAGCATAGAACAGAGAATTAAGAGACTTGTTAATAGCTTTTCAGACTTTACAACTGACTAGAAATTGTGTGAATTATGCTTCCCATCCTCTCATGAAAAGAACATTTATTTATTCCTTTTCTTTATGCTGAATTACTTTAATTAAAATATTAGGGGTGAACAATGACTTGTTACTGAATCTGGGAATTGCTTTCAATCTCTCCTGTCACTGTTTGAATTATGGCCAACAATCTCATAGGATATGAATTCCAAAGCAATTAAATTAATGTAAAAGATGCTGTCTCTCTTTTCTTCTGTAATTATGTTCAATTTTATGATTGCTTGGTTTTTGTAAAGTACAAGTCTTCATTTCTAAATACAGAACCACAGGAACCTAAAAAGGCAACAACTTTAAAAAAATCTCGCATTCAATTGGATGTCTGATTTTTTTTCCCGGAAAATTGTTGCCCTCTGCCTAGGAAATCTAAACTATTAAAGCCTCAATGCTGGCCTTCTTTTCCGTCAGACAAAGAGGGCAAGAATCAAGAAAAGCTTCACAAGCTTTACATGAACAAAGGTGCCTACAAGGAAGAAACAATATGCACGAATTCCTACGATTACAACCTCTGCAAACCATCATCTTCTTTTTCTCTTCTGTAATAACATTATTATGTTCAGATCCTCTGTTTCTTTGCTCTGTTTCTTCCCCTCCTTCTTGTCTGTTCATTGCATCGCAGCAAGACTCTGCATTCTCTGCTCCATTATCAAAGCAACTCGAAGCTTTTTCCCGCAGTTGTTCAATTGTATTGTTAAGTGAAACAACCATGGCTTCATTTTCTTGTGCTACCCTTTGCCATGCTTGATTCTCCATCTCTAATCTTTTCAAGAATTCTTCAAGCTCTACCGTTCTTTTAGCTGCCTGTGCTAGTTCCTCATCCTTGGTTCTCAATAAAGGCAATGCCTTTGATTCTATTTTCTTCATCAATGAAGCAATCTGTTGCTTTCTCTGCTCTTGCATTAACAATCTCAATCCCTCATTCTGTTTATGACAAAGGCTAATTAAAATAAAAACCCAAAGTAAAGAAAACAATACATGGGGATTGAATAGAAATCAAATTTACCTGCAATTTAATATAATGATCAACCTCTTGTCTCTGCTTTTCTTCATAGGCAGCCATGGTTTGAGTACAAGGATTAGAAGAAGAAGACGAAGAAGTAGAAGAATCATATAGGGTAGGGGTGTGAAAGCCAAGATTTTGATTCTTGAACTGTTGGTTCTGAAACGGCGACGTATTGAATTGCAGCAGTTGTTGGTGTTGTGGTTGATTTAAGTCTGAATAACCAAAATGATTAAAACCAACTCCACAACCATTATCCATCCAATCCTGAGATCCACACAATGGAAACTGAGCTTGCACAGCCATATATTTGTAACCACACAAGGAACCAACCCACCACAATTATCAACTGAAATAAATATCCAAAGCCAACCCTTTTGCTCTAAGCAATCAAATTCCTAAAATCTTCTACGAAACTGATAAGCTAAGCTATTGATTTAAGGAACATATAGAAAAACACAGGTGGTGATGGTGGGTGTGCATTTATATATATAACACATAAAAGGGATGGGATAATTAAAGTAAGTAGAAGACTTGAAAAAGAAAAGGAGGGCTTAGGATCCTTTAATTGAAAATATTGGTAAAGGTCACAAAGCATTAATTATTAGAAAAAAAGAAAAAAAAAAAAAAAGAAAAGCATTAAAGAGAGAGATGTCTGGGACGCGGTAAGCAACGACGTACACATGCAGATTTTGTGACTAAACTATCGGGTCAGAGGCGTTTGTTTGGTTTTGAATTATCGCAGCTAAAACAAATTAATAATTATTCAATTTTCCCCGAATTACTCTGTTTTTATTTTAATGCTTTAGATAGGGAGAGAGAGAGAGAATTTCAAAGATTTCTGTCAGTTTAGTCATTTAGAAAGGCTGAAGAATAGTTATTTTTATTTATTTATTTCTAATTATATTTTTAGGGTAACACCTAATTTAATTTGCTTCCAAGATAAGGAAAATAAATCCAGATATATTTAGCCTAACTAATAAATATTTTCTGAAATACTTATAACCGAAAGCAATAATGAGTTGGAGTAGTCCTGCAACTTTTCAATTACCATTTACCAACAAAAACATTAAAATATTAAATTCTAAATGGAAATTATTTCTTTGTTAGACCACAATTTCATTAAAAAATTAGTATATGAAATATTAGGATGAGAATTCAAAATAACCAAATTTGGGAGATTGTTTAATTATTTCGTTTTCTTAATACGTGTTGAGAGTTATCGTCAGAATTGGTATTATTTATATCATATGATTCCATGACCTTTTAAATATTCCATTCTGATTGTAATTAATGACTATTCTATTCAACCCATGCCTGCCTACTCATCCAAAATCTAATATTATCATTAACTCTTTAATAATCAGTTTTTCTTTTGAATGAGATGGATAAAGATAACTAAAAACAATTGCCGTGAATCCGACGGCTATGGTCCCATTATAGAATCGAACTTAAAAGTCTGGAAAAGTTTTCCGCCATTAGATTATTATATCTAGCTTTGATGGTTTTTTTTCATCTCATCCCATAATAAATGGAGGGCAACCCCATCCATTAGAATTTTGAGCAATTAATAAAATATTAAATAAGCTCTTAGGTCATGTTCATATTCCATGCAAACACAAGGATACCAATACATAATTATTCACTTACCCCTATGCTTAGTCAATGCTAAAGAAAACCCCATCCATGGGCTGATGGCCTTGTTTTGTACGGTTTCAATGTATCCTTGTGTTTACTGTGATATTCAAATGAAGGAAAGGATCGATTCCAATGGATCCTAAATCACCGGAAATTTATATATATATATAACTAATGACAATGCTGGCCAAAGTTATTAATTTCGATAGAAGATTTTGAGTTTGGTAATGGGAATAGTTGGTATTGACTATATTATTATTTGAATCGGTATCAGATATTTAATGCACTACACCCTAAAATGGGGCAGAAACTTTAAATGTAAAATGTAGAGGAGCAGGTAATTGTAAATTTTGAAAAGCAAATTACTTAATAATAATAGTAAATAGTAATATTTGAAGCAGAGACTGAATAGAAATGATTATGCGTGGGGAGTTCGGTCGATTTCCATTTATAGGTGACAGAGAAAGGGAAAGGGGAAATGATGATAATGTTTGCATTATGAGGAAAATAATAGTAATTTCCGTCAGCAAAGGAAATGATAAATGGTGTGGGAAGTGGACCCCACGTGCTGGCCACCTACCCAACCCATTCACCCCATCAAAACTAACTCAACCCTCTCCTTTCCTTTATTTGCTATTCCCCATTCAGCCACCACCATGTGAAACCATGGTTATTAAACTCGGGTTGACTCGGGCGGTCGGACCGGTTGAACCGTGACTCGGCAAGCAATCCGAGTCGATTCAACATGAAAATCGGAAAGGGTAAAAACTCGGATTGACTCGGAAAAAATCGGGTTGAACCGGTGACTCGGTGACTCGGACCGGATTCCGGTTCAACCAAAAAAATTTGCATTTTAAGAAATCAATCCCTAAATTCTCAAAAAATACAGTGATATAATTAAAAACATAAAATTTAAAGATCCTATAATGTGTTCTTTTAACTAAATCCATAACAAATTATTATATATATTCAAAATATACAAAAACAATGTCTATAATATATATCTAAATGTAGAATTGAATCACCACAAAAAATTTTTATGTTTAATCCTAACAGTAGATAATTTTTTTAATTATTATTTTTTATATATAAGAGTTTATTATATATAGATCGAAAAAATCCTTTGATAGTAATTACAACTAATGAATTGATAATTATGATTGAAAATTTTGGAACGGTAGAAATCTTTTGATATATAATTAGTTTATAAGGAATAAAAAGCTGGTAAGAAATTGGATTAAGTTTTGATTGCTTAAATTGCATGTTAATGGAGCTGCAATTAGATATTGATAAGCACCATTCAAGGATAATTAATGTTGATTAATTAAGCATCACCATATTGCAATTGGTATATAAGTAGTATACAAATAATTTTAGAAACACAACTAACTTTGTTGATCTTAATATTTTTACATTGATATTTATTAATTAATAAAATTTTCAATGTCTTTTGATATATTATATTTTTATTTTTTTATAAATAATTATATTTAATAAAAAGTAAAAACTCCGAGTCGATCCGATCCAACTAATTGACTCTTGACTCAGTTGGTAGATCGAGTCGATCTCCGAACCGATTCTTAAAACATTGTGTGAAACTCTCTACAACTCCCTTGACTATATTATCCAATTTTCTTAATTACATGGTTGCACTAAAAATTAAAAAAAAAATAAATTAATAGCCATAGGCTTTATCTTAATTTTGACAGCCACATGGTTGGATAGAGTTAGAATTTCAGATTAAAAAATATAAAACGATATTAAGAATCGTAAATAATTAAAATTAAAAAGGTAAATTTATAATTTATAATTATTTTTAGAAGAACAAGTTTATTTTTGAATTGAAAAGATAAAGGATGCAATTGTCCTTTTATCTACAGTTTAGATCTGTCTTTAACTACTTGTGCATAAAGTCCAATTTCGAGACTTTCGGTCTCTACTTAAAACATAGTAAGTAATTTATAATTAATCCTCAAATTAACGTAATGTAATTAATGATAAAAAAAATTAATATAATTAATTTGATAATTAAAGCTGTAAAATCCTGAATTTAAATTAGGTTAATTGGAATTGGAAACCGTTAATAAGTCATTGGTGCGAAGTCTACGGTATTCTGAACTATCTCTCTCTTTTATAAAGATGGCAATGGGTAAATTTTATTTATTATTTTAATATCCAATTTTATGGGACCCTAATGTATACAATTATATATATGTAGGTTTATGGGAAATAAAAAGTTACCTTTCTTGCAATTTTGGCGTATTTGACAAATGCAACTTTCTATATTGGTCTCACTTCCCATAATAGGGGGAGGACCCACCCAGCCCTCGATGGCTAATGCTTTTCTTTGTATGTGTAAAATGGGAAAACCAAATGTAGATTAGAGATGGGTTATGTTCATAATCAATTGCTCTTAACTTCTTTTCAATCTCATAATAATACATTTTAGCTTTGCCTTTATGGAAAACATGGTAATAATTGCTTTTTTCTCAGAGAGAAGATGGTGATACTTGCTTGATTAGTGGGTTTGGTTCGAATCACTTTTATAATTAGCATGTGTACCAAAAGTGATTTCACTGTTCCATTAACGTGGGCAATAAGTTTTTAAGGTTTAATTAATTAATTAATAAGTGGGTTATATCACCTCAATCCGGGTCCATATAAATGACCATGTGCTTTGTTGAATTAGCTAATAGCTCAATCCTTAAATACCTTAATTGGTATGCAGCTCTAATTTGTAGTACGCCACACCTTCTAGTCCATTATAAACTTAGGCAAATAAATCCAAGAATCACGTTATAATTGTAACAGATATTTATAATAAAATGATTTATATTGATAAAATAACATACTTATTATTTTTTTTATCAATAAAATGAGAATTTAGTGGTTTCGGTTCAAACTTGTAGGAATGCAATGGAGGTGATTCATAGTGCGAATAAAGGGTCGACGCAATGTGTTCAACCTCTGATTTTGTAGCAGCCTACTTCTAATGGCAATGTTATTCTTAACACTAATGGAGCTTTCCAGCAGGGAGTTCAAGAGTCAACAGTTGGTAATCTCTAGCAACTGGATTGGTGGTTTTTTTCTGCGAAAGTTGGTACTTGTAATGCTTTTCATGCTAAATTATGGGATGTCTACCTAGGTCTTAAGGAAGCATCATAAAGTTTTGCTCCAAATTGATAATAAAAGTGTTGTCGACCTTTTCATGGGTTCTTCTGCTGCTTTGCCCGGTCATAGTGCCTCGGCCCTTCGCATCAAGGATTTGCTTAACAAAAATTGGAATATTCAAATTCGTCATGTTTATCATGAGACTAATGTAACTGCTGATTTCATGGCTAACTGGCATTTTCTCAGACTCAGTCCTTCGAGTGGCATGATTTTGTTCCTCTTCATTTACATCACATTCTATTTGGTGATGATGTTGGGGCTTGGTTCCATAGAAAGGTACTGCTTTAGATTGTTTTTTCGTGTTTGTTCTTCTTCTTTCAAAAAAAAAAAAAGTTATAACAGCTGAATATTGGAGATCTCGATGACTAGAATTGGATTGTAAATCACGAATTGAGTTGCATTTTTACTAAAAAAAAATCTCCATTGAGTTGCAAATTGAAATATAAAAATTGGACAAAGTTTTTTTTTTTTTTTTTTGCCAAAATTACAATTCAAGTCGGAATTCACAATCCAATTCCAGTAATCGCACCCTACGCAATCCGGTCGTTATGACTTAATTTAACTAGAGCCATTTGCTTGTGAGTCTCGAGACAATGGGGGTGCTAGTATCAAAAGGCTTCTTCCTGCGAATCGATATTTTGTTGTTAAACTTCATCGAAGGTTCATGAAAAAACGAAGGGCTATTTTGGTGGTGTTGAAGAGAAAGCAACTTATTAATTATGGGGTTCTTGTTTATAACAATTAATCTTCATCTATTTGGAGATGTTTGTGTAACCTTTAGAGCTTTACTGAAGATAATATGAACTGGACTATGGAAAGCGGGTTAAATGCATGATGAGCAATAAACCTCTTATTGAGCTAACGACTTATGATGTCACTAAGCATGCTTTTACATTAGTGGCTCATAGATGCGACAAAAGTTGATGTGTTTTATAATAGGGTCAATTTCACCTATGATCACTGAACTTACGCTTAATCTTTCGAAAGTAACTAATTTATTTTTCGTGACTTAAATGTCACTGAACTTATTAGCTTTTTGCAGAAAAGTCATCTTCACCGGTTTCCAGCGATAATCCTTGCCTGATTGATGACATGACACGCCACGTCATATGCCTGGACACACGTAGAGATGGATTTATTGTTATGTCATAAGCTAATGTGTCATATTTGACACGTCAGCCAGCCACATCAGCATGCCCCACCTGTTGGCTGAGAACGAATAGGAAAAAGGACACGTGTCAAATGGCAAAATCCCATTTGCCCTAGCCAAACCCTAAGTGAATGTGGATCACCTTTTTCTTATTATTGTTTTAAATGCGGGATACTTATAAGGGGAACAAATTCCCTTTAGCTTTTCTATGTGGGATATTTATCCCATGAATATTGGATTCTGCCTATACCATTCTTATTTTGCCTTCCTTTTAATCTCCATGTAATGATGTTTCCATGGTAGGCCTTTGGCCAGTTGATTCCCTTCTTTCAACTTTCTATATCATTAGTCAAAGCTGGAATCAAAGTCTCTTTTATATCAACTCCCAATAACATCTAAAAGACTCCCTAAAATTCCTTCCAACTTACTATCCTTTATCAAATACAATGCAAGAATGAAAAATGCATGCACTCTATGTAATAACTAACACCATATCCCACATCAGAAAGGTAAAGGGAGTATTTGGAAGAATAAATAACAAACATTGCTTGTAATTGGAAAAGCTTAACATGAATTTGGGCAATGGGTGAAGAGCACTAGGAGGAACATTTTTTGTTTTTGTGGCCATTGTATTTTCCATATCCCACATCGAAAAGCTAAAGGAAATTTGTTCCCCTTATAAGTATCCCACATCGAAAATAATAATAAGAAAAAGGTGATCCACATTTACTTAGGGTTTGGTTAAGGCAAATGGGTTTCTGTCATTTGACACATGTCCTTTTTCTATTTGTTTCCAGTCAATAGGTGGGGTATGCTGACATCACGGGCATGCTAATGTCATTGTTAACGTGTCAAATATGACACATTAGCTGATAACGTGGCAAAAAATCCATCTCTACATGTGTCCAAGCATATGACATAGCGTGCCATGTCATCAGTCCGATAAGGATAATCGTCGAAAATCGATGAAGATGACTTTTCAGTAAAAAGATAATAAGTTCAGTGGCATTTAAGTCATGAAAAATAAATCAGTTACTTTTGAGCGATTAGGTGTAAGTTCAGTGACCGTTTATGAAATTCACCCTTTAGAATGTAGAGTATACATATGATTTTCTCCTTTAATTAAGAGATTGTCATTAATTTTCAAAAAAAATTTCCTCTTGGTACTAACCTGGGTACTTATAATTTTTATTGGAACCATTTAGCAAATTGGGATTTTTTTCATTGTTTCGACTTACATGCTTCTTATTAATTTTGACTTTGAAGAAGAGAAATATTTGATAAAATTCATTCGGACAATAAAAAAGCCTGAAACAAATCTTATTGTTTATATGGTTGTGTGGTCAAAAACATATTCTCACTAAGTCTAAAAGGTTTAGATAACACTTGTGTTCTGATTTGAGTTGCCATTTATATGGAGGTGATTTTGAATATGTTCTTTAGTTTAGCCTTAAACAAGAAAAATGGTTGTCTATTTTATAAAAATGTGTCGCCTCAATGTCATAAAATTTTTAACAATTCTTTAGAGGTTAAAGAAATAAAGAATTCGGGCAAATATTTGGGTGTTCTTTGCTTGCACAATAAGGTGTTAGAGCAAATTTATAACTACATTTTGGAAAAAATGAGAACTAAGTTGTCTAATTAGAATGCCAACCATATTTCTTTTTGCTAATATGGTTATTTTAACCCAATTGATCCTTAATTCCATGCTATAATATGCTATACAAATTGTAACCATCTCAAATTTGCTTTGTAATAAGGTGGAAAAGCTTTCTCGTTGTTCCATTTGTGGTGATACTAAGGAAAACAAGATATTTACATTGGTTAATTAGGATAATGTATAAGAAACTGAGAATGCTCAAGGTTTAGGCATCTGAAACTTGAGTCAATTGAACTTCTCATTTGCTATATGAAGATGGCATGTAACACTCACTCTAATTACCTTTATTTACATATTGTTTCTTTTAATTACTTGCACAAGTTCATATGTATACATACTTAAAACATATTTACAAGTAGTTCATTACACGTATTCCACATTATTTACATTGAACATGTTACAAAAATAACAAAACTACCAAAATTTATCTTCACTTACCTTGCTTCTAATGGCCCGCAGATGTTGGCTTAAAAACTTATTCCTCAAATCTCTACATGTATATCTACATGGAAAAATACCCGTACTGAGCGATAGCTTAATAGGGAGTAAAAATAATGCAATTTACCAAGGAACATTACATAATAACATTAAAAAAATAGTACATTCAGTCATATCACAATACGACTAAATATACAATAATAACATATATTTTATTCAGTAACACTTCAATGTTCAACAAGAAACATTATCACTATCATAAAACACTTAAAACATTTATACTTTTATCGTTCACCAATATACATGTCAAATCAAATCACCTTTATCACCTAAATTTTCATTAATGGTGAATACGGGTACAAACACTCGACACTGATAAGCAGTATCTTATACTCAAGACATGATAGTCTCGGATCACTCGATACCAACAAGTATTATATTACTAGGCACCTTTCAGTGCAACACTACACTTGCAACTGCCATCACTATATCTTTTATAAGCATGCCTATCTATCCACTACTATGTAAAATTAAGGCTTCAATAAGTCATTAATCATTCAAGGATATCACACTTGATACATGTAGAATCATAGATTTAATATATACAATAGAGTATGAACTAGGATCACTATAAAATTTATACTTAATTACACTTAAAATACACTTTAACATTGTTATCACGTACCATATAGCATGCAACACTAGGCATATCAACAATAATGTTCACTCATATTTAATAATTGTACAAATTTTTATGCTTTAAGGCTTAGTTTTTAACTTTACTTCACTAATCTATTATGATATACACTCATTTTATGTCATATATTATTCTTGTTTTTATGCTTAAAACACTCTAAATGCGTTTGGGAAAGTTCAGATACATTTTAGTGATAATTTGAGGCCTGAAAGTCAAGTATAGGAGAAAACAGGATAGGGTCACGGTGGCCAATGATTTGTTGTGACCATAAGATAGGTGCAAATTTGATTTTGGAAGGGCTTACTGTAATGGTCTCAACATCGGATCAACCGTAAATAGTATTTTTCAATAGTGAACAATATTTTCGAGATGAAAAGTATATCCATAGGTGAAAAATATTTTATTTGATCATCAGAAAATATTCATCATGATTAGTTAGGGATTAAAATTTGAAGTGAAATCGAGATCAAACAAGCCTCTAAAAGTCAAAAATATGAAAAACGAAGCAGTTCGGTTCAAATTTTAACTAGGTTGACCTAAGTTTGATCGAACCCTTAAAAATAGCAAATGAGTTCTAAAATTATAAAAAATTACAGAATTATCTAAAATGTTGTGTAGAATTTTTTGGATGTAAAAAGTTAATTTTTTGATGACACCGATAATTGTTGAATCTAACCGATCTGATTGAATCAAACCAGTAACAGACTTCGATTGGGTTAAAATTTTATATATAGCCTATTTTAAACATTATAAGAAATATGGAATCAAATTTGGGCCGATTTGGAGTTGGAAAGTGAAAGAATTACAGGAAAATGACTTATAAAACCTAAAAAGGAGAAATGGGCTTGAGTGAGTGGGCTTTTGGTTGAACCAAAGCCCAATCCACTTACACCCATATAAAAGGAAAAGGGAGTAGATTTTTTTTGGTGCTTCATCCTTATCCCTTCAGCCTCCTTCTTCTCCTTCTTTGGTCGAATACACCATAGCCATTCTTTCTTATCCTTATCCCATATAAAAGGAAAAGGCTTTTTTCTCATTCATCACCCAAATCTAAGAATCCTAGGTAAAGTTCTATCTCCCTGGAAGATTCTCTTAGTCTCTACTCTTTGATTAGAGGAAGAAAAGTGGAAAAAATCAAGTGTGAAAGTGAAAGAGGTAATTTTAAGAAAAAAGAGATAAAAAAGTGGTGTTTTGCTTGATTAAATATTCGGCCCATGTAGGTTCTCCAGGTGAGGGATAACGTTCCAAGGCTAAATTCAAAGAAAATGAAGCTTAGAGGAGCTAAAGCAAGAGTATATGGTTAATGACTATGAAATCCATCTATTTCCCGCATTTTGCCATGATTTTTCTTTATTGAACTTAAGCAAACTTAGGAAAAATGTATGCTTAATTGAAATTTAACTTAGAACAATGATTTAGATCCTTAAACATGGCTATTAGAATGATTAAATTGAATAAAAAGAATGTGTAAGGTAGATAACCCTACTTAGCCGAATTGCTTCTTAGTGAAAATCAAAGTGTATTTTGTGTATTTTCAATTTTAAATGCCTTAAAATAATCTTGATATGAAAGATTATGTCCATGAATTTTATTAGAATTTATGAAAATTATTTGAATATTTTTTAGAAGGAAATTAGTTTACGTATAAAGTGAACTTATTGAATTATTGAGAATTAATTTATAATTTGAGTGGATAATGATGAATTATATTGATATAATTCATAAACTATACAAAAGTGATGACAAAATTGATTGACTGATGTACTTTATTGAAAAGCTACTGAAAATGTCAAAAATCTGAAAAGTAATTTTGAAAAGAAATGAAATTTACCCTTATTAGTGGTTAGGCGGTCAAAATTTAGTTCAAAATATAATTGGCTAACCATAGGGACACCCATATAGTGGTGCAAATTATGGTGATTTGCTTGGCTATGACAGGATCATACTGATCTCCTATAGTATCTAATTTGCTTTGTATTATGTTTTCAGAGAAATAGTCATTCGAGATTATTTTTCAGTCTGTATTATGGGTGGATCATAGGATCCACGTCTCGTATATCCGGTCTGAAAATTTCTACCGAAATTGTACTAGAGGCATAAATATAAAAATGAGTTAAAAGTGCAAAAAGAAAGGAAAAAATAAAATTTAGAATAGAAAAGGAACTAATTGAAAAGAAATGAAAAATTTAGGGGTAAAATGATAATTTTTTCAAATATTGAATTTAACGAGTAAAATGGCAAGGAAATGAATAAAGGGTAAAAAAGGGAAAGAAATAGTGCGCAAATAGTTTGAAAATGAACTTTTATAAATTGGAAGGACTAAAATGTAATTTAGCATCAAAAAGTTAAAATAAGGACCAATTGGTAATTTTGTAAGCCAATAATTGAATGTGAAGTAAAAATAACTGAACTAGTGACAATTTTGTAATTAAAGTGTAAATAAGGCAATTTTGTAATTAAATATAAAATTAAGGGCTAAATTAAAAATTTTATCAAAGTAAGGGTATTAATTAGTATTGAATGTTAATTACATTGACAATTGTATATTTGATAGAAAATTTAATGAATTTTGCATAATTAATGCAATTATACTTGTCTGAAAAATTCTTTGATTTATAGTCACCTCCGAACATATTTAATGCTCATCACGTAGTGTTTATTACATGTAGATTCTGAGAAGTAAGTGGAGCATAGTACATAATGGAGAAAAATTTTAATGAAAAAGGAGATAGTTAGAGATTATTATTTTGTTTTGGCATGTATATATTTTAACAAATTTTGAAGCAAAGGATTAAAGTGTATTTGGACAATGGTTATATAGATGTAAATATGTGATTTAACAGGAAGTGGAATTGAATGAGTGTATTTTGATATGAGATTGGATGAATGGATGTATGTATATGCTGTTTATAAATTGTTTTATCCCTGAGAAGCTGTGGATTATCTCTTTTTCAAGTTAGGCAGGCAGGTTTTTAAGTTGTTGTATTGCTAGATTTTTACTTGGTAAATAATTAAATTGGATAGTTATAGGTCATTGGCAAGTTTGAATTGTAATTATTGTTGATGGGAAAGAATTTATGAATAATGGATTAATTGGTTCAATATATCGAGGGACATCAGAATCTCATCCCTTATAATATTATACTATATTGTTAAATATATTTCAAAATATTACTAAAATTTTAAAAAAAAGTTTATGAAGGGTAAAAGCGCACTTAAAGGCAAATCACTTGGGGAAGAAAATCATTAGCACCGAGGAAACTAAAGCTTTATTGCCAGTCGTCTTTTCGTACTGAAATAAAATAGCTCGAAATTAACTGGCTATTATCCACTTTTGACTGCTGCAGTAGATTGCTCCAATGACACCTGAAAATAAAGATTGCTGATGAAGGATCAGTAGGGGATGCTCTGACTGTTAAGTCAATAAAGGTATAATGTATTTTTAGTAAAAATTGGTAAGAGAGAAGAATTTACCTGATTTTCACCTATTTATAGGGATGAGTCTCTTAGCCAGGTGCAAAATCCTTAAGGCCATGGGAATCCCACTGGAGAAGGAATTCTTCCTCTACAGAAAGTTCGACCAAAGGAGGAAAATAAGAGCAGTCCTTCCAAGGCATGGACTCTTCCTTGAACAATGTCATCGAGGGCTTGCTAGGGATCTTCAGGCGATCCAAATACCTAAGAATCCAAAATATGGGCCTGGATCTGAAGCCCATCCTAGATGCAGGATGAGAGGCTCGGTTTGGTTATCATAGGTCCCCCCGAGTTATGAGACATTCATATCGATCTTGAAATATCGAACACTAGCTCAGAATGGCACAACCAAACTTAACTATTAGAACCAAGATGTTTTGATCCCTATGCTAGCGAAAATCATGAGGCCACGTCCCTTCGATCACAGCATTGTCAATAAATATCATAATTACTCTCCGGGTTTCACGTTGCAATGGCTAGCACAATTAATTATCCCACACTTCAAGGAGATTTGCACTGTCCATATCTTCCATAATCTAACGGCTAACCTTGCATATAAATTCCCTCTCTTAATCCACATTAGCACCTTTGTTACTCCATTTCTCATGCTTTTTACCTCTGCTTAAGCATTCATCTGCCTTTATCTCGCCTTCAACTGCATTGCATCTCCAAATTTCTCCAGGTTGGTAACTTAGATCTCCCTTTCCCTTCTTTCCTTTCTTTGTAATGCTCGCTCTTATTACCTTTTATTTACATATTTCTTTATTAAATTTTTTGCAAAATTACATATACATAGATATAAATTAAATATAATTAAAGTATCATTACAAATTAATTCATTACATATGTTCTAAATTCTTTGCAATAAGCACTTTACAAAAATATCTCTACTCCAAAACTAGTCATCACTCGCTATCCTCTCTGTTGCTTGTAGATGTTGATTTGAACATGGAACTTACACTTTACACCTGTGTACCTACACGGGAAGAACACTCGTGCTGAGCAAAGGCTTAATAGGGAGTAAAATAACGCACTTGACTTCTCTTTGAAGTCTTAAATACAAGTAACATAACATGCCAATACACATAACATAATAGTATGCCTTTTCATATTGCAAAATACATACAATTATAACAACAGTTCGTTCATTAAGGAAATATTGCAATACAATTTCTTAATAATGTACTCCGTAACACTTCAGTACAATTCTTTAATTACACTTTATTATTCAATAAAAAACACTAATACTACCATGAACCAATGAAATACTTACGCTATTGATCACTTATCATTATTCATTAATCAAATCACTGTCATCGTCTGAATTTCCATTAATGGTGGATACGGGTACAAACATTCGACACTGACAACCAGTATCGTATGGACGAGACATAATAGTCTCGGGTCACTAGATACCAAAAGGTATCAAAACACTATGTTAGTCACCTTTTGGTGATAACACTTGCAGCTGTGATCACTATCCCCTTTATAGATATGCATATCTATCCACTAATATATGAAATTGAGGCCTCTACAAGTTACCAATCACTCAAGAATATCTCATTTGATACATTTAGAATCATAGCATCAGTAGACTCAATATAGCATGCAATTATTTCACTATATCATATCATTCTTATTCAGGTATCCAAAGGATACAATATAACAAGCTTATCATTCATTTAGTTGCATATAACAATATAACTATTTATATTCATTTATGTTCATTAACTATACAAGTTCTTATGCATTAAGGCTTAGTATTTAACTTTACTTCATTAATTCATTATGCTTTACACTCATTTTATGTAATTTACTACTCTTGTTTTTACACTTAAAACACTCTAAAAGTGTTTAGGTATACTTTGGTATCAATTTGGAACTTAAAAATCAAATTTAGGAAGAGACAAGAGAGGGTCATGGTCATTAGCTTATACCTTCTGATTGTGACATAAGTTTTATTTTGATTCTATACTGAATTTGGGCTATGTCATGGTCAGTAGGTCATACCTGCTAATCATGAGGTCTATTCTGCCTAGAGGCAAATTTTCAGTTCAAATTCTACATTGTTTTTGACCAAGTAAATGATGTTTTCAGGGAAGGTGGTCTTCTACAAAATTGTTCTACTATGTCTCTAGTTTTCAAAAAATTAAAATTCACTCAATTATGACTCTAAATCTCAAGATATCAATAAAATATTATAGACTGTTCTACATGAAAAAACAACAAAGGTCTGTCAAATTCAAGCATAATTTCAAACACTTTGGAGGTAAATTCAGGTTTTGGAATCTACTTTCTCAGGTTTTGAAATCTTTTACAAAGTTGTAGATATATATCTTATATTTTGTTTCAAATTATAAAAATATTAATAAGACATATATGGAGGGAGTTATGCCATTTACACTAAAACTAGTTTAAGTGAATCTTAAACAGATTTTCACTTTAACACTTTCTAAGGCACAAATCATCTTTCTCATGCACTATAAAATCATTTCTTTACTCAGACACCAATTATAGATCATCTACAATACATATAACAACTTAATTCAATTACTAACATATAGATCAATAATATAAACTCCTATACCTTAAAAGTTGGCCAACTTTAATTCCTTATAACTCTTCTTTCTCATTTCCTTTACTTTTGCTAGTTCTTCCTGCCATTATGATCAAACTTTACTTAATTGCCACTTATAATAAAAAAAACTCATATTCTAAAGAAAGGAAGAAGAAGAAAGGAGTTTCCTTTCTCATAAAACCATGCTTTACTTACCTTGATATGTTGAAAGTCACTTAAACACACACACCTTTTTTTATAGTAGCTTGAAGCAAGGAGATGGCATAAAGAAAGTAGAGAGAGATGGCTGGAAGTTTTTGGCCAAGAAGTGGCCAACCATATCTATGAAAAAGGCAAAATTTTCCCTTTTCCTTCTTGCTTCTTCTATATTTTTCTAGAATAAAATAAATGCTTGATCCTTATTGGACCACTTGTGTAGTTATTAAAAGTTACACTATGCTCTCTCTTCTTTTACAAATTCTCAAACTTAACATAAAGTTATAACAAAATTTTCAATCAAATCCTTCTTACTTTACTAGCAATGCACATTCATCCCAATATAACAAATTACAAAATTACCCTTCACTTTTTCATTAATACAAATCACGTCCCGATTACATTTACACATTTTTTCCAGTTTATACTTTGGAACCTTACAATTCTTTCCCCCTTAAAGAATTTTATCCTCGAAATTCTTCATGTGTCACTTGCCAAATCTCATCACTTGCATTCTTATAACTCTGTCTCTATCAAACTCTATTTAATACTATCTCTCCCTGCTTCTCTTATTCCTTGTTTTATCTTTGCTATCATATCATTACTGTACTCAATGCATATCTTGTCAATTTCCTTGCCAGTCGAGGCCTATGCATATAACTTGATGCTTAATATCTTGTCAAATGATGCAAATGTTATGCTATAAAAGAATGATGATTTCTTGCATGCAATAAAATGCAAATGTATGCTGTCATTTATCATAAACGTTTGCCCCATCCCATTCTATGATATGTATAATCAATTGCCCACACTGTTAAAAAGTTACTGATAGGTACACAAAATACCATACCATATCTGTGTAACACCCTATACACGATCCGATAACGTGCCGAATAAGAATGTCACTAACTAATCTATGAATAAATCTACATATGTATTACTTAAATCATTAAGGATTCTCATTCCTTGCTCTTTATTTTCCTAAAAATTTTGGCATAATTTTCCCTAAAAATTTCAGCCTCCTGTGAAAATGAGTACAAAATAACACTTCTAAAATCATACAATCATGTCCATAACTCCAAAAGATTTCATCACAAGTTTTCCATCATTTCAAATCACCACACAATCTAAGTATAACCAATCTATTTACTATTACAAAAAAAAATATTTTTATATAAACTAAAACTCAACTAGTTTAAATACATAATGACTTTATGTTCAACATTATAAAATCAAATACAAATTAAGCTTATTTGTATAAATGTCAAAATATCAAATAAATTCTTGATGTAATCGTATCCATCTGCTATTCCCAGCTGCAGTAACTCAAAATGTTGCCTCACTTACCTCGAACGACTAACATACGAACCTATGCATATAGAAAATCACGCGCTAAGCTAAAATCTTAGTGATGACTACCAAATTTATCTCTTCAAATGATACTAGTTAAACTATATAGAAATCTTTATTATATGTATACATACAAGATTGCAAGACATAAATATATAAAAAAAATGAAGTTTTCATTATATAAAACACACAAGCAACTAACAACGAATCTTTTCGTACAATACATATATATATATATATATATATATATGGCATCTTATGAAACAATTTACTTTAATAAAAATTTATTTTCAATTGGCCATCTTTTACTATCCAATCAATCTCCTAACTTAAAACAATTAAGTACATCATTGAACGTTATAATTATTTTTCCAATCTATGAATTAGCTCTCATGTTCTTGCACATCTATACACCTATACATAATTTCCTACCTTAATTTTTAATATGTAAATCTTACATCCCACAGATAACATTCTATTGATTGGTTATGTCTAAATTACTAGGAGCAAACAAACTAGCCTTAATCTTTTTAAGTTGTATATTTTATATCACTTCAAATTTTAGATCACCAATAAATTAGTTAACAAATTTATATCGTTATTCCAATATTCATATAAGACAACTCTTACTCAATCACATATGAATAACTTACAACATTCTAATGCCTATTACTTTACACATTATAAAATAGCATTCGGAGGTGATAATAATAATATATATATTTCAAATTACTACACAGTTTATAGTTTATAATATTCTGATAATTTAACTTATCATTCAATAAGTAAACATAATATATGCATATTTTTAATTCCATTTGATTTGATTTATATCCCTGAATCTAATGTTTTTTATGTACTGGTGGGACCAAATTACTTATTGTAACCTTACATCCCTGGATCCAATGTTTTTGATGTACTGGTGGGACCAGATTACTTACCGTAATCTTGCATCCCTGGGTCCAATGTTTCTGATGTACTAGTAGGACCAGATTACTTACCGTAAACATGCATCCCTAGGACCAAATTACTCATCATAACCCTACATCCCAAATGCACAATCTGTGTGTATGCCGACAATCCATAATATACATTGTCAATCAAATCTTATAACACTACCACGGTATAGGTTCTTATGGTTAGCCATTATATCCTATAATCCTGAATTACCCATTAGTTTACTAAGGGAAAAATATCCCACCTTTATTCTCAATTTCTCAACATATCCAATGATAACACTTTTGCAAATAAATAGTTATACCAAACATTTTTACGTATACGTTAAATGTCACTAATTTAACATTTGTACGTATAATACATTCCACCACTATTAAACAATTCCATTTCATCATGATTGCTTCTCTATTTCACTTCAATACCATTTGTTGTCATAGGCATCATAGTGCTCCACTTAATATTTTTTCAACTCAATTTATCATCCAATTTATGGATTTCTCATCTGTCATATTGTTCAAGTCATGCATAGAGTAGAAATTCTTAATCATATTTATACACTAACCATATAGTTGATTATGCAATCATTCCAGTTCACATAGTTATATGTTAGCATCAAGAGATCATTTAATTTAAATTTTAAACACACACACATATATATATACACTTTATTTATAACTCTAACAGTAATAACGCAAGAACCAAACAACGAAATATTAACAGCCAAGAAGAATCACATTCTTATAATTAAAATAATAAAGTCATTTAGACCATACAATTTAAGTAAATATTACTTATTAGCTTGCTCAAATAAATTTTAACTAATTACACCTTATGGTTTATCAGTTGACAAGGACATAAACTAACCTATCTCTTTAAGACTAAGAGTACATGGTTCTGTATCCCGATTAGCTTTTTACTTATCTAAAACATGTCATGCATATAGTTCACAACCAAGATATCAAATTTCGTACTCCCCCATATACATCTATGTACATACTTATGGCAACTTATTTATCTGTTTGCCTCAAGTTTTAATTCTAGTTGGATTCCCAAATTTAGATGCAGATATATTTATTAATATAAAAATACGTCCCAAGTCATACATGATACTAGCCATACTTTTACTAAAGATCAAGTTAGGTATATCACAAATTTTATTAACAGAATTAACCAAATACTTAGGTACCTAAAGCCATAATCGCCAAATCTAAAATCAATAGAATTCAGTTCCAGACACATAAATGCATTTTAAATGCTTCATTAAGTAGAAAATTTAACTCTTATATCAATACAACTGACTTAGCTTAAATTGTTTCCCTTAGTAACTTAAATCAACTATTATAAATTCTCATCTATAATTAACCAATTTAAGTAATTCACAGCAACCAATTACCCAACTTTACAGCTATAAAGATTTATCATTACAACTATAAATCTTATACATAAAGTGCATTATAACAATTTTAACATGCTTAAATGTTCAAATTTATTTTGTTAAAATCATTAAGGTCTTCTAATGCATCTAAATTAGAAATAAGAACATTTACAAGACAAAAATTCAAATCATTCATCACAAGTCAACATTCCAAATTATATAAATATCCATTTCTGAATCAATTAAATTATTTTAGTTGCAATTGATAACAAACATGAAGAATTCTCATCTTTAGCTTGACATTCAACCCATTAAGTTACCAAAGTTCCAATTGTACATGCCATTATTACTAGTACAAAATTTACCAACCATTTAAGTTCATAAAGCCACACCCAACATAAAAAAAATGACAAATTTGAGGAAATTAGAATACAGTAAAAGTACAATTGAATAAATCCCTCTATAGGTAGGTGTTCATAAAAACAGTAGTAATTCACACAATCAAAGAGAATAAAGCAACATTAACTTATAGAAATCGAAAATAAATTAATTCAATCTCTCTTTCTTCCTTTAATTGCTTTAATTATCAACTTTCAAATACAATTTCAAGTTCGTAAATAATATCTTACACTTTTCTATACCTAACTACATTTTTTGTATACCTAACACTTGTTCCAGTTAAGTTTTAGTCCATTGAATTAGATTTTCAATTATAAAGCTCACTACCTATATTGTACTACATTAAATTCAATGTATTTAGAATCTTAATTTTATTATATTAACATCGTTAATGAACCTCTAATGAATCCTAAACATCCATGTTGTTTTAACATTTTCTTATTATCAGTTATTTCCACCTGATTATAGACATTGGGCAAACTAAAATAATAATTCCCATAACAAATCTTCTCAATTAACAAATTAAGTTGTATAATTAATAGTAAATATAATTAATAAATTTAATCACCACCTATCTTATTTCAAGAGTAAAAAATAATTTCAAACACCAACCATTTGATTTTTGAAGAAAATGAAACAATCCTAAAATAAATAAATTTTTGATTTAATTTAAACAAATTTTTTGAATGTAAATTTGGCAGTCACATACCAAATAGAATAAATTTTCTACATTTTTCCCTCTTTTAGCTCCGTCGAAGATACATCAGTGTAGTCTGCTGAAAGCTGGAGCAGTCAAAAGCTACATGTTGGCATTCACGTGCCCCAAAGCTCCATGGATTGATTAAAAAGCACATTTGAACCACTGGCTACCTCTGTATCCAATCTAGGCATTATCGATGAGTAAAAAGAGGTGAAGGGCATTAGAAGGGTCATCTCACCGCTGAAAGCTCTTTGGTGCTAGTTGGGACATAATCCACCTTCGTTGATCATCGAAAGAAAGAGAATAGATCCCGCAATGAAGAAGAGATCGAGGATAGAGAAGATCGCAGGATGTCGTGGGTGATTGGTTAACAACGTCGTACAGTCATCGGCGAGATGAAGAATCCGTCATCCCCTTGCTCCAATTCCCAATTTTCCCTCTCTCTGCTCTTCTCTTCTTTCTATTTCTTCCCCTTTTTCCTTTTGTTTAATTTCCATTTACTTTTGCAAATTAGTGTCTCTGATAGTTCCATCTAGATAATTCAAGGAGTTCTAATGATATTACTTTTCTTATTATTACTTTTATTATTAACTATTATTATTAGTTTATTTTTATTTTTATCATTTGCCTCTACTTGTTTTAATTTCTTATTTACTAATATTGGACATAATACCTATTAACCTCGTATTCTCAACAAATTTTTACCCCTACAAATTTATATCAAAAATACGATTCACTAATATACATATTATTACCAATCAGCTTAAGTTTTGGGGCATTACAATTTGAATCATATCAGCTTCATATAGGGGCTTCTGCACTCTACTATTTGTTGAAGATAAGAAAATCTGCACTAACCTTTGCACTAACACTGGATTTATACTTTCAACTATCTGTACTTTCATTCGAATCCAATTCCATCTTTACTCTAGATAAGACATTTGCTTTAAGGCCACAACACTACATAGATACACATGTTTAATCTAATCTCTAACAACTTATCGGCTAGAATTGCCTAAACCTATGATCTGATACCATAATGTAATGCTTGCTCTTATTACCTTTTATTTACATATTTCTTTATTAAATTGTTTGCACAATTACACATACATAGATATAAATTAAATATACTCAAAGTATCATTATAAATTAATTCATTATATATGTTCTAAATTATTTTTATTAAGCACTTTAAAAAAAATACCTCTACTCCAAAACTAGTAACCACTCGCTATCCTCTCTGGTGGCCTGTAAATGTTGATTTGAACTCGACTCTTATACTTTAAACCTATGTACCTACACGGGAAGAACACCCATACTAAGCAAAGTCTTAATTGGGAGTAAAATAATGCACTTGACTTCTCTTTGAAGTCTCAAATACAAGTAACATAACATACCAATACACATAACATAATAGCATGCATTTTCATGTTACAAAGTACATACACTTATAACAATAGTCCATGCATTAAGAAAATATTACAATACTATTTATTAATAATGCACTCCATAATACTTCAGTATAATTCTTTAATTACACTTTATTATTAAATGAAGAACACTAATACTACCATGAACCAATAAAATACTTACACTGTTGAACACTTATCATTATTCATTAATCAAATCACTGTCATCGTCTGAATTCCCATTAATGGTGGATATGAGTACAAATACTTGACATTGACGAGCAGTATTGTATGGGTGAGATATAATAGTCTCAGATCACTAGATACCATAAAGTATCAAAACACAACACTAGTCACCTTTTGGTGAAAACAATTGCAGCTATGATCACTATCCCCTTTATATGCATCCCGATCTATCCACTACAATGTGAAATTCAAGCCTCCATAGGTCACTAATCACTCAAGAATATCACATTTGATACATTTAGAATCATGGCATCAGTACACCTAATATAACATGCAATCATTTCACTATATCATATTATTCTTATTCTAGTATCTAAAGGATACAATATAACATGCTCATTATTCATTTAGTTACATATAACATTGCTAATATAACTATTTATATTAATTTATGTTCATTAACTATACAAGTTCTTATGCATTAAGGCTTAGTATTTAACTTTACTTCATTAATTCATTATGCTTTACACTCATTTTATGTCATTTATTACTCTTGTTTTTACACTAAAAACACTCTAAAAGTGTTTAGGTATGTTTTGGTATCAATTTAGGACCTAAAAATCAAATTTAGGAAGAGATAAGGGAGGGTTATAGTCAGTAGCTTATAACTGCTGATCGTAAAATAAGTGTCATTTTGGTTCTGTACTGAATTTGGACTATTTTACGGTTAGTAGATCATACTTGCTAACCGTGAAGGCTATTCTGCCCATAAGGAGATTTCTATTTTTAATGTTTACATCAATTTTGACCTAGTAAATTATGTTTTGAAGGAAGGTAGTCTTCTACAAAGTTGTTCCACTATGTCTTTAGTTTTCAAAAAATTAAAAATCACTCTATTCTGACCTTTAAATCTCAATATATCAATAAAAAATTATAAACAGTTCCAGATGAGAAAACAACAAATATCTATCAAATTCAAGCTCAATTTTGAACACTTTAGAAGCAAATGTAGGTTTTGGGATCTTCTAAAAAGTTATAGATATATGTCTTATATTTTGTTACCAACTAGAATAATATTAATCAAACATCTATGGAGGGAGTTATACCTTTTACACTGAAATTGGTTCAAGTGAATCTTAAATAGATTTTCACTTTAACACTTTCTAAAGCAAAAATCATATTTCTCATGCACTATAAAATCATTTCTTTACTTAGACATCAACTATAGATCATCTATAATACATATAAAAACTTAATTCAATTAAAGACACATAAAACAATAACTTAAACTCCTATATCTCAAAATTTGGTCAACTTTAATTCATTAGAGCTCTTATTTCTCCTTTCCTTTACTCTTGCTTATTCTTCCAGCCACTATAATCAAACTTTACTCAATTACCACTTACAATAACAAACTCATATTCTAAAGAAAGGAAGAAGAAGAAATGAGTTTTCTTTCTCATAAAACCATGCTTTACTTACTTTGATATGTTAAAAGTCACTTAAACACACACATCTTTTTTATTGCAGCTTGAAGCAATGAGATGGCATAAAGAAAGTAGAGAGATGGCTAGAAGTTTTTAGCCAAGAAATGGCTGACCATCTCTAAGAAAAAGGCAAAAATTTCCCTTTTCCTTCTTGTTTTTTCTCTTTTTCACTAGAATAAAATACATGTTTGATCTTCATTAGACCACTTGTGTAGTTATTAAAAGTTACATTGTGCTCTCTCTTCTTTTACAAATTCTCACACTTCCCATGAAGTTATAACAAAATTTTCAATCAAAACCTTTTTACTTTACCAGTAATGCACATTCATTCCAATATAATAAATTATGAAATTATCCTTCACTTTTGCATTAATACCAATCACGTACCGATTAAATTTACAAATTTTTTTCCAGTATATACTTTGGGACCTTACATTTTTGCTTTTTGATTTTTCCCTTACCAAAAATGAGTAAATCATAAGGTTTCATTAAGTTTAGAATAGGTAACTTGCTTGACATAGAAAAATCGAGCACCTCTTCTCAAGATTTAGGTAACAATACCGAAGAGTTTCATCAATGAGCACCACCCTAAATACGTCTAAGATCCCGACTACCTAAAGCCAACCTCAGGGTATAATCTAGTAGGTTAATAATTAAAATCGATGACATAATTAGCCTTCATGCTTTACTATATATTCCTAACCAATATACCCTCAAGGCTACAGGCAAACACCTTCGGGCCCATGCCAACTTTAGTGATAAAAAGAAAATTATGATTTATGAGGTTGATTTTCATACCGGGATCACTCTCCTTCCTAGCCGATTTAAAATTGATTTTCTAAACTTCTATGACCTTACCATTGGTCAAATTTACCCTAACGCCTGGCCAACTTTGTCTTCCCTTCAAATATGAACGATTGAATAAGGCATCAACCTTAACCTCATATTGTTTCGAGCTACCCATATAGTTGGGCTTACAGTTATGATCGAGGACCACAATTACATTCGGGCCTAGGCTGGATATAGGGTATTTTTTGGCAAACCTGATAGCTTAAAAAATTGGAAGAATCTATTTTTCATTATGGAAAGAAAAAAAGATTTTTCTTTCCGAACATCTTAGGGATGGTTTGTAAATAAGAATGAATATCTCCTCATGTTTAGCTAAGAAGAAGAACAAGCCTTAGTTCAATGAAAATAGCTCACCCACCAGAAAATAGATGTCTACGAACAGCTGGATCTCGAGTCTAATAAAGTTAAAGCCAGAAAGAAAAGAGGTAAATCATGTTTTATATTCATGTTCCAACTCTGATGTCTTCTCATTATATTACTATTTTACAATTATGAAGAGAACTACCAAATTATCCATTGACGATCGTATGAAATTAAAAAGGTTAAAAACTGGAAGAGTTCGGCTCCACCAAACATGACCCAAGCCCTGACTACTTTTGAGAAGGCTTATACCCCTTCCCCTTTTGCTCCAATAAGTGTGGTACCTATTGTGCCTTCTAACAACAGCCCCAATACAATCATAATTTTAGATGTATCCCCCATCTCGATCACTGCACACCCATCTCCTTCTGTCGAATATGTTCGACCTTTAATTCTGCTACCTGGCCCTTCTTCATCTCGCGTCAAAGGTGAAAGCCTGACTCCTCAATCTACTCAAGACAAAATATTTGACTGACTACTTGATTAAGTTTAAGCTTTTTTCCTACAAAAAAAAGCTTACTGCTCAGCTAATCTCAAGTTTGCCAACTTCTGCTCGCTGCTCACTTGTATTCCCGAGGAGGTGTCTCCCTTCATAAACTTAAAAATCGACCACCTCTGCACGGTTATACATCAAAATCAAGTGGATGTAAGTCTTTCACTAGTCCCTTCTCTATTTTTATATATTTATATTCTTTTTATGTTTATGCCTTTCTCTTGCAAAACATCATTCTAGCCAACGTCATGTCGGGCAAAATGAATTTGCTCCTCTCAATGGCCAGGGATGAAAAGTGAATTTCTTCCATGCTAAAAGAAAAGCTTAAGGCTGTTAGAGAAGAAAATGCTAGTTTGGGCAATAGAGTGGTGGCAACTGAAGCCAAAGCCAAGAAGGTAGTTGAAGCACTTAAGAAGGTCACCGAGAAATCTGCCAAAATGATTACCAAATTGACTCCTAGCTGGCTAAGGAAAAAAAAGAACACCAAGCTACCCAAGCCAAGTTTGAAAAGTTAACTGCCAAACTTGAGAAGGCTGTGGCAGAGAAAGCCGAATTGCAAAAGAAGCGAGCTAAGCCGATGAAAGGTACGACCATCTGAAGGATAAGGTTTTGGATATTACTGCCAAGCATTGTGTTGCCTATAATGGCAAATTGATAAAAACTGTAAAGGAGAGATATCTGACTTTTTCTGAAAGGAAGAGATATATCTAGATTAGTGGCCTAGGATATTTCTTTTATTTACGTAGTCTTCTGAGTTATCTTTTGTAATCCACATGCTCGTAGCCTTTCCAACCAGTCCATTATACTGTTAGCTAATTTTGAAATGAAAACATTATCTATTCGGCACCTTTTGTATCAGAGTGTTACATACTTCTATGCTCTAACAATCTAGATCTTGAAAAATGCGATAAACTGTCTCATTTCAAATAATAAGCAATTCATAAAGGCATAATAATAAGAATTATTTTCAGCGAATTAATTCAGAGAGTTCAGAAAAAAATGCTCATGGTTAAAGCTGTCGAGCTAAGCTATTACATAAGCAAATGACAAAAGTGCAATATGTTTGTAAACATGTATTATTAGTTCAAAGAATACAAAGATGAGCTCGAGGTGAAACATGCTTGAGCAAGAGATTAGCTTCCTGGCATAAAAGGCCTGAGTAAAGATGAACTTTGTGGTGCTGCTAGCTTGAGCAGAAGATTAACTTTATGGCATAGCTGGCCTAAGCAAAATAAAAACTTAATGGTGCAGCTGGCTTGGGCAAAAGACTTAATGGCGCATTTGGCCTAAGCAAAAGATGAACTATGGTGCAGCTGGTGTAACGCCCCCAAATAATTGCAATTTCCATGCATTACATGTGTAAAGTGTGAATAGTTAACCTAGATTGAGTTTTGGAGTAATTAGAGTTGAGTAGAACAGGAAATTTAAAAAGAATGTACCGTTAATCGTGCCCGAGCCGAGAAACCCAAGGATAGGCGACCCGATGGGCAGTATGAGTGTAATATAAAATATGAAAGTACATGTTAAATGGAGTACATTGGTACAATTCGAGTAAAAATTGACGTCAAACAGGCCTCCAAAAGGATAAATAAAGAAAAATTTCCTGAGTCGGCATAGGTTCGACTAGAAATTTTGACTGGATTTTTGGAGACCTTAGAGAGGCCAAGAACTTTAAGATAAAAGGTAAGAGAAATTTTGTGATTTTATGAGAATTAGATGAGATATGTGGGAGAATTTTTATAAGCATGTAGATATTGATTAGGAGAGTTGATTTATAACTTAAAATGGCTTAATATTGTGGTAAAAACTCATGATTCTTCCTTTGTAATTTTCGGCTAATAGAAAAAAAAAGAGAAGGAAAGGCAAGTTTACAAGGATAAAGGAAAGGAGAAGGTGTAATCAGCTCTTTTCCAGCAATTTGGAGGTTAGTGGATGCAAATTACCTTTAATTTCACTAATTTAATTGAATTTTTCCTAATTTTTCTATTATGTAACTATGCATAAGGCTTAAGATAGTGAATTAATTTAATATTAATTAATAATATGCTAAAATAAGTAATTAGAGACTTAAATAAATTAAGAAACTAAATATTAAGTAATACTTACCTTAGTAGCCGAATTAGGGTACTAAAGGTACCCTAATGTAAACTATTTAAAATTTGGGCATTTGATGTTATTTAATCAATTTAGTGCATGAGAAATGAAAATATGTTAAATGAAATAAAAAATTATTATTAGGGAACATTATGTCATAGTTACATAATGCAAAAAGTTGATGAAACTTGTAAATTTTTATGTGTAATTATCATTTATCACCATATAGTGACTTGAAATGGACATAAAATAAGGTATAGCATTAATTTGGAGCAAAGAATAAATTGTAAGTGGGAAATTCTTTGATGGCCGAATAGCAACTCTAATTAAAATAATATGTTTTGTTTAAATTCTTATAATACAAAGCTTTCCTATGATGAATGTGCAATTAATGAGCTTTTTTGAATAAGTTTGGGAGCATAATGTGATTAAAATAAAGTAATAAGAATAAATAATAACATAGAAAAATAAGAAAAGATAAAATTTAATAATACCCTTAGTGTACAGTGGGTAATTCTAGCTCTTGGATAGTATGGCTAGCCATAGAAATTTATTCCGCAGGATACCATGAGTATATGAGATAATTTTTATAAAAAATGATCATGAGATATAAGACAGGATAGCCGGCGTATTATATGCATTAGTACTTAGGCTTTGGTGTCGCACCTAGTGGTTGGATCCCTCCGATACACCGTATTTACGTTCTATTTATCCAGTTCGTGGTTCTCCACTAGTGTCACCTAGGGCCAAAAGAGTAATTTTGCACAAAAATTGGAATAAAAGAGTAATTATGATGCAATTTATGCTATATTAATAAATATGAAATAAATAATAAGAAAAATGAGATCAATATAATAATTAAGGGCAAATTAGTAATTACACGATTAAATAAGGGTAAAATGGTAATTTAAGACAAAAAGAGTGATTAAGGAAAGTTAAAATGGCTAAATAAAGAAAAAAGGGTAAAATCGTAATTAATTAAAAGTTTAAGGGACTAAATTGTAAATTTACCATTTTTGAAGAATTAAAATGTAATTTGTACATTGGTAATTAAATAAAAGTCCAACGAAGTCAAATGGATCAAATTTGAAGTCAAATTGAAGAAAAAAGTCAACTCAGGGACTTAATTGCAAAAAATTTTATAAAGTTTAGTAAATAGTTAAAATAAGATAGGAAAATTTATAATTAGAATAATTCAAACTAATTAATGGAGGGAAAGAAATAGAAATTGAGTAACTTGATTAAATTACATTTGTTAAAAATAAAGTAATAATTTGAGTTAAATTAATTACTAATATTTAGTTAGTGCAATTTTTATGTAATTGCATCCAACACTGAGCGACTATGTTGCTTAGCGTGTAGTTTTATTTGAATACGCATAGGGATAGGTACAGGGAGACTTATAGTGAGAAAGCATAATTTGGTGGCATGTACCTAAGAATTTTGGTTGTATTTTGGTTATTTAAAATAATTAAGATTTGTAAATTATTATGTGCGCATAATTGAAGTTAAGTTGTGGTTATATAAATTAAATTTTATATGCATACTATTTGAGATGTGATGATGCATGATGAATGTGGGTGATTGATAAATTTAGAAGTGTTGAGCTGATTGAATAGAGTTTGGGTGTAAGAAGGATTAAATTAGGGAATGTATTTTGACAATTGTAGGTTTTGGAATTTTTAAATTTTTAGACGTTATGCCATCAAAATTTTTAATAAAATTTATCAGACATTATAAGGTCACTAAAAGAAATAAAGAAATTATATTAGGTATTTAATTAAAGGAGAGCATTACATTTAATGGTATCAGAGCATGGTTTTAGGCGGTCCTAAGATCAGAGCGAGAATATGTAAAATAATGGGATGAATGATTGGATAAATGTACATGCCACATAAATGTGTTATAAATTGGAATTTGAACCTTACCTGTCCCTTGTTTATTTCAGTGTTGGTTATGGATACTGGATCCCGACAAATTGTTGAACTGGCAAGTGATGCTAAAAGCGAAGCTTTAGCAAGTCCAGAAATATCAGAATCAATTCCAAGCACTAGAACTCAGCAGCCTACTCCTACCCCTATACCAGTAAATCAGACACCTCCACCCTCATCTCCAGTCGACTTTATGCAGATGATGGCGGAGTTTTTTCAGCGATTTCAGGCTGCAGCCCCTACTCAGCCTCAACAACAATCACCACCTCTGCCACCTAAAAGACATATTCTGGAGTGACTTAAACGGTCAGGTGCAGATGATTTTCATGGTCGAGATCAGATAACAGCTCCAGAAGCTGAAGAATGGATTAATAAAGTTCGACGACTATTCGAGATTACCCATAGCCCACCAGAGGAGAAATTTGAGGGGGCAGTGGCACTGTTTTAGGGTCCGACGTATATATGGTGGGATACAGTTAGGCGCCATACTCCACCAGAACAGATCACTTGGGATTACTTCTACCAGCAGTTCAGAGATAAATATGTGGGTAGAGAGTTTCAAAGAGCTATGGAGGAGGCATTTTGGCGACTCCGCCAGGGCACCCAAACCGTACAAGAATATGATCGGGAGTTTAAACGGTTGAGCATTTACATGAGAGATTTTCCATTCCTGCCAGAGAAGATGTGTCAATTTTTTGAACGACGATTACATAATGATTTGAGAAAAGTATTAGCTGTCAGGGAATATACAAACAAGAAAGAATTGGTTGATGCTGCTATCAAGATGGAGATTGTCCAGCAAGAAGATAGTAGAAAGGCCCATTTTCAACAAAGGAGAAGACCATTTTCTAGAGGTGCAGGCAGTTCTAGTAAAAGAGCTAGGGGTTCCACTGCAGCTCCCCCTTAGGAGACTATAGACACATTAGCAGCCAGTTAACATACTGCTTCTAGACTAGCACCATCTATGCCAACAATTGGTAATATTCCTAGAGGACAGGGTTCAGCTAGATATAAGGCATCAGTATGTGAGCATTGTGGACGCCACCATTTAGGGGAGTATTGGAGATTGACAGGTGCTTGTATGAGGTACGGGTCCAGGGAGCATTTTCAGAAAGATTGTCCACGGGCACAGCCACGAACCACTACTTCAGTTGCTCAGACTTTCGCAGGCAGATCAGTCGCTCCTGTAGCCCAAGGTAAAGGTAGGGGAGGATCCAGTAGAGTTGCTTCCACTAGGGGTAGTGCTCCAACTCCACCAGCTACTGACAAGCCTGCCAAGACATATGTAGTGAGAGCACGAGAGGATCAGGATGCCCCAGATGTAATTTTAGGTAAATTTTTCCTATTTGAAGATACTATTTATGCATTAATAGATCCCGGGTCTACACATTCCTACTTGAGCACAAGAATTGCACAGGGAAAAGGGTTAGAAAGAGCACCATTAGAACATGATATATTGGTAAGTAACCCATTGGGACACAGTGTGGTCGTGAATAAGATATATAGGGGTTGTCCTATCCAGATTGGTAGGGCCAGATTTGATCAAGGAAACTGTATTTCCACCAGCTACTGACAAGCCTTTCTTTGCCAAGACATATGCAGTGAGAGCACGAGAGGATCAGGATGCCCCGGATGTAATTGTAGGTAAATTTTTCCTATTTGAAGATACTATTTATGCATTAATAGATCCTAGGTCCACACATTCTTACTTGAGAACAAGAATTGCACAGGAAAAAGGGTTAGAAAGAGCACCATTAGAACATGATATCTTGGTAAGAAACTCATTGGGACACAGTGTGGTCGTGAATAAGATATATAGGGGTTGTCCTATCTAGATTGGTAGGGCCAGATTTGATAAAGGAAACTGCAAGATAAACCCGTAATTAATTAAAAGTTTAGGGACTAAATTGTAAATTTAACATTTTTGAAGAATTAAAATGTAATTTGTACATTGGTAATTAAATAAAAGTCAAACGAAATCAAATGGGTCAAATTTGAAGTCAAATTGAAGAAAAAAGTCAACCTCGGGACTTAATTGCAAAAAATTTTATAAAGTTTAGTAAATAGTTAAAATAAAATAGGAAAATTTATTATTACAATAATTTAAACTAATTAATGGAGGGAAAGAAATATAAATTGAGTAACTTGATTAAATTACATTTGTTAAAAATAAAGTAATAATTTGAGTTAAATTAATTACTAATATTTAGTTAGTGGAATTTTTATGTAATTGCATCCAACACTGAGCGACTATGTTGCTCAGCATGTAGTTTTATTTAACTGTGCGCAGGGACAGGTACAAGGAGATTTACAGTGAGAAAGCATAATTTGGTGGCATGAACCTCAAAATTTTGGTTGTATATATTTTGGTTATGTAAAATAATTAAGATTTGTAAATTATTATGTGAGCATAATTGAAGTTAAGTTGTGGTTATGTAAATTAAATTTTATATGCATATTATTTAAGATGTGATGAATGTGGGTGATTGATAAATTTATAAGTGTTGAGTTGATTGAATGGAGTTTGGGTGTAAGGAGGATTGAATTAGGGAGTGTATTTTGACAATTGCATGTTTTGGAATTTTTAAATTTTTAGACGTTATGCCGCCAAAATTTTTAATAAAATTTATCAGACATTATAAGGTCACTAAAAGAAATAAAGAAATTATATTAGGTATTTAATTAAAGGAGAGCGTTACAGCTGGCCTGGGCAAAATACGAACTTAATGGCGCAGCTAGCCTGGGCAAAAGACTTAATGGCGCAACTGGCCTGGGCAAAAGACTTAATGGCGCATCTGGCCTTAGCGAAAGATGAACTATGGCATAGTTGACCTAAGCAAAAGATTAACTTTATGGTGCACCTATCCTAAGCAAAATACGAACTTAATAGTGCAGCTGACCTGAGCAAAAGAACTATAGCGCAACTAGCCTGTGTAAAAGATGAACTTCATAGCGCAGCTGGACTAAACATAGACTAAATATGGCGCAATTAGCCCGAGAAAAAGATGAACTTCATGGTGCAATTGGCCTGAGCGAAGTTACTAATATTACTTTTTCATATTGGAGATGTTCAAAAAGTGCGGTAATATCTTCTCCTACAAATCTTTTAACCTATAAGCTCCAAAATTTACTACTTCATGTACATCGTATGAACCTATCCAATTAGGATTCAACTTACTGACTTCGATTGTGGTATGAATGTCAATACATTTCTTTAAGACAACTCGCCTACATGCAAGGTTTGGGGCTTTAGTTTGCAATCATGGTATGATGCCATTCGCTATTTGTAAGTTGTTGCTCGGATCTAGGCCTGCTCCCTCTTTTCTTCTAGTACATTTAAGTAGTACAATAAGGACTCGTTATTTGTTTTCTCATCATATTGTTTAGTTCTATAGTTTGGCATACCTATTTTGCAAGGAATAACCGCCTTAACACCGTAGGTCATAGAGAATGGGGTGGCTGATGTTGCCGACCTGGGTGATGCTCGGTAAGCCTAGAGTACGTTGTATAACTCTTCAATCTAAAGGCTTTTGGCTTCATCTAGTCTCTTCTGTAACCGTTCTAGAATATTCCTATTAGTTATCTTGATCATACCATTTGACTGAGGGTGGTAGACCGATGTGAATCTGAGCTAAATGCATAATTCCTTGTAAAATTCCCTAAAAGATTGACATTCAAATTATTTACCATTGTTAGTAATAAAGGTGTGAGGAATTCCAAACCTTGTTATTATGTATTTCCAGACAAATTTGATTACATTTGCTGAGGTGATTGTTGCCAATGGCTCAGCTTCAACCCACTTAGTGAAGTGGTCCACTGCTACTACTAAGAACTTCCTTTGGCCAACAACTAATAGGAATGAACCAAGTATATCTATCCCCCACTGTGCGAATGGCCAAGGACTCAATATTGGTGTCTGCCGAACTGCCCTCTGGTGTATTATCTTCCCAAAATGCTAGCACTTATCACATTTTAAACCAGATCCTCGGCATCTATCTCTATCATGGGCTAATAATACCCTTGAAGTAGGGATTTCCATGCTATCATCTGCTCTATAGGTGCCCTCATGTATTTCCCTAAGAATGTAATTGCCTTCTTCCAAGCTCAAACAGAAAGCCAAAGGATGAGAATAAGATCTTTGATACAATTTCCCATCTAATATGGAATAGAGGCTGGAACAACGGACTATCTTTTTAGCTTCTACTTGGTCTTCAGGGGGAACTTTGTATAGAAAAACCGATAGATCGGTAATCTCCAAGCTTCCATCTACTTGTTCATTTGGATCGAGAATGTTTCAAAAGACAATTGAGCAATTATCGCCCAAACCACTTCTACTGACTGTATGCCACACTATATGGATCCCTACTTGGTAAAAGAATTAACTTTTTTATTCTTTTTTCAAGGTACCTGCTCGATTTCCTATGAGCTTCCTCTCTTCTCTAGTTGGGACAACAAAGTGGACACCAAGTCTCTGTATTTTACCATAACTTGTTCATTTGCTTTTGAATTTCCCTGTTAACTGGCTAACAACTAGTTGGGAGTCAAAATGGATAAGTAGAGAATCAAATTTTACCTCAAGGGAAAGCTACAACCCAAAACACAGTGCTTCATATTCTGCCACATTGTTTAAATGTTGGGAAAGATACCCTGGCCATGCCTCGAATGACTATTCTTTTCGAGTTGGATAGTATAACTCCTATGCCCACTCCCTTCGAGGATGCAGCCTCATCGACATATATTTTCCACATTACCTTATCCAATTGAGTTGGCTATAAGTACAGCTCAGTGAAAAAGTTCACCAAAACTTGTGCTTTTCATTGCTGATCGTGGCTCATACCGAAGATTGAACTCTTCCAGGCGAGCTGCCCATTTCATTATCCTTTTGGATGCTTCTAGCTTTTGTAGAACCTTTTTGAGAGGAGTATTAATTTAAACTATTATTGTATGTCCCTGGAAATAAGGATGAAGCTTTATTGCTAAGTTGACTACAGCCAAGGCCAACTGCTCAAGAATTGGGTATCGTAGCTCTGCACCCTTGAGGACTTTGTTCATGTAGTATATGGTGAATTGTTGGGTGCTTTCCTCTCTAACCAATATCGAACCTACTGCTCTTTTGGACATGTATAAGTATATGAACAAGCTTTCATTTGGCTGTGGTCGACTAAAAAAAGGCAAAAAACTCAAGAACTGCTTCAAGTCTTCAAAGGCGAACTGACATTTTGAGCTCCAATGGAAATTCTTTAGGCTGTTCAAAGACTTGTAAAATGGGAGACACCTCTTAGCTGAGCAAGAGATGAATCTCCCTAGTGTGATAATCTTTTCATTCAATATCTGCACTTCTTTTATGGACTTCAGTGGCTCCAGTTTCAGAATGGCTTCAATCTTCAAAGGATTGGCCTCTATTCCTCTCTTAGATATCACAAAGACCAGGAATGTTTTGAACCTGATTTCAAAAGCACATTTATCTGGTTTCAACTTGAGACCACACTTCCTTAGAGTGGATAACATTTCTTCCAACTCTTTTGGCAAGTCCATTAGAGTTCTGATTTTAACAATCATGTCATCCACGTATACTTCTATATTTCGACTAATCTATTCGACAAATAACTTATTCATCAATCACTGATATGTGGCTCCTACATTTTTAAATCCGAATGACATCGCCTTGTAATAATAAATCATTTTGTGAGTTATGAATGATATTTTCTCCTCATCTTTCTGACTCATAGGGATCTGATGATAGCCCATCGAGGCATCAAAGAAGGCATATTCATTGAATCCCACCATTGAGTCCACCAATATATCGATGTTCGGTAAGGGGTAGCTATCTTTTGGATATACCTTGTTTAGATTTGTGAAATCCACACACATTCTCCACTTTCCATTGGCTTTTTTCACTAATACTATATTTGATAGCCAGTTTGGATATAACACTTTCCTTATGAATTCTCTTTTTAGTAAGGTTTTCATCTCTTCATCTATGGCCGCCTATCTTTTCGGTGCGTGATTGCACTTTTTCTGCTTAATAGGTTTGAAGTCTGGCCATATACTCATGGAGTGTTACATGATATCCGGTGAAATGCCTATTATATTTGATGGCTGCCATATGAAAACATCTGTATAGGATTTCAGTACGACCAGCAACTGCCTAAGTTTGGCATCGAACTTTCCTGAGGCTATCTTTACTATCTTCCCAGGCAATAACTCTATTTCTTGTAATGAATCTACTGGCTTAACCTTTCGAGCAGCTTTATTCGGTACATCCAATGTATCCACTGGAAAGGCCTGCTTCACCTTTTTTAACATTGTAACGTATGTTTCTCTGGCTACAATTTGGTTTCCTCGAAGTATGGTTGTTCCCTCTGGTGTTGGTATTTTCATGACTAACTTCTGCATTAAATGTTAGCATCTATTATGGCTAATAGTGACCGGCCAAAAATTACATTATATGAGAAGGGCATGTGTACTACCATAAAACATTATCTATATGATCTGAAAATAGAGACGTCTCTTAGCTGTAAGTCCAAATTGATCGAGACTTCGACTTTCATAGGTTGTCTGAATATTTCGATTAGTGGGACCATTACTTCATCCATTGGACTTGGTATTCCCAATGCTTTGTAAGCCTACAGCGTAATGAGATTCACCCCACTACCCGTGTCTACTAAGATCCTTTGCATCAGGAAATCTTTCATCAATGCTTTTACTACCAATGCATTGTTGTGCGGTTGCCGAACATGTTTTCCATCTTTAATTGAGAACTGGACAACATTCGAAGATGAAGACAAACTTGTTCCAAGTGGGAAAACCTCTTTTACCTTTCGCTTTTTTGAATCGCCAAAGATGTCGTAGTGCTTTCCTCCTGTAATGACGTGTATTACTCCTACTAGGGCCTTTTTACTGCTACTGACCTCACCTCTATCGGACTACCTTATGAAGGATTTCCTTTCCTCACTTCTTTTGACAAATTGTATGAATCCGACTCTATTTATCTGAAACTCTATCTCCCACCGAAGCTATCTGCATTTGTTGGTTACATGCCTTTTATCTTTGTGGCAAGTGCAGTATGCGCCTTTATCCCGCTTAAAGCTCTCCTTCATAGGCCTTGGCCATTCTACTTATTGATTCTTTTTCATCAATGAAAAGATGTTGGATGGGGACTCATTCAATTCGATGAATATTTCTTCACATCGATTATCTGAATATGGCTTGGAAACCATATAGGATCTGTTGTCTCCTTTCATAACCCTAGAATCCTTCATTTGGGCTTTTTCACTTTCTTTCCTATATGCCCTATTACTGTTGTCCTTTATCTGCTCACCATATTTTAACCTTCTAGCCTCGTCCATCTGTATATACTTATGGGCCCCATTCATTAGTTTAGTAAAATCATAAGGGGCTTTCTTGCTCAACGAGTCACTGAAGTCTTGGAATCTAGTGTTTCGGCTGAAGGCATTAATAGCAATTTCCAAGTTCAAATTGTGGATGTCCATGGTCATCATTTTAAACTGATCTATGTAATTCCTCAGTGGCTCTCCCCTTTTTTGCACTACCTAATGCAGATCAATCGAGACCTTGGTTGGTCGGATCACTATTATGAACTTCACTTCAAATATCTCAGTGAATTGTCGAAAGCTGTGTATTGAGTGCTCAGGTAGGTTGTCGAAATAAACTTGGGCACACTATGCCAACGTCTGTGGAAAGATCTTACAGAATGCAGCTTTATCCATGGTGTGGATCAGCATGGAGTGATGAAATTTCTTCTCATAGGCACAGCGATTTGAATTTCCACGGTACTTGGGTAAGTTGGGTAATTTAATGCTCAGGAATGGGGTTGCGAGTATGTCCTTGGAGAGGGGAGACCAAAAATTATCCTAATACTGCATCACTTTATGGCTCTATTTCTGCTATATCCTTTCTTTGATAAGTTTATCCAGCTCTTCCTCTGTCGAAACTGTCTGTGGTCCCTTGTCAGTCCACTGGGGTACCAAATTTGAGCTTTCCGAATCCACCCTTGGGGCTTAGGTAGTGGGTTGAGGTATGGCTTAGGCAGCAATTTGCAAAAGGGTTGATAGTAAGATTCAGGCTAACTGGAGGGTTAAGCCAGGGATGGTCATTACATATGCATCGATTGAAGGGCCCGCTACAGTGGGATTTGAGAAGGTGCCGAGGGGGGTCGGCTCTAGGGGCGAAAAAACTTATACTAAGGGTGGGGGTGTTGCATCGCTACGGTTGTTCCCGGCCTGAGTGTTCTCATCATCGGAATTAATGGTTATGCGAGGATAATGGATTTCATACTCACCGCACCGAATGATAACAACTCGAAATTACCTGGCTATTATCCACTTCTGACTGCAGCAGCTGGATTGCTCCAATGACACCTGAAAATAGAGATTGTCAGTGGGGGACGCTCCGAGGGTCAAATCAGTAAAGGTGTAATGGGGTATTTTTAGTAAAAATTGCTAAGAGAGAAGAATTTACCTAATTTCCATCTATTTATAGGGATGAGTCTTCTAGCCAGGTGCAAAATCCTCAAGGCCATGGGAATCCCACTGGAGAAGGAATTCTGCCTCATAGGAAGTTCGACCAAAGCAGAAAAATAAGAGGAGTCCTTTGAAGTCACGGACTCTTCCTTGAATGATGTCGTTGAGGGCCTGCTAGGGATCTTCGGACGATCCAAATATCTGCGAATCCAAAATATGAACCTGAATCTAAAGCCCAGCCCAAACACAGGATGGAGGCCCAATCCGGTTAACAAAAAATAATTATAATTCATAAATAAAAAAGAACAAAGGTAAATAAAATATTTAGGAAAACCTTGTAATAATATTTCCAATAAGGCGACTTGACTTCTCCACACTTCTTTAATAAGGTTTGAGCTTTTTCAAAAAAAAAAAAACAAAAGAAAAATCTCCGACGCTTAAGAAAAAAGAAAATAGAAGCAGACCCTATTAACTTAATAAAATTTTGTATTTTTTTTTAATTTAGTAACGCGTCATTCTTATATGTAATAGTGCATTCTTATTCATTAATTGTTAGTAGCCAATGCTAATATTGTATTAATAATTAAAAAAAATAAAAAATAAATAAAGACAGCGAAGACGTGTAATAGGTGACAACACTTCCCCTTATCGTGTGGCCCTAGCACAAATGCACAACTCCAAAACATTCATTTTCTTTTAAATAGTAAGTTGAAAATTCAAACACTAAACACGGTGAAGAAGAGGAGCATGCTTCACCTGCCCACCAGACTAAAATAAATATTTGCAGCACCCAACAACAACATAGAACTATCCACAGCAAATCTAGATTGCTCTTATCTAGAAAATAAATTAAATTCATAAAAAATAAATTAAATAATGAGAAAACCTGACTGACCCATTTGATGGGTTAAAACTTTTGTGCCCCAATGTATGACTGAAAAAGAGGGGGTGAGATCACTTTGCCAGCCAAGTGCCATTGCTGGCATAGGACCATTTCAATCCTTTCTTTTCAATAAGCATGATAGACCCATAATATTGGTTAAACCCATTTTGTCATTGCATATGCATAGACTTTGACTTGGAATTTGAGACCTTATAAGGTGGCCAAATTTCCCTTAGATTGATCCATCACTTTTGTCTCTTTTTGGGCAGCAGCCAAATGCACATTTCTTGAGTTATTATTACTATTATAGACAAAGCAAAAGCAATAATACTATTAAATGTGCTACCATTTAAAAAAAAATATGAGATTCTGTGTCATATAGATAGATGGCTTATATTATTATAATTGCATAGGATTAGGATCCACTTTGTAGTGGAGAACCACTACTTAATTAGATTTTATTAAATATATGTTGGCAATAATAATGATGATTGATTTTATTTTCCTTAAATAATATGGAATTATTTATGGATAAGTAGCACGCTGTTCTAATTATTGTATCAACACCAACACAGCAAAAGATATATCATTATATTTATTTTAGATTTTGATTCATAAATAAAAGGAAACAGCTTTAACTCTTTAACCTAAACAAATAATTATCGTATGAGTATCCACACTATTTCCTTTGCGACCTTCATTATTGTGGTGGCAGCTAAACTTGCGCCGCGGGCTGCGAGCGTTTTTTTCTTTAAGAATATATATATATATATATATATATATATATATATATATATAGAAAGTGTATTTAAACCGTTTAATTATACTGATATTGATGCGTGCAGTAAATTACTTCTTAGTAATTTTTTCTTAAAGAATATATAATTAATTATATATAAAAAATAAGCGGGATTTCCGAATTTGTAGCACTATTTTGTCTAAAATTGCAATATTGTTGTTATAATTTAAACGGCATTGATATTGCCCTTTAAATTTTAAAATAAGAGCAAAATTATTCCTTGTGTTGTAAAATTGGAGTAAATAAATCTAAGCTCGAACAATTTGTTAAGTTTAATTATATTACATTCGTTGACTGAGCAATTATATCCTTTAAATGATTGAAGCAACTCAACTCTCTAATCGGCTGCATACCTGAATGGATGAAAAATGGTTCAATTTAAATATCCACATAGTCGTAGGAGGTGGTTTGCTTTGATTTTTTTTTTTTTAAATTGCTTTTTTGGACAAAATTGAAAAAAAAAATTACTTATTTCGATAGTTTTAACACGCGTCAATCATATGGTAAAAGCATGTCACATTGACGAAATTTAGTCAAACTTAACATTGAACAAAAGACTTGTATGCTTTGATTTTATCACTTTATTTGGTCGATAATATTATTCTGATTTTACAATTTAAGGGACAACATTGGTCCAGTCAAAAAGTATAGAAACAACATTATATTTTTCAGCAAAGCAAATGGATTGAACCTAAAAAAATAAAATAATTTTCATTTGACGTGTAGGTTAATCTAAAAAGGAGACTAAATACCAATATTTATAAAATTGACTTGGATATTCAATCCAGTTGCAAGTTGAATTATTTATAAATATTTGAAAATATAGGATGCACAAGAACAGCTGTATAAAAAGAAAAGGTAATATATTGATAATATATAAAATATGAATTAGAGATATGAATTTGAAGTCATCGGTCATAAAAAGATAAATTATAACAAATGAATCGAATTAATATCTAAACATGAATTTAAAATATTTAAAAGCATTTGCTCAAAATGACATATTGAGGATTGAAATCATTTTTATGGTAAAACATCATCATCATCATCATCATCCCATTGCCATCATTATTTTTATTTACACATGTATCTTTAATCTTCTAAATCAAATTACGAATAATGTATAATCAACTACGTCCTTGGTGCAATAACAAGTCATAATTAATGTTTGTTTCAGTTGTGTAAGATTCTTTCTTAATTATATTGCTACTTTTTTTTATTTGATTAGTACCCTCTTTTTTATTTCAAATATATAGTATAAAAGTAAAAAAGAAATAGTTTATTAATTAGCTCATTCTTTTTTGAAAAAAATATTTTTTTTAATAAATTAAGAAAAGTTAGTTTATGTATAATTTAGATGAAAACATTTTTTAATAGGGGTACGTACATCCGTATATTAGTAAAATAAGAAAGAATAATTTATATTTTTTAATTACTGAAAATGAAGCTACATATTTAGAATGTAGCAAGTAAAACAAATCTTGAAGTCTAGAATGCTGAAATTACGTGATTGATTGATAAAAGGTTCAACATATTTCATTAAGCATCGTTAATGACAAAAATTTCCAATGAAATATTTTAAGTCATCCTTTCAAATAGAACCACTTTACTCTTTTTATTTTTATTTTTATTTTTTTATTTATGATAAGGTATCATTTTATTCATATGGAGAGTAAATTCCATAATGCATTACAGTAATGGAATGATTCCCATGCATTCATTTAATATGTTACTCTTCTTCTTCTTCGTCTTATCTTATCCTTTTAAAAGAAAAAGGCTAAAACTAGTATAATTTTCATTATAATCAAGAGTAAGGAAGTTGAATTTAGAAATTTTTATTATAAAATTTATAGATAGATAGGAGGATTATTACATTGCATCATTTAGCCGTGTGCTATACAGCATGGATAAATTTATTTATTTTTTTAATTCCTGATTCAACGGTGCGTATTGTATTTCGCACTGCTATGCCGTATTATTTAATGCAATATTCAAAGCAAAGAAAAAGATAAATAATGGGTTAATTTATATGGGCGTATGCAAGTAGATTTCCAAGAGACACGATAGTCATGTGAAGAATTTGTGTTAGGTGTTGTGTTCCCATTTCATTTCGCTTTCTTTTTCTCAATGCTTCCACGAAAAAGAGGGGAAAAAAAGATATTAAAACGGAATTAGCAGACGTTGCTTCTCGTGCATCTTTGACTGTATTTTAATTTATAAAATGTTTTTTTATTTGAGATAATTTATAAAATGTTATTATTATTATGTAAAAATCAAATAATGAGTACGTGGATGACTTGTACACATCACTTGGCTTTTCTTTAAAGCAATAAATAAATCCAAATCTCCAATTATGGTTCCACTTTTTCTCATTATTTTCTTGACTATTTTCTGCTCTTTTCTTTTTCTTGTTTCCAAGAACCTTACTCCCAACATCAACCATCACTACCCACCACCTTTCTGACAATTTCTTTTTTATTTTTCAAAAATATACTTTGGTTTTTGTGGACAGGTGTGTATTTTTGGAATCTTATATATATATATATATATAGTCAAGCATGTACATGTTGTCATCTGTCTTGACCATGCAATGCATGTATGTTCCTATGCATATGCAACCATTTCAACGGTATTGAATTTTAATATTCATACTATCTTTCAAGACAATACTGTTTATATTGTGCTTTGTCGGTTTGAATGATCAAATAATAGATTAGAAATGGGACTTTCTCTCTTTGATTTTCTGTATTTATATTGCGTTGATAGACTTATTTTAATTGAAAATTTCTCTTCTTTCCTCTCTTCTGAAAGCTATATTTTCTCTATTTTGACTGCTTTTTTATTGTCAAAATAATGATGAACCAGATATGCAAAAAATATTAAAAATACCATTCTAAAATTTTCTTCCACTTAATTTCCATTAAAAATATGTACTCTATCAGTAACATGAAAAAATAAAAATAAAACTTGAAACTGTTTTCACTAAAATGAATTTTCTTCCACTTATTTTAACTATCGTTTTACTTCTTATTCAATCAATTTTATATAGGTGATAATATATTATTAATTTAGTTTTTGAAATTTGTCTAGATTTATTTTAGACAAGAAGAATTCTGCTAGATGAGGCTTTATTCTTAAGCATGACCCCTAATTACAACCATAAAATCAATAAAATTAAGTGAACCTAAAATCTTCTGGTTTTTGCTTTTTTGGACTAGGTCCACGGAGAAGTATTAAAATACAGTTCTATTTTAATAGTTGACGGTTTGCCTTTTTTTTTTTTTTTTTGATAGAGGTTTGTGATTTTATTATTATTATTATTATTATTATTACGTGCTTTTCATGTTTGTAATATACACACTGAAGCTGAATAATAAAATCTCAAATCTCAACAGTTGATATATTGCAGCTGAATTCAATTCTATAATATTATTTGTCATATTTTATCCAAAAATGAAAAAGGTTTATCCAAAAAGAAAAAGGGAACAGAAAGACAATCCGATATTTCAGTTGAGGTCTGAAGTACAACAAAAATATGAATGGAGCAAGACCCAATATCGTGTAAAAGCTTTGATTCATGTTAAATCATATTTTGATTGAAATGGGCCCTGGCATGGGCTTAGGCTTCTTTACACTAATCGACTGATTGGAGTGCTAACCCAAAACCATCATGCTCTCATGTTGCTGCCAACACTCGAACAACAAATCATTAGGATAACAGCGTTTTAGTATTCCGAATATTAAGATTTTATTATTCGTATTTTTTATCTATTTTTTTCCACAAATTATTTAAAACTAAGTTTGTTCATATATTTTTTAAAATAGATATATTTTGTTGTTAAAGTAGACAATATGTGACTGATTTCCATTGAGATAATAGCAAAATTGTCATATTTTGAATAGTTCAAGAACAAAAATTGATCAAATAAATTTAAAAGTAAAATTGCCATACTTTGAATACTTCAAAGGTAAAAATATATGTACTCTTATAAATTTAATAATATACCAACTATTTTTTTTAATTGAAATATGCTTATATTTTCTTGTAATAATAATTTATTTATAATTCGATCTAATTAATAATACCTAAAAAATAAATTACAAAGATCCAAAACATCATAGGCTCGGAATCAAGAGTCTCATGCAAGCCTCCCAAAAACGATTGGCTTAAACACGGGAAACGAGATCATTCAATCGGATGAGATCTCTCCTTGACTTGACACGACTCATTGACACATGCCACCTATCAAGTCACCATTACCTATACCATAGGCCATGCCCTATTTAGAGTAGGCAGACTATTCACGAATACTGTTTAAAGACTGTCCAAGCTCCATAAATAATAGTTCACAAACTCTACACTGGACTTCTTCCTAAAATAACGTACTTTCTTTTTCTAAGCTATTTATCCTTTGCTAACTTAAGTATCGAATTGCTAACGTCTGAGACAATCGAGCAAGCACCCCTTTTGCAGGGCTCGACTCTTTCAACTCAATCGAAGCCTGCCAGCCGAAGTTCATCAATTTCCTTCTCTTATTCACTACATAAATCCTCTCCCTTAAACGATAACTTGAGCTTTATCATTTGGTGCTTTCATTGAGATAAAATGGTTGAACAAAAACATTTGCTTCTCACAGCTCTAAGAGAAGTATGGATTCGAAATCACGGGGAGAAAATAAATAAACAAAGGCTCATAAAAGTCTTCGAGACTATATGAAAACATGGATTCACAACTACTAATAAGCATACCATGAAAGTCTTTGAGATTACATGAAAAATAGCTTATAGTAAATGAAATTCGAGATTGAAAGAAAGCAAAAAACTATCTGCCAGGATTGAAAGGAAGCAAGATGTCACCCTTTCGAAATGTCACTTGGCAGATGTTGGAGATTTTTAGAACTAGCCTACTGGGAAAGTATTGGGAGGGATGAAATGGTCGTCCCTCTCATTTCTTCTAGAACAAGTCGAATAAGGGTCACCCCTCTCCTTATACTAAGAAAAAGGGTTGATCTCGTAGCTTAAGTTCCAAAGATGAAGAGCCATCGTGAAAGGATATTTCCCTGCAGGCGGCAGAGCCAACTGGGAATTATGCTTAACTATGACTCCAATGGTTTAATAATGAAAGGGTTGCTTGCAAAATTACTCAGTCCTTATTTACCTATGCTAATGGCATGTTCCTTCTATTATGTTTATGATTAAATGTTAAATATATAGCGTTGTAACTTGTGCAAAGAAAGGTATTTAACTGAGGTTATATGCTATTGAACTCTCAAGGCTTTTAATATTATAGTTCACGATGTATGAGGACTATAGACTACTGAAAATGTAAGAAAAGGGCTTATTAGCAAAATGATTGGTAAAGCTTATAGAGGCTAGTTAAGTTCACTTAGAGTGTTAAATGATTGTAAGCATTGTGTCTAATTATTAAGAGTACACTATTATTTGATCGTTAAATTTTATGCCTGTATAATTGATGATTCTTGTTAAGAGGTTGCCTATAGATTATATTGATCCCCACTAAGCTTTATAGCTTAGCATGGATTTTATTATCCATGTAGGTTGCAAGATAAGCCTCATTTTCAAGATGGATAGTTGCAGTTACTTGATCGACCTGCAGAAGATAAGTCTGGAATGTGCAGTTACCTTAGTGGTTTCATAGTTGTACAGAAAGGTGTATATGAAATGTTTTATTATTTTGGAATTTTGTTTCGACTAAGAAGATTATATGCAATTATAGCCTGTATCATTATTATTATTATTATTATTATTATTATTATTATTATTATTATTATTATTTATTTGTTTATTGTGGTGATGGGGATTTAATTGAACCCTTAGTCTCACTAGACTGCGTATAGTATGATTAGGGTATCGTTCCAAAGGGAACGAGATAATTTTATATTGAAATTACAACAAGTAGATGGATAGGTAACCATTTCAATTAAAATCATGCAATTAATGTAAATACTAAACTACTTAAAATATATTAAGTTAATTTTGGATAATAGATTACTTAAAAGATGGGATGGACATACATTATAACCAAATAAAACAAGTTCATCTTTGAATCAATTAACAATTGTATGAATGATATGAATGGAGAATTTAGCCAAGATTCTTTAAAGCAATTCCCATTGTCAATAAAGAGTATTCTTACTTAGAGTCTATAAGCATTCTCATGTCATTATAAAGATAAATAAAAACCATGAAGTTCTATGCAAATTCTTTAACCCCTTAAAGTGAATTCCTTATCTCTAAGTGAATTCAATGCTTTAAGTAAATTCATTTAACTTTCCATCAAATAATTCCAACTCTCATTGTGAATTAAATGACTAACATACTTAATATGGTGATCAAGCATACTAAGCAAATCAAAGCACTTAAACAAACTTAAATCATACTTCATACATAAATAAAATAAACATTCAATAGCACAAATATAAGTAGATGAATAACAACTTAAATTACATAGTTATAATGTATCAAAAAACTTAGCCATAAACAAAATTACAATAACGATAAAATAAGAGACAAGAAAGCACCACTCCCCAGGGTTTACTTTCTATTTAAACCTTCTGATAAATCTCTTATTCCTTTGGCTTTGCTCTTTGGTCATCCTTTAAAACTAAGTAAACAGAAAATTCAAAACAACTATAAATGTTCTTAAGAAAACAGTAAAAACATTCTTTAATTTTTTTCAATCCTTTCAGGTGTTGTTCTCCCATGTATTTATATGTATCTTCTCTACAGATATGTCCCTTGACAAGTCACGAAAGATTGCTTTTGAAAGGACATATTGTTTGGCTGAAAAATCAGGTGCAGAAGACACATTGTTTGTGAAGCAGTGCCTTTGTCCGACTCGTGAGCCTCCTCACGAGTCGTGATTTCCTTGAGTTCTTCTGAAGTCGTGCCCCATTACGAGTCGTGAGCCTCCTCACTACTCGTGAATCTGTTGCCTAGTCGTGATTTTGTGCTGCTCTTCTTACCGAGTTGTGACTACCTTCACGACTCGTGAACTTTTGCTGGGACTCGTGAATGGCTTGCTCTTTCTTCTTCACTCCTTCTCCACTCGTGAAATGGATGCCTAGTCGTGATCTCTTGTCCGAGTCATGATCTCATTCACGACTCGTGATTTTCTCCTTCGAATTTTCACCATCTTCTTCAATTTCTTCACACTTCACCAATTTTAACCTAAAAACAAACATAAACACATAAATTGGACATAAACACATAAAAACACATATAATATTACATACTTACTACATAAATAAGAAAAAAACACACATAAAAACATAGACATTTTACCTGACATTAAATTCCCCCACATTTAAACCTTGCTTGTCCCCAAGCAAGAAAAAAGTGAGACAATTTAATCTCAAGTCAAACTAAGTAAGTTACATCATAAAGCATTGCTTAATTTTCACTTAAGATAAGATTGATATGAATTCAAACACCTTAACACTCAAAATTTCAGTTCATCAAGACTTAAAACATGCATCTTAAATCATCAAGTCACCTAAGTTTACTAAATTCAACATCAAGAATATAAAGTCTCAAGACTACCCATGCTCAATAGAGAATAATGATCATAAAACCTAAGATCCTAAGACTATAGTTGCCTTTTTGGACAATTAAAAAGCACACATACCTTTAAACCCATCTCATGGCATTTTTAGACTATGTTTTTCATTTTTTCCTTCATTTTTTTTCTTTTTCCATGGGTATACTTTTAAACTTTATCCCATGAAATAGCAAGAGAATGTAGTAATGGGTGCATTTTACGCTCCATCCCATACTTGATTAAGCTTTTGAGTATGCATCTTGCTTTATTTTTATTTATTTTCATTATTTTTCTTTTACTTTCTTTTTTTTTCTTTCTTTTTCTAGTCCTCATCCATTATTGAAAGGCTTAAAGATAAGTATTATGGCTAAAGTTTCCATGAAGCAACTAAAATCTTAAAATCTTAAGCTAAATGAGCATAGTCTAACCTTAAAGCATAGTTAATGAAGAGACTAAATAACCTAAAATGTTAAAAGAAGTAAAAAGAGATGACTTAAAAACAAAAAACTCATGCAAAAAGATCTTGAAAAACTAATCAAATGAGTATAAAGGCAAATGAATCTTCATAACAACCTATATTACAACACTATGAGCAACACTTATAACAAAACTCACTATAAAAGTTAGTCTAAATAAAGAAAAAGATAAACAAACAACAAAACACACACAAGTGAACAACAATACACAAGTGTTCCCCCACACTTAGAAGACACATTGTCCTCAATGTAGAAAAACAAAACAAACACACAAAAAGAAAAGCACAAATAAACAAAAACATAGAGGAAAGAAAAACTCCCCTCAAATCATGGTGAAGTTGGAGGCGAAACAACCACGTAGCCTGATTGGGCAATGAAAGCATCCACCTTGTGCTCAAGGCGGCGTTGATTATGAACTAATTGAGTGGTGGTTTGCTCCAAGGAAGCCAATTGGCTTTGGATGGCGGATTGATTATGTAGCAGTTGATTGAACATAGAAGGGGTGATAGTCGAAGAAGATGCATCAGTTGATGTGAAAATAGGTGTACCCTCCATTGGATCATCACTAGGCCTGGGCTCCATTGGTCTTGACTCCTCCGATGTACTTTCCATATTAGCCACCTGCGGATTAGAAGTACCAGGAAGTTCCTTCCAACAAGAACGATAGATAGGTGGTATGTATTGGAAGGAATTGTTAGTGACCTCTCCCCTCACAAATAAATGCTTAGAAAAATACAAGCATGGAAACACACCATCATAAACACGCAAATCAATATCAATGCCCCTAGCAATAGCAGCAATAACATGTCCATGGGTAATAGGGGACTCTAGACGATTAACACAATTCAACAATTGCTTGAAAATCCAATAAGACCAACATATAGACTTATGGTTATGCACACACCACATCAAGAAAAGTTCATGACTTGAAACCCTATTAAATTCATGCTTGTTGAAAATAATGGAGGCAAGAATCTTATGTAAAATTCAGTATTTCAAGTCCGATATAAACATGGATTTGGCATCCCTAGCCCTATAAGGTGTAGTCAAACCAGTAAGAAAGTTCCAAAATTCATTTGGCCTATAATTCTTAGGAGGGTTACATAAACCATTTGGGCTAAAACCAAAGATTCGATGCATCATGAAATAGGTAAGAGTATGATCAACACCATTCAAGCGAAAGTCTACCAGCCTAGGATTATCAGCATTCTCTTTAAAATTTGTGTAAAACTCCAAGACTAAGTCAATGTAAAACTGCTCATGCATATTGACAAACCTCAAGAGACCACATTCAGACAACATTTCATTTACTTCATCAAGAACACCCACACTTTCAAGCAAAGAGTTAGGAAAATACTTACATTGATAGTGTGCTCTATCTTTTAGAACAAGGAATCTGTTACCTTCATGAATGGAGGAAAGAGGAAATGGTGAACCAAAATCTATCTGCAAACTCGGAAGTGGTGGTTCATCTCCTTCTTGCTGAAACATTCTTCATCCTTACCATTGTGTTAAAGAGAAAATGAAACCGAGAAAAGAAAAAGAAAACGTTGGAACTGGGGTAACGACTCGTGAGAGCAGGCACTGGTGTTTGGGTAATGTGGCTGTAACGGAATGCAAGGAAAGGAAAAGAGAAGAAGAAGAAGAAGAAGGAAGAAGTTGCAGAAAAAGAAAAACAAATAGACAAAACAAAATAGAAGTTACAGTGAAAGATAGAAGTTACGAGAAGAGTAAAAGAAGAGAGAACGTAAAAATTAGAAAAGGAAACCAACGACAGTTTTTATAGAAGAATGAGGGAAAACATGAAAAGTTATGTCGTTTAAAAAAAACCCTAATTTTGAAATTATAACCGTCCCCCCCACGTAATGGAAGTTAATTAAGGGAGTTAAGCAAATAAAAAAAACCGTTAATACTCCTAATTAGACGAAATAAAGGTAAAATAAAGAAATAAAAATGAAATAGAAATAAAATCTGAAAGTTAAAATCGCGACTCGTAACTTTAGGAACACAGCTTCACGAGTCGGCATGTTCCTCACGACTCGTGAAGATAAGGCAGTGTGTTGAGGAAAGCAATGACACGACTCGGAATGAATATCACGACTCGTGAAAAGAAGGAGGGATAGACAACAATGAAAATCCTCATGAGTCGGTATGTACTTCACGACTCGTGATCCCTGCGCCTCTGTATTACACGTAAAGATGTTCACGAGTCGTGAGTCTGATCACGACTGAATGGATGAAGCCTCTGTAACACTCGTGAACACAGTCACGACTAGGGATTCAGCTCACGAGTAAACGAAGAAAGCCTCTGGAACACACATGAACACAGTCACAACTAGTGATTCACGCGTGAACCTCATGTATTTCTCTGCAAAAATTAAACATCTTGATCCAAAAATTAAAGCAATAAAGAAAAATAAACTACGGAACATAAAAACTATATAAAACACATAATATAGCCTACAATCAACCCATAAAATACAAACTAAAAGAACTAAGGAAAAATAAAAATCATATTAGGATTATGCAAAAGAAGAATTCATCAAAGAAACTTTATGAGTAGGAACCAATGCATCACCAATGAAATAAGGCTTTAATCTATGTCCATTAACCTTAAAAGCTCCCCCCTTTATCATTAGCAATATCGACAGCCCCATAAGTAAAAACTTGAACAACTTTGAAAGGTCCCGACCATCTAGACTTTAATTTTCCAGGAAATAGCTTCAATCGAGAATTATACAACAAAACCATGTCACCAACTTGAAATTCTTTCTTTAGTATATGTTTATCATGCCATGATTTAGTTCTTTCTTTATATAACTTTGCATTTTCATTAGCATTCATACGAAGTTCCTTTAACTCTTGTAATTGAAGCAATCTCTTCCTACTAACTTGTTGCATATCAAAATTTAACACCCTAGTTGCCCAATAAGCTTTATGTTCAATTTCAACCGACAAATGGCAAGACTTACCATAAACCAATTGATAAGGTGTAAGACCTATAGGAGTTTGAAAGCTGTTCTATATGCCCAAAGAGCATCATCTAACTTAAGTGCCCAATCTTTTCTTGACCTAGAGACAATTTTCTCTAAAATCCACTTAAGCTCTCTATTACTAATCTCAACTTGTCCACTAGTTTGGGGATGATAAGGTGTAGCAATTTTATGAGTCACATTATATTTTTTCAATAATTGTTCTATAACTTTATTACAAAAATGAGACCCACCATCACTAATAATAGCCCTAGGTGTTCCAAATCTAGGAAATATAACCTTCTTAAGCATCTTCTTAACCACCTTGGCATCATTAGCAATGGTTGGAATCCACCATAACCAAAATATACCTATTCCCTAAAGAACTAGGAAATGGTCCCATAAAGTCCATACCCCAAACATCAAACAATTCAACTTCCAAAATACCATGTAAAGGCATTTCATTCCTCCTAGACAAATTTCCCATTCTTTGACACTTATCACAACTAAGTACAAAGTCCTTAACATCCTTAAATAATGTAGGCCACCAAAAACCAGCTTGTAAAACCTTAGAAGCTGTCTTAGAAACCCCAAAGTGACCACCTACAGCATAAGAATAACAATGAGCTAATACTTCACCAACTTTTTCATGAGGAAGACACCTCCTAATCAATCCATCAGCACATCTCCTATATAATAAAGGCTCTTCCCAATAGTAAAACTTCACATCATGAAGGAATTTCTTCCTTTGCCTATAATCTAAACCATAAGGAAGCATTTCACTCACTAGGTAGTTCGCTATATCAGCAAACCAAAGAATTTCCTTGGAAACTACACTAAAAAGATGTTCCCTATGAAAAGCTTCATCAATAGGTACCCTATCATCATTATCTTGCAAAACACATTGGGTCAACCTAGATAAATGGTCCACAACTAAATTCTCCTTCCCCTTTTTATCTCTTATTTCCCAATCAAATTCTTGTAGCATTAAAATCCATCTTAACAACCTAGGCTTAGCATCTTTCTTACTCAAAAGATACTTAAGGGCAGCATGATTAGAATAGACAATGACTTTTTGCCCTACAAGATAAGCTCTAAATTTATCAAAAGCATACACAATAGCCAAGAGTTCCTTTTCAGTTCTAGAGTAGTTAATTTGGGCATCATCTAGTAACTTGCTAGCATAATAAATAACAGAAGGCTTTCCATTAATTCTTTGGCCTAAAACAGCCCCTACCGCATAATTACTAGCATCACACATCAATTCAAAAGGTTGATCCCAATTTGCTGGTTGCAACACCGGTGAAGTGACAAGAGCATGTTTAAGAGTTTCAAAAGATTTAAGACATGCCTCATCAAAATGAAAATCAACATCTTTACCTAGTAACGTGCATAAGGGTTTAGCTATCTTAGAAAAATCTTTGATAAACCTCCTATAAAAACAATCATGGCCTAAAAAGCTTCTAACATCTCTAACATTTTTAGGAGGAGGCAAATTAGCAATTATTTCAATTTTAGCTCTATCAGCTTCAATCCCCCTATTAGAAACTAAATGTCCTAAAACAATGCCCTCTTGAGCCATAAAATGACACTTCTCCCAATTTAAAACCAAACCATGCTCCATACATCTATCAAGCACCTTAGAAAGATTAGATAAACAATCCTCATAATTAGTGCCATACACACTAAAGTCATCCATGAAAACTTCTACACATTGATCAATAAGATCACTAAAGATAGAAAACATGCATCTTGAAATGTAGCTGGTGCATTACACAAACCAAAAGGCATTCGCCTAAATGCAAAAGTTCCATATGGGCATGTAAAAGTGGTCTTAGATTGTTCATGTGGATGAATAGGTATTTGATAGAAACCACTCAATCCATCTAAGTAGCAAAAGTAAGAAAAATTAGCCAATCTTTCAATAACTTGATCAATAAAGGGTAAAGGAAAATGGTCCTTTCTAATAGCCTTATTTAACTTCCTATAGTCCACACACATACGCCAACTCGTGATAGTCCTGGTAGGAATTAAATCATTGTTATCATTACGAATTACAGTTAAACCACCCTTCTTAGAGATAACTTGAATTGGACTCACCCACTTGCTATCACTTATAGAATAAATTATGCCATTATCAAGCAAATTAATTATTTCCTTCCTCACAACCTCTTTAAGAGTTGGATTAAGCCTTCTTTGACCTTCAATAGAGGGCTTAGAATCCTCCTCCAACAAAATTCTATGCATGCAAACCTTAGGTGCAATCCCTTTTAAATCATTAATTGAATATCCCATGGCATTTCGATGAGCAAGTAAAATACCACGTAAAGCATCCACATCATGCTTAGCAATTGATGAATTAACAATGAATGGCAATTTAGAATTTGCATCTAGAAATTCGTACCTTAAGCTTGTTGGTAATGGCTTGAGTTCAAGCTTGATTTCCTCCTTAGATATCTTTGATGACATATCCTCATCCTTTCTCAAAGACTCAAACTTTGAGAATTTTCCTTGGAAAGGATATGAGGCAACTTGCAAAACTTCATTACAACTTTCATTTAAAGAATAAGGTGCAATAGGGTTTTGACTCACACAATCATGCACAACACTAGCAATACACTCATCAAGAATATCATAAGAATCAATTCTATTTACCACCTCTATTGGTGAAGATTTAATCATGCCAAAAACATTAAACTCAATTTTTTCACCATTAACCTCAAGAGATATTTTACCATTTTTCATATCAAAAATAGCCCCAGCAGTAATTAAGAAAGGCCTACCAAACAAAATAATAATTTCAGAATTTTCATCCATTTCTAACACAACAAAATCAGCAAGAATCACAAATTTACCCACTTTGGTTGGAACATTTTCTAATATGCCTATAGGGTGTGAAATAGATTTATTTGCCATTGATAAGCACATATTAGTATGCTTTAATTCACCCAAATCAAGCTTTTGATAAATTGAGTAAGGCATAAGACTAACACTAGCACCCATATCACATAAGGCCTTATCAAAATAAGTACCACCTATAACACAAGGAACCGTAAAACAACCCGGATCCTTTAGCTTAGGTGGGTATTTAGAATACATAGCCTTAGACTCTTCTACCAAAGAAACATAACCATAATCTTCAAGCTTACCCTTGTGACTCACAATTTCTTTTAAAAATTTTGCCCATGAAGGCATATCTTTAATGGCATCCACAAAAGGTATAGTTATAGTAAGTTCCTTCAAATAATTCAAAAACTTTCCAAATTGCTTATCAAGATTTCTTCTAATGAGTCTTTGAGGGAATGGCAAAACATTCAAATTAACTTTAGGTCCATCTTCCCTAGATGAAGTTATATCTTTTTTAGGTTCATTAAGCTTATTATCATTTTCACTTGCATCCAAAACATGATCATCATTCACAATAAGATTCTCATCACTTTTACTATTACTCTCAATCTTTTTCCCACTCCTTAACATAATGGATTGAACCGATTCATGAGGCAAAAACTCAGGTTGACTTGGTAACTTGCCTAAAGGTTTAGCACTAGAAGTGGCTTGTTGAGCCAATTGGTTTTCAAGCATCTTATTATGAGTGACAAGTTGATCAATTTTAGTGTTTATTTGCCTAAATTGTTCCTTATTTTGCTTGTTAGTAGTCATTTGATGATTAATAAATTGCTCCATCAAATTCTCTAAATGGGATTTAGGTTGTTAGGAGTTAAAAGGTTGCTTATTTGGAAAAGGTGATGGGTTAGGTAACTTGTTCATAAGATTATGATTATTATTATTAGGAGGGTTCAATTGGGCATTTTGGTTAGACCAAGAAAAATCGGGATGGGTTCTCCATTGTGGGTTATAATAATTAGAATTTTGACCCATCCTTTGATTATAGTTCCCTTTAACAAAACTTACATCCTCACTAGACCCCTCACTACAATTAACATACATATGAGGTCCACCACATTTCTCACATACATGACTAACATTTTCAACATTGGAATGAGAATTACTCACCATTTTTGTCAAAGCTTCTACCTTAGCCGTCAAAAGATTAATGGAATCCAATTCCAAAAATCCCTTAGCCTTCGCCATAGTGGGTTCTTCTCCCATGTAGCCTTGTGAGGCTAACTCTTCCAACAAAGTTTCAGCTTCCTTAGCAGTCTTCTCCAACCATTTACCACCTGAAGCAGCATTAACAATATTTCTATTTTCCTCCATTAACCCATTGTAAAAGATTTGAGGAATCATCCAGTCCGGCAAGCCATGGTGAGGACATTGCCTTTGAAGTTCCTTAAACCTTTTCCAAGAGGTATAAATGGTTTCATTAGGCAATTGTTTAAATGTAGATATTTGGTTTCTAAATTTTGCCGTTTTATGTGGTGGAAAATACTTATGAAGAAAAGTTTGTTTTAATTGGTCCCATGTGGTAATTGTCTCACTAGGTATACTAGCAAGCCAAATTTGAGCCTTTTCTTTTAAAGAAAACGGAAATAACCTAAGTCTAATGGCATCATTACTCACTCCATTAATTTTAAATGTAGCACACACATTAAGAAAAGTAAGGATATGAGCATAAGGGTCTTCCCCTTGCAAACCTCTAAATTGGTTACTTTGCGCCATTTGAATGACAACCGGCTTGACCTCGAAATTGTTATTAGCAATAGCCGGTGCCACTATTCCTCCAAAACTCTCCGAAATATTTGGCATCGTAAAATCACCAAGAGTTCTCCTTTCTTCACCCGCCATAATTGAAAAATTATGACCTTCCTCCAATTTAAAACTTTGTTCTCCTTCTACCTGCAAACTAAATTCCTCTTGTAGCTTCCTTCTAAGTTCCCTACACAATTCAAAAGAAATACTTTTAGTCTAAAACTATTACAAAAAACTCTAATACTAAAACAAACAAAACGCTAAATAAAATTTCATACATCGAAATAACTAATTTATCATACAATCCTAAAACATCTACTCTTTTGTATCAATCAATAAAAATTCATTTTGAACCGTTCCCCGGCAACGGCGCCAAAATCTGATGGGGATTTAATTGAACCCTTAGTCTCACTAGACTGCGTATAGTATGATTAGGGTATTGTTTCAAAGGGAACGAGATAATTTTATATTGAAATTACAACAAGTAGATGGATAGGTAACCATTTCAATTAAAATCATGCAATTAATGTAAATACTAAACTACTTAAAATATATTAAGTTAATTTTGGATAATAGATTACTTAAAAGATGGGATGGACATACATTATAACCAAATAAAACAAGTTCATCTTTGAATCAATTAACAATTGTATGAATGATATGAATGGAGAATTTAGCCAAGATTCTTTAAAGCAATTCCCATTGTCAATAAAGAGTATTCTTACTTAGAGTCTATAAGCATTCTCATGTCATTATAAAGATAAATAAAAACCATGAAGTTCTATGCAAATTCTTTAACCCCTTAAAGTGAATTCCTTATCTCTAAGTGAATTCAATGCTTTAAGTAAATTCATTTAACTTTCCATCAAATAATTCCAACTCTCATTGTGAATTAAATGACTAACATACTTAATATGGTGATCAAGCATACTAAGCAAATCAAAGCACTTAAACAAACTTAAATCATACTTCATACATAAATAAAATAAACATTCAATAGCACAAATATAAGTAGATGAATAACAACTTAAATTACATAGTTATAATGTATCAAAAAACTTAGCCATAAACAAAATTACAATAATGATAAAATAAGAGACAAGAAAGCATCACTCCCCAGGGTTTACTTTCTATTTAAACCTTCTGATAAATCTCTTATTCCTTTGGCTTTGCTCTTTGGTCATCCTTTAAAACTAAGTAAACAGAAAATTCAAAACAACTATAAATGTTCTTAAGAAAACAGTAAAAACATTCTTTAATTTTTTTCCATCCTTTCAGGTGTTGTTTTCCCATGTATTTATATGTATCTTCTCTACAGATATGTCCCTTGACAAGTCACGAAAGATTGCTTTTGAAAGGACATATTGTTTGGCTGAAAAATCAGGTGCAGAAGACACATTGTTTGCGAAGCAGCGCCTTTGTTCGACTCGTGAGCCTCCTCACGAGTCGTGATTTCCTTGAGTTCTTCTGAAGTCGTGCCCCATTACGAGTCGTGAGCCTCCTCACTACTCGTGAATCTGTTGCCTAGTCGTGATTTTGTGCTGCTCTCCTTACCGAGTCGTGACTACCTTCACGACTCGTGAACTTTTGCTGGGAATCGTGAATGGCTTGCTCTTTCTTCTTCACTCCTTCTCCACTCGTGAAATGGATTCCTAGTCGTGATCTCTTGTCCGAGTCATGATTTCCTTCACGACTCGTGATTTTCTCCTTCGAATTTCCACCATCTTCTTCAATTTCTTCACACTTCACCAATTTTAACCTAAAAACAAACATAAACACATAAATTGGACATAAACACATAAAAACACATATAATATTACATACTTACTACATAAATAAGAGAAAAACACACATAAAAACATAGACATTTTACCTGACATCATGTGGGATTAACATCGGTATTGGTGATTCTGTATGTATTGTGGATTAGGATGTTACAATTAGTATCAGAGAGCCCAGGTTTAGCCTTTTTTGGGCTATAAGAGATTCAAAATTTATTCTTGGAAGTTTTGATGGATTGGCCTAAAGTCGCCATCAATGTTTTGTGTTACTATAACTGGAAAATTTAATGATTTGCTATAGATTGTCAACCTATGATTTTATCTATATTGGAGTAACTAGTAAAATTATGGTTCAGAAATAGTGACCTGGCATGGAGGAGATTTCTAATATCTCTCTCTTTCTAATATTGGAAGTGCTTAGGTGCATTTATCTTATATTATTGAAGTATAATATATCATAGGTATGATTATAAGTATATCTGAATTGCTTTATTGGGATCTTTGAGGAAAAGTTTAATATATTTAGAAGAGCTTTTGATTATTGGCATTGTGATGATACAAGTTAAGGTTCTTAAGATGCTTTATATATTTGTTAGAGTTTTCCTAATTAGCATGGGCAATGGAACATATTTCATTGTATCAGGATGGGACAACACATATATTGTATATGAGAATACATATTTGTATTCTATTGCATACATAAAATCATCCACGCATTGCATAGCATCCCACATCATTTGATAAGATATGAATAGCATCATATCACATTTCTAGTCCCAGCTAAAAAGGAAAACTGGCAGAAAATATTTTATAGCATTGTAACTTGTGCAAATGATTAAATGTTAAATTTATAGCATTGTAACTTGTGCAAATGAAGGTATTTAACTAAGGTTATATGCTATTGAACTCTCAAGGCTTTTAATATCATAGTTTACGATGTATGAGGACTACAGACTATTGGAAATGTAAGAAAAGGGCTTGTTAGCAAAATGATTGGTAAAGCTTATAGAGGCTAGTTAAGTTCACTTATAGTGTTAAATGATTATAAGCATTGTGTCTAATTATTAAGAGTACACTATTATGTCATCATTAAATTTTATACTTGTATAATTGATGATTTTTGTTAAGAGGTTACCTATAGATTATGTTATTCCCTACTAAGCTTTATAACTTAGCATGGGTTTTATTATCCATGTAGGTTGCAGGATAAGCCTCATTTCAGGATGGATAGTTACAATGACTCGATTGACCCGTATAAAACGAAGTCTGAAATGTGCAGTTACCTTAGTGGTTTCATAGTTGTACCAGAAAGGTGTATATGAAATGTTTTATTATTTTGGAATTTTGTTTCGGCTAAGAAGATTATATGTAATTATGGCCTATATTATTATTATTCTGTTTATCGTGGGATTAACATCGGTATTGGTGGCTCTGTATGTCTTGTGGATTATTAGGATGTTACAGCTTCCTCTGAAAAAGGCTCATTGCGATCCTGTATGTTAACCAAGAAACTAGGTAAAATATGATTAGTCTTTAGTACATCCTAGTGAATATGATTATGATTTTCTTCATTTTTCATGTGGAATTCATCCTCCTTAAGCAATAGAAGAGTATTTGGAACTTGGTGATCTTCCATCACAATCAAACAATCTTCTTCAATTTCACTCAAATTATAATCTCTACCTTCAATTACTTCTTCATCATTTATAACCTCATTATCAAATAAGACTGTATCTAGAGCACTCCCTTCAGGTTCATAAATTATTTCTTCTAGGATAACTTTCTCTTTCTTTCTTTTCTCTTTCCTCTTTTTCATTCTAAATAGTTGTTTGAAAAATTGTTTAAACCACAATTCTAATTCTTTAAGGTCTTTCCTCAACAACTTCATTTCTTCCTTTAACTCGTTCCATTCTTCTTAATTTGAATGTCGCTTTGACTTATAATAAGACAACCTCACATTCACTCATGTTTATCTCTCAAATTTTGGTTTTTATTCTTATTTAAGCTCACATAGTCAAGCCTTTTACCTATAATTGCCTCAACATTGGGTCAGCCGTGAACAGTACTTCTCGATGGTAAATAATAATTTTCAGGCCTAAAAGGACACCCGAAAGTTAAAAATATTTTATTTGACCATCGAAAAGTATTGGTTATGGTGAGTCTGATGTTGAAATTTGAAGTAAAATTGGGGTCAAATAGACTTTCAAAAGTCAAAAATACGAAAAAGCTAACGAGTCAATTATCCTAGTAAGAAAGGTAACCTAATTTTGCATAAATTATTAAAAATAGTAAATGAACTCCAAAAATTATCTGATTTTGTAAATCTTCATGAATTTTTATGTAAAATATTTTGGCAGTAAAAATTAAATTTTTCGGTGATATCGGTAGTTATCGAATCGGACCGATAAGTTTGAATCGGACAGAAAATAGACTCCGATTGAGACAAAAATTTGTGCATTATCTATTTTTGATATGATAAAAATGATGAAATTATTTTTGGAGTGATTTGAAGTGAGGAAGTGATAGATTTTGGATTGGGCTTTAAATGGACCAAAAAGGCCTATTAAGATTATTTAGCTTAAGCCCACTCATAAGGTCCAATCTAAGGCCCATTAGAGGGGTATAAAAGAGCTGCAAAAGCTGAGATAATTCCAGAAATTTTCCAGCTCTCCCTCTCTCCCTCAAGTGGCCGAATCATCCTCCTCTCTTTTTCCCTTTGATTTCTTCAACTTTCTACTTCAAATTCTCAGGTAATCCTAACATGAGAAGTGAAATTCCATCTCTATAGTTCAAATATATGGCCTCTAATTTTTGATTGAAGCAAGGAAAATCAAGGGTGGAAAATGAAGAGGAAGGAGTTGACATGGCTAAAAGCAAGGAAAAAGAAGCTTAGGCACTCATAAGCAAGAGAAAAATATAAGTGGCTATAAAATCATTTGATTTCCCATTTATTTGAATTAATTTCCTTTATATAATTAAGGAAAAAATTGTTTAATTGCTTAATTAATGAAATTATTGTGAGAAAAATAAAATTGAACCATGAAAAATATAAATTGAATGCTCAGAATGAAGTAGAAAAATTGTAAGGGTCTTAAGAGATAGTGCCAAATTTTTTCTTAAAGGAATTAAATTTATTTTTGTATGAAATTAATATATATTAGCCCAAAATAACCATAAAAGTTATAAGTTATGTTCATGAATTTTTAAAGAATTTATGGAATTAATTTGAAAATTTTAAAGTTTATTAATTGTGTATGTAAAGAAGAAAATTGATTAATTATTGTGAAATAATTCATAAAATAAGTAAAAATGGTAATAAATGTGAAATAATGTGTCAATAAATTTTTATGAAATTTATAGAAATTACATGAGTATTTTTAGAATATTTATGGAATAATATAATTGATAAAAATAGTGAAATTTTGATAATTATGTTATAAAATTCATAAAATAATAATAAGCCTAAAATGAATTGCCCATAACTTTTTAGAAAATTTATGAAAATTATTTGAATATTTTGAGAATAATTATTGAATTAAATAATGAATGAGAATAATGAATTATAGGGAAATAATTCATAAAATAAGTAAAAATGATACAAATTGTAAAATAATATGCATATGAATTTTTGTAGAATTTATATGAATTACTAGAATATTTTTGAAGTAAAATATTGATTATGTTTAATTAAAAATATTAAATTATTGAAAAATAATTCAATAAAAAAAGTATATAATGATAAATTAATGTGAAGTAAATTACTTCTGTATAAAAAAGAAATGAAAATGTCAATTTATGTATTTTCGAAAAATAAAATAATGAATTATATTAATATAATTCATAATTGTTCAAAAAGTTGTAAAATAAGTGTTTGACTAATTTATCAAAATAAATTAGTCAAAAAAGTATTAAAAAGTGAATTATTACGAAATAATTCATCAACTGAATAAAAGTTGGCATACCTGAATGATTAAAATTTTTGACAGAAAAAGAAAAGGAAAAATCGTTAAAAAGTCAATTATTAAATTATTAGAAAATAATTCACAAAAGATTATACAAAAAAAAATTAGTGAATTATAATGCAATAATTTATAAAGTATATAAAAGAGTGAAAAGTTTTAAGTGTCCGAGTGAATTATTGAAGAATAATTCACAAAAGTAATTCAAAAAGATAAAGTGAAAGAAAGTAAAAGTTTCTGAATAGCCAAAAGCACTAAAAAGAATGTGATTGAAAAAAATGTATTATATCAACAAATAAAAGAATGAAACTAAAGATTTTTAAATGTTTAAAAATTATTTCGAATATAATTGATTGTTTTGTCCTTAGCAATAGTCAGGTAATGATATTCTTATTTAGGATATAGTTGGCTAGCCATATGGACACCCTATACCGCGGTACAAGTCATGGCGACTTATTTTGCTATAGGTAGGATCTCTGATCTCCATAGCTTCAGTGTTTTAAGTGAAAGTGAAAGTGAAATGTTTTTCGAGAAATGGTCTCTTAGGGATCATTTCTCTCTCAATTAGACCTTTGGGTCCATGTTCCGCATATCCTTTTTTAGAATCCTGTCATATTGCACTGAGGGCGTATCGAAATAAATAAATTAGTATGATTTAAATGAATTGAATGAAAAATAATTTGTTTGAAAAAAAATAAAAAGTTGGGATAAAACTGCAATGTTTCTAAGAAATTGTGATTAATAAGCAAAAAATGAAAAAGAAATATTTATTAAGAATAAAAAGTTAAATGAAGATTAAATTAAGCATTTGTAAAGAAAAATAAAGGTTTAAAATGAATTTTTATATGAAAAAGATAAATTAAAATTAGTTGGTATTTTATGTACCAATTATTATTTTGAAAAAAAAATAAAATAACAAGTTTTAAAAATAGTACTAATTTCCTATTTAAAGTCAAAAAAATGATAACAATGTCCTTAAGTGAAAAATTATGCCTAAATAATGAGTTTCTGAAAGAAAAATTAAATGAAAAGTAAAAAGGAAAACAATTGTTTAAGTAGAAAAAGAAAAAGATATCAAGTCCTAGATATGTACTGTATCACTTTGCAAAGTATTCTAAAATAACTGTATCACTTTGCATTAAAGGTTAAAAGCCTTGGGAATTGCAACGTGTTAATTAGTTAAAAAAATTTAAAGTAAAATAAAAGAATAAATAGCAAAAATTGTAATTATATCACATAATGGATAACTATATAACCAATCGAGAAATGAAACAATGAATAAAAATGTTACCATTAAAGATGCGAATACCAATATAAATCGTTAAATAAAATAATAATTATATTGATGCGATTAAAAATATAAGATAAAAGTTAAGTAAAAGTAAAAACTAAAGTAAAGAAGAAACGTACAAGCAAAAGTCAATCTAAAATCGATTCACCTAGGGAAGTAGTGTAAAGCAAATTGAAAGATTGAAAATCAAAGGAAAAATATTATCAAAATGTGGGTAAATAATGAAATTAATGTTAATAGAAAAAAAAAACAAGTGTATGATGGAATAAGGATAAGAGTTGCATAATTTATTTAATTATGCTTTAATTGGGAAATTCTAGGATTAGTAGTCATCACTGAGCATGTCTAGTGCTCATCACGTAGTGTTTACTGCATGCAAGTTTGAAGTGTTGTGGGAGCTCGGTACACAAAGATACAGAAATTGAAGAAGAAGAAGAAGAAGAAGAAGAAGAAGAAAAGTCAGTTATAATTTAGTAATTTAGTAAAGAGCTGAGTTGTATTCAAGCTCCTGTTGATGAAATGAAAAATATGGTATGCCTAAGATTGTCTATTTGTTAATCATTGATTATTGAATAGTGATTATTATTATGTGAATGAACATTTAAAATGTGAGTTTATGTTTTGTAATAACTGTTGTGGCTCTATGAGGCTGTGTGATTGTTTAATTTTTCAGAAGGCTAGTAGGCTTCTAGTCGTCGTACTTCCAAAATTTAGTAAAAAAAAAAAATTTTACCGTTCACTGCTTGGTATGTATCGGAAGGAAATTGTTCCGTTAAGGGTGTTACATTTATTGATATCAGAGCAAAGATTTTAGCGGTTCTAAGATTGGAGTGGGATAAGGTTAAGCGATAGGTTTGTCTGTATATACATGCCAATTATAAGTGGATAAGTGTTAAGGAATACGACGTATACGTGCTCCCCTCTTTGTTTTAAAAGTGAAAATTTGATATTTGACTGCGACTATCAGATATGAAAGGATTGATTTGGTACAGTAAAGACGGTAATGAGTGAGAATAGAAGTATTGCTACTTGAGATCTCGTGGAGGTCAAAGCAGGAAAAAGAATAGTTGATTGAAATTGAGTGTAAATGTGAGTTTAAGTGTCTATATGGGTGAGAAACAGTCTAAAGAAGGACATAATAAAGAATGTGTCGAAAATTTAAAAAGGAATTATATATTGAGTACAAATAAATTATGCAGGACGAAGAGATACCTTGATTGGATTGTCATGGTTTAAGAATGTTATTGAGCAAATTGTTACGATTATAAGTTGAGGTTGTTTAAGATGCTCTATATACCTGTCAGTGATTCCTTTACAGGTGTGGGGATTTGATTGTACATTTTATAGTATTGGGATGGGCTATGATATCTGTATCATACGAGAATACATGTCAGTATTCTATTGCATACATGAAATCATTCATTCATTACATAGCATTTCACATTGTGTGATAGCATCTGATCTGTATCATATCATTTGTTTAGGCCCCACTTGATAGGGAAAAACTGACAGAAGATATGATGAGCATAAGGAAGATTTGATAGCAAGACAAGAAATAATGTATCCAAGATTATTTTTCGTATTTGATGTGGCCATTATAAGTTATTGGTCATGTCAATTGGAGTTATCAACGTACTAATCGCCTTTGTAAATTGATAGAAAGAGCCTTCCACCTTTACTTAGATTCATTTTAATGGCTTTGAATAATTACCATCTGGTATGCTCTAAGAAATCGAAAGAATATGATAAGTATTTGAGATTTATTCTGTAAGTATTAAAAGAAAAGCAACTATCTACTCAATTTAGTGAATGTAACATTTGGTTAAATATGGAGTTCCTAGAATTAGTCGGATACTACAGAAAGGTTAATGATGTGATTGAAACCCTCAGTATAGAAATTTGTATTTGGTAATGTGAATGCATTTAAATGAATATGTATGACTGAATAATGGGTATAAATGACTAATGATAATGTTTTAGTTCTTCAAGCCGTGAATGTCAAATTAAATTTGGCCCAGATGGGCATTGCTAGTTGATAAAAAAAAAGTGAAATCGATATTGTGCATTGAGTGGAAAATTTTTGTTCAGAAAGAAAATGTTTGATCAATAGTCATTATGAATAAATTAAAAGATTCTTACTGAATCCCATTAAGATAGTAAATGTGAAATTCCTAGATTTATCCGGATACTACAGAAAAGTTAATGAAATGACTGAAACCCTCAGCATAAGAATTTGCACTTGGACAATGTGAATGTACATAAATATGTATGTCTGAAGAATTTGTATGAATGATTAATGATAATATTTTCGATTTTTTGAGCCATGAATGTCAGTTAAGTTGACTCTAGATGGGGCATTATTAGCTAAAATATAAGTGAAACCGATATTTTACATCGAAAAGAATAATGGTTCAGAAAGAGAATGTTTGTGTGGTAGTCATTGTGAATAAATCGAAAGATTTTTACTAAAATCCATCGAGATAATAATACCTTGCATCCTGGAAGTCACTAGATGTACCAGGATTAAAAGCTTAGTATTGAGAACATGATTTAAAGTGTGATGTGACAGATGATGTAAGTAAATGTTTGATGTGTCAACGCATAAAAACGGAGCATTAGATTTCTTCAGGAATTGCTTCGACTTATAATGAAATCTGTTTAGAAAATGGGACAATGTAGTTAGAGATGCTGTTATCGGATTGTCTGAGCGTCAAAGAGGAAAGACGCTATATAGGGATTGGTAATAATCTCAATATTAACATAGTAATCCACCTTTGAACTGATGGTCAGTTGGAGTGAATAATTCATATATTGAAAGAACGGTTATAGCAAAGTGTATGTGAATGTGATAATGGTTGTGAAAAGTGTTTATCTATAGTAGAATCTGACTCTTGTCGAGACATTGTTAGAAAGAAAATGTCAAATTCTTTATGTTGGACTTAATGGAGTGCAAAGAAGTCAGCAAGTTTTAATTTGATTTAAAAAATATGAAAGAAATTCGCACACATGGTGATATGACTTGTGAAAAGAAACTGATAAGTAATTTTGATATTGGAATCGATTAGCTTAAAAGTAAGTGGATTCCATTAGTAAAGATGCTTTGAAACCATTGAATGCGAAAGAAGCTTTGATAACACAATAGTATAGTATCTTCTACTTTTCGATATAAGTAAATTTCGAGGACGAAATTTATTTTAGTAGGGGAGAAATATAATGGCCTCAACATCGGGTCAGCCGTGAACAGTACTTTTCGATGGTAAATAGTGCTTTTCAGGTCCAAAAGGACACCCAGAAGTCAAAAATATTTTATTTGACCATTGGAAAGTATTGGTCATGGTGAGTCCGATGTTGAAATTTGAAGTAAAACTGGGGTCAAATAGACCTCTAAAAGTAAAAAATACGAAAAAACTAGCGAGTCAATTTTCCTGGTAAGAAAGGTGACCTAGTTTTGCATAAATTATTAAAAATAGTAAATGAACTCCAAAAATTGTTCGATTTTGCAGATATTCATGAATTTTTATGTAAAATATTTTGGTAGTAAAAATTAAATTTTTTGGTGATATCGGTAGTTATCGAATCGGACTGATAAGTTTGAATTGGACCGAAAACGAACTTTGAGCCAGACAAAAATTTGTTTACTACCTATTTTTGATATGATAAAAATGATAAAATTATTTTTGGAGTGATTTGAAGTGTGAAAGTGATAGATTTTGGATTGGGCTTTAAATGGACCAAAAAGGCCCATTAAGATTATTTGGCTTAAGCCCACTCATAAAGCCCAATCCAAGGCCCATTAGAGGGGTATAAAAGAGCTGAAAAATCTGATATAACTCCAAAAATTTTCCAGCTCTCCCTCAAGTGGTTGAATCATCCTCCTCTCTTTTCCCCTTTGATTTCTTCAACTTTCTACTTCAAATTCTCATGTAATCCTAACATGAGAAGTGAAATTTCATCTCAATAGTTCAAATATATGGCCTCTAATCTTTGATTAAAGCAAAAAAAAGCAAGGAAAATCAAGAGTGGAAAGTGAAGAGGAAAGAGTTGACATGGCTAAAAGCAAGGAAAAAGAAGCTTGGCACTCATAAGCAAGAGAAAAATGTAAGTGGCTACAAAATCTTTTGATTTCTCATTTATTTGAATTAATTTTCTTTATATAATTAAGAAAAAAATTGTTTAATTGCTTAATTAATGAAATTATTGTGAGGAAAATGAAATTGAACCATGAAAAATGTAAATTGAATGCTTAGAATGAAGTAGAAAAATTGTTAGGGTTGATTAAGAGAGAGTGCCGAATTTTTTTCTTAAAGGAATTAAATTTATTTTTGTATGAAATTAATATATATTAGCCCAAAATAACCATAAAAGTTATAAGTTATGTTCATGAATTTTTAAAGAATTTATGGAATTAATTTGAAAATTTTAAAGTTTATTAATTGTGTATGTAAGGAAGAAAATTGATTAATTATTGTGAAATAATTCATAAAATAAGTGAAAATGGTAATAAATGTGAAATAATTTGTCCATAACTTTTTAGAAAATTTATGGAAATTATTTGAATATTTTGATAATAATTATTGAATTAAATAATGAATGAGAATGATGAATTATAGGGAAATAATTCATAAAATAAGTAAAAATGATAGAAATTGTAAAATAATATGCATATGAATTTTTGTAGAATTTATATGAATTACTAGAATATTTTTAAAGTAAAATATTGATTATGTTTAATTAAAAATATTAAATTATTGAGAAATAATTCAATAAAAAAAGTATATAATGATAAATTAATATAAAGTAAATTACTTTCGTATAAAAAAGAAATGAAAAAGTCAATTTATGCATTTTCAAAAAATAAAATAATGAATTATATTAATATAATTCATAATTGTTCAAAAAGTTGTAAAATAAGTGTTTAACTAATTTATCAAAATAAATTAGTCAATAAAAAGTATTAAAAGAGTGAATTATTACGAAATAATTCACCAACTGAATAAAATTGGCATACCTGAATGATTAAAATTTTTGATAGGAAAAAAAGGAAAAATATTTAAAAAGTCAATTATTAAATTATTAGAAAATAATTCACAAAGGATTATACAAAAAAAATTAGTGAATTATAATGCTATAATTCATAAAGTGTATAAAAGACTGAAAAGTTTTAAGTGTCCGAGTGAATTATTGAAGAATACTTTACAAAAGTGATTTAAAAAGATATAGTGAAAGAAAGTAAAAGAAAGAAAAAGCTTTTGAATAGTCAAAAGCACTAAAAAGAGTGCGATTGATAAAAATGTAACAAATAAAAGAAAGAAACTAAAGATTTTTAAATGTTTAAAAATTATTTCAAATATAATTGATTGTTTGTCCTTAGCAATAGTCAGGTAATGATATTCTTATTTAGGATATAGTTGGCTAGCCATAGGGACACCCCATATCGCGGTGCAAGTCATAGCGACTTACTTTGCTATGGGTATGATCTCTGATCTCCATAGCTCCAGTATTTTAAGTGAAAGTGAAAGTGAAAATTTTTCTAGAAATGGTCCATTGGGGATCATTTCTCTCTCAGTTGGACCTTTGGGTTCACGTTCCGCATATCCTTTTTGAGAATCCTGTCATATTGCACTGGGGGCGTATCAAAATAAATAAATCAATATGATTTAAATGAATTGAATGAAAAATAATTTGTTTGAAAGAAAATAAAAAGTTGGGATAAAACTGTAATGTTTCTAAAAAATTGTGATTAATAAGCAAAAAATGAAAAGGAAATGTTTATTAAGAATAAAATGTTAAATGAAGATTAAATTAAGAACATTTATTTGATTGAATTTTGCTTATTATTTTGCGTTCTTTTAAGTCAGTTTTAGGTGCTTTTCATTGTTTTATTTATTTTGATGACTGTAGGAGCAAATTTTGAAGAAGTTATATTTTTGAGGCTAATTGGAGATGATATGGAGAAGCAATGAATTTTTGGAGCAAATTTAGAGAAAAAAACTGATAGTTGAAAATTCTGGAAGTTACCTTGCCCAAGGGAATTATCCAGTTGCCCAAGGCAGAAAGCCAAGCTTTGCCCAGTTTCCTTGCCCAAGTTGCCCAAGGGACTTACCCAAGAGAGTTGACAGTGGAGTTATGATTTTAATATATTGCCTATGAGAATTTGACCTAGCTGCCACTTCTACCCTAACTAATATTTAGGAATATTAAGACCTTAATTTAGGAAATAAAATGCAGTAGTTTTAGGAAGTTTGGATTCTATTTAGTATTTTATTTTATTTTTCTTATTTGGGTAGGAGTAAACTACTTCTTCTTTAGGAATTTTATTAAGAATAAAAGGGGGAGATCAGATCTGGTTGGAAAAAAAAAAAAGAAAAGAGGGATTTTGAATTGAAGTTTTTTTTCTCATTCTCTATTTGTGGTTTTATAACAGCCATGAGTGGCTAAATATTTATTTTAGTTAAAGATTAATTCAAGGCCAGGATTTCTTTTACTGTGAGATTGTTGTGCTTAATTTTTGTTCTTAATTTCATATAGTGTTAATGTTATTTACTGTGGATTAGGGAAACCATATCCCGATTATTATTTGTTAGGTGTGTAATTTGAGCTCGTTGTGCATTTAATTAAGTAATATATTGCTAATTGAATTTGCTAAATTCGTAATTGTTTAGTAAAGTCAATAACAAGTAGTGATCAATGTAGCTTCCTTATAAGGGCTGTTATGTTGAGTAAATGTATGATTTGGTCTAAATTGATCTCGATTGTAGATTGGTTGGCTTAGGTCGGGTCTTTCTAATTCATAATGCGGTCAATAAATTAAATTCTTTCGCTTGTTAAGGGTTGTTTATTGATTAGGAATTAATTACAGTCTTACTTGATTAATTCATTAATACGGAAAGATTAGGTCGGGAGCGCGAAGCTGACGACTATAACTGGTCCATTGTTTGGTTTTAAGAATTATTTCTTCATCAATGATCAGTTGATTGAATCTTGTGCTACGAATGTCTTTAACTGAAATTTTCCATCCATTGATTTTCTCTTTATTTATTTTTTTTGTATTTTTATTTTATTGTTTTGATTTTTTTTATTTATTTAATTTTTAGTTTATAAAATTCCCCCATCTTTTATTTTTAGTTTGTTAATTTTCTAGTTATTTAAAGAATTAAAACTCGACCAATTCCTGTGGATTCGACCCTACTCATCACTAATTATAAGTTAGTTTTAAGTAGGAATTTTATTTTTGTTGGTTTTGACAGCCACCAAATTTTGGCGCCGTTGCCAAGGATTGGTATCTGTTAGTTTTAATTTTTTTAAATGGCTGAATTTTTATGTTCTCTTGAGTCAACAATTTCACATCTAACATACTTGGTTTAGAACTTGGCTACAGAAAATAGGCAACAGTATAGAGCTTATTACCAAGGGAGTTCTTATGAACATAAAAGATTTTTAGGTCCGCCACAATGGAGTTATGACCCTTATGCAAATAATGACAATTCATGGTGGATGGGTCAATCAAACTTTAGTTATAGAGCAAGGCAACAAAATTTATACCAACAATTCCAACTAAGACCACCACCACAGCCTTCTCAATCAGCTCCTAAGCAAGGTATGTCTCTTGAAGACGTTGTTCATTCTTTGACAACTAATACCAGAGATTTCCAGCAGTATGTAGAGAAAATAGATTCTAAGATTCAGAACTTGGAAAAACAGATGAGCCAAATAGCAATGTCTTTGAGTAGAATAGAGTTCCAAGGACGTTTGTCTTCACAAATCATAGAGAACCTGAGGCAAAATGCAAGTGCAATTGTTCTAAGAAGTGGAAAAGATCTGGAACAACCCTTGCCCAAGCAAGATAATCAAAAGAATGCAAGAGAAGTGGAAAAAGAGGCAGAAATCGAGCAAACAGAATAGCCCACAGGTAAACATTCAAAACAGCCCCCTGTTTTAGTTATACAGTCTCCGTTTCCTGAAAGGTTAGCTAAATCAAAGAAGGAAAAAGAGAAAAAAGACATCTTTGAAACTTTTCGCAAGGTTGAGGTAAACATTCCTTTAATTTATGCTATAAAACAAATACCAAAATATGCGAAATTTCTCAAGGAACTTTGTACTAATAAGAAAAAATAGGTTGGTTATGAAAAACTTACTATCAATGAAAATGTTTCTGCTGTTATTCAAAGAAAAATACCTCAAAAATATAAGGACCAAGGTATGTTTGCTATCCCTTGCGCTATAGGCAATGTTATGATAAAAAGAGTTATGTGTAATTTAGAAGCTTTAATAAATATTATGTCATTGTCTATTTGTTCATCTTTACATGTTGGTCCATTAAAAGAGACAAATGTAACACTTCAGCTTGCTAATAAATCTATTGTTTATCCTGAAGGGGTATTGGAGAATATTTTGGTGCAAGTTGATGGGTTAGTCTTTCCTGCTGATTTTTATGTGCTTGCCATGGAGGATGATAAATCCTCAAATTCTTCAGATATTTTGTTAGGAAGGCCATTTCTCAACACAGCCAAGGCAAAAATTGATGTGTATGAGGGTACACTCACTATGGAGTTTGATGAAGAAATCATTAAATTTTATGTTTATGATACTAAGAAAAATTCCAGTGATGTGTCTAATATTTTTAAAGTGGATGTTAGTGAACATTTAATTAATGAATCATTTAGATTGTGTGATAATTCTAACAATTTAAATTTTTCATATTATTCGGACTCCACTTTCAAAAAGCCTAACAGATTTGAGAAGAATTTGGTAAATGACACTAATTTGCGGGAAGTGATAAATGGAAGAACACTAAAATGAAATTCTAGACCAGGTTGAAAGGTGTAAAATTCTACAAACGTCTGGCCAAAGACGTTAAAAAGAGGTGCTACTGGGAGGCAACCCAATGTTCAGCTTTACCTAAGGCTGCAGTGTTACTGTTCAGATTTAAATTCTAGTATTTTATTTTTATTTTTTATTTTTTTATTTTTTTATGTTATGTTTTACTGCCTTTTGCCTAATTTAATAAGTCTTTAATTATTTTTTATTTTCATTTTTGCAGGTGAAGTGAGTAGCTAGTTGATTTTATGGTGGAGAGATAACAAATAAATAAATAAATAAAGTTTCAATTATTTTTGCTTAAAAAAATCGTGAAGGTTTAAAATTTTCTGGACATTTCTTTTGAATGATGGGTTTGCTGGAATTTTTTTCAAAGCCTCGATTACAATTAATGGGGGAAGCTCATTATTTAAAGTTCATTCTTTAAAAAAAAAGAAGAAAAGAAAAGATGTGGACATGTGAATTTAATTTTGACACTTACTGGGAGTTGAAGATTGGACTTGTTGTAACTTTTTCAAAGCTTTATTTGTTCCTTAATGGTGAAAACCCATTAATGATTTTAGTGGATTTAAAATATTTTAGTGGGTTTAAAATAGTTTGGGTCTTACTTCTAATTTGATGGGCTTTTCAATTCAATGGGTTTTTAATTTTTATTTTAACCCATTTTATTTTTTTTAACCCCACTATTATTATTTATTTTTCACCTTAGTTAATTTATTTCACTTTCACTGTAGGTCTTTCTTCCCCAAATCAAAAGCCTCATCATATCTTTTTAATTGCCGACCCCAAGCAACAACCCCTCCCGTAATCACCACATTGACAAAATTCACCTTCTCTGTCATTGCCGATCAGCGACCAGCGTCCATCGTCAAGTCCTTCATGCTGTCAATCGTAATCAAGCAAATCGAAGCAGAGAAAAATGGCTAGACTCAAGAATTAATAAGATGGATGCTACCACTTTATCTTTGCTATCGCTGATAACTTTGCACCATATCTTCATAACAGGACAGTACCCTTTCTTTCTTTTTGCTTATATATTTTGATGTCCTTTGCCCCAAGATTGATTTGTTGTTCCGCATTGAGGACAATGCAAGGAGAAAGTGTGGGGGAGGGATTTGAAATAGAAGTGTTGTGTTGATTTTTGTGGTGTTGTGCTGAAATTTTTGGATTGTCTATACTGATTTTGTGCTGATATTAGAAAGCGTATTCTGAAAATTTTTCTATTGATTTTTGTTGACCAAATTTGCTGCTATATTTTGTTGATAATATTTTAAATCCATTTTTTATGAGCTTATTTTGTTAAGCTAAATTTGGTTAATAAATGAATTTTTGGTAAAGTTTTTTTTGGTTTAAGTGATGTTGGCATAATGCTTGTCCCATGTTTTTTTTTATTATTTAAAAATTTACTTTTTGATCCTTTATCCTCAACATTTTGTTGAACTTCACTCTCTTTTTCAAAAGAAAATTTTTATCTTAAATTAATTCCTTGACCATTTAGTTTTAACCTATTGGATGTTTGGTAGAAATGAGTCGATTTCTTGATAATTTACTCTATTGTATACATTTCATGGTAGCCTCAACATTATTTTGAATTAGAAAATTCAAGGCTCGAATTTAATAAGTGAAATAAATTTTTGCATGAACTTAATTTGAAATCTTTGCACATTAGGTGATTGTTAAAATCAGTTGAGACATTAAATAAATCTTTGTGTGCTTATGGTTTGGGAATCTAGTTGCCAGAATTTGAAAACAAAAAAGAAAAAAAAAGAGAAAAAAATGGGAGATTAGCAAATAAAATTTTACTTCGCTATCCATTAAAAATTTGGATATGAGTAGAGCTAGTAGCCACTTGGATTTGTGTTGTCTGAGTAACCAGGTGTATGCGGATCAGAACCGGGTGTCCTCGCGTAAAAATGACCTCTACATTCTTTGTAAGCAATCCTATTCTTTCCCATGAAAAAAAATAAAATAAAAGCATCAAAAGTAAAAATGATGCCAAAAATAAAAGTTTTGGTAGTTTGATTCCCTTGCTTGTTGAAATTTGTGTGTGTGTTGTCTCTTTTGGTTTGGCAATCCATCTATGTGTATTGATTTAATTTAAATTAAAACCTTAACATTCTTGCATGCTTAAATTATTTTGAGCCTTGTTGTTTTTAATTTTAAAAAAAACGTAGTTAAGGAACCCATGCTATGATATGAATTAGTTGGAAATTTTCTGAAAGTCGTTCTCTGATTTGCCTTGCACTTTAATATGGTTGGAGCTTTTGGGATGTGATTTGGTTAAGGATGAGAATGCTTCTGATGGGATTGATTTTGTTGTTTGACTAATGCTTAAGGACAAGCATGGGATAAGTGTGGGGGAATTTGTTAAGCTACTAAAAGAGCATTTATTTGATTGAATTTTGCTTATTATTTTGCGTTCTTTTAAGTCAGTTTTAGGTGCTTTTCATTGTTTTATTTATTTTGATGACTGTAGGAGCAAATTTTGAAGAAGTTATATTTTTTAGGCTAATTGGAGATGATCTGGAGAAGCAATGAATTTTTAGAGCAAATTTAGAGCAAAGAGCTGATAGTTGAAAATTCTTGAAGTTACCTTGCCCAAAGGAATTATCCAGTTGCCCAAGGCAGAAAGCCAAGCCTTGCCCAAGTTTTCCAAGGGACTTACCCAAGAGAGTTGACAGTGGAGTTACGATTTCAATATATTTCCTATGCGAATTTGACCTAGCTGCCACTTCTACCCTAACTTATATTTAGGAATATTAGACCTTAATTTAGGAAATAAAAGGCAGTAGTTTTAGGAAGTTTGGATTCTATTTAGTATTTTATTTTATTTTTCTTATTTGGGTAGAAGTAAACTAATTCTTCTTTAGGAATTTTATTAAGAATAAAAGGGGGAGATCAGATTTGGTTGGAAAAAAAAAAGAAAAGAGGAATTCTGAACTGAAGTTTTTTTTCTCATTCTCTATTTGTGGTTTTGTAACAGCCATAAGTGGCTAAATATTTATTTTAGTTAAAAATTAATTCAAAGCCAGGATTTTTTTTTACTGTGAGATTGTTGTGCTTAATTTTTGTCCTTAATTTCATATAGTGTTCATGTTATTTACTATGAATTAGGAAAACCATATCCCGATTATTATTTGTTAGGTGTGCAATTTGAGCTCGTTGTGCATTTAATTAAGTAATATATTGCTAATTGAATTTGCTAAGTCCGTAATTGTTTAGTAAAGTCAATAACAAGTAGCGATCAATGTAGCTTCCTCATAAGGGCCGTTGTGCTGAGTAAATGCATGATTTAGTCTAAATCAATCTCGCTTGTAGATTGGTTGGCTTAGGTCGGGTCTTTCTAATTCATAATGCTGTCAATAAATTAAATTCTTTCGCTTGTTAAAGGTTGTTTATTGATTAGGAATTAATTACAGTCTTACTTGATTAATTCATTAATACGAAAAGATTAGGTCGGAAGCATGAAGCCGACGACTATAACTAGTCCATTGTTTGGTTTTAAGAATTATTTCTTCATCAATGATTAGTTGATTGAATCCTATGCTACGAATGTCTTTAACTGAAATTTTCCATCCATTGATTTTGTCTTTATTTATTTTTTTTGTATTTTTATTTTATTGTTTTGATTTTGTTTTTTTATTTATTTAATTTTTAGTTTATAAAATCCCCCCATCTTTTATTTTTTAGTTATTTAAAGAATTAAAACTCGACCAATCCCTATAGATTCGACCCTGCTCATCACTAATTACAAGTTAGTTTTAAGTAGGAATTTTATTTTTGTTGGTTTCGACAGCCACCAAGATGTCCCGACTCTATTTGAGTATAGGTTGAGGGATGGATGGTTTGAAGGAAACTAGAAAAGAGATTAAAGAAAATAGTAACTCTAGGAATTCGAATCTAGTTGACTTCGATCCTTCTATACTATCTCGAGATGAGTTATTAGTGATAATAATAGAGGGTTTATTGGAAATGAACTACAACTTGACTCAGATGTTGCAAGAGTTAACTAAACATAGAATGTCAAGAGATGATGAAGAGAAAAATGAAACTGAGAGAAAGATAAGTAAGAGTACAAAAAGGGTGAAAACAAGTAAAAGAAAAGGATTTTGCTAGCTCCACATCTGGGAAGAGAGTTCGTATTACATAGTCAACACCAACCCCTAAGTACATCACAACCTATGCAAGAATTAGTTGGGCAAGGATGAGGAGTTCAAGTTTGTAGATACATGCATTGTTCCAAAAACCATTGGGGTATGTGTAGAGTTATTAAAATGGCTTATTTTAGATGTGGACATCTAGATCATTTTGTAATGAATTTCTTGAAATAGTAAAAGCAACATGGCACATCTCAGATGAGTGAAAAGAAGTTTAATGTTCCAGTCGTGTCTCAAAGAGAAGAGATGGATCATAGTGAAAGGTGCCGAACAATAGAATTAACTATCTCGGAACAAACAGGCTTAACTGAAGCTCTAATAAAGCAAGGCATCACCAAAGAAACTCCTGGTACTTTATTTTCTCATCTTTTGATATGTATATATATTGATAGGCACTAATAATGTGAATACATGTATTTATATTTGGAATATTAGGTAAAGTGAGAGTTTTAAGAATGGTACATATATAATGAGAAATTAGGCTTCCTACCCTTATTTTTATGAGTGTAAAGAGTAGTGTGCTTAGTGAGGTGCCATCTTTAACTTGAATAAAATATGATGTGTATGTAACTATTTTTCATATTATAGTATATGTGTATGAAGAGAGTACATGGAGTTTATATCAATATGATATATGAAAAAGAATTTGTGTGAACTTGACAAGGTTATCCTTATATAAAGTTGATATAATATAACTAGATTGGGTAAGGTGCTCTATATACTTATTAATAACTTCTTAACAACAAAGGCATGCAACTGTTTATTCATTTCATAGTATGGGTTGGGGCAATAATTTAATTATGATACATGAGAACGTGCATTCACATTCCATTGCATACATGAAATCATCATTATTTCATAGCATTGCATTAGTATCACTTGGAAAGATATGAAAAGCATTAAATTATATGCATAGGCCCTAATTGAAAAAGAAACTGACATGATTTACATTGAGTGCATTAATTATATGACAGCAAGAGAAGGTTACTACCATACAGAAATAAATTAGATAGAATCCCAGCATGATAAAGTAAAGAAAGAGGAGTAAGGAGAGATAGTATTGGTTTTTGTTTATAAGCTTGAAATGCTAGTCGCATGATGTAAACTCAATGTTTGTTCTTCAATGAAGTAGAAACTATCTGAAATAATTTTGATTGAACTGAATTCCTTATTAGGTTTATCGTATTTTTCTTTTTTTAGCTATGAGTTTAGATATTTAGATTCTTCGTAGATGGATTATTCCATATGAGTTTACATATTTATTATTATTATTTTACAACTTCTACGTTAAAAAGAGTTGAACCTACTCAGATTGGTTCAAATTCAACTTCAATGATTTTCATCAATAACATATAGGTGATAGTTTTCTATCGTTTTGGCCATCTCTTGCTCTTTTGACTTGGATTTGTGCTTATATTTTTAGTTATAATTCATATGAAATGCCATATGAAATCAAATTTTTTACTTCCTTCATTCTCAACCCCTGTTGTGTGTCTATTATTAAGACTCTTGAAAATACTTTTTTGGATTATTATTTGGCATAATGTAGCATTCATGATCTATGCTTGTTCGAATATGTTGTGGCATTGAAGCTATTTGATATGGATTCTTTAGGAAAGAATAATGGTTCAACAGTATATTATGGTTCATCTTGAAAATTCTAGGCTACACTTGGTTCATCCTGAGATGTTTTGCTTTGTCTCTTATTTAATTATTAATAACAGTTCTGATTTACTTGGTTGTCACCAAAGTTAGGCTTGAATTGTGATATTCTTTACAGCTCCAAGAATGCTTGAAAATAAAGAAAATCCAGCGATGGTTCCGATGAGTGGAATTTTCGACGCTCAAATCCAAAAAAATCTTAAGAAAGTGTATAAAGTAAATTTTGCTAAGAGAAAAAGAAGTACCCGATATCCTACCTATATATAAGGATAAGAGTAGGGATGATCATGGGACGAGGAATCCCCGTTCCCGATGGGGAACCGCCCCAAATGGGGCGGAAAATCCCCGAAAAATTACCCCGTGGAGACGAGGACGGGGGAAAAGTATTCCCCGACCCCCGCCCCGAAATTTCTCCGTCCCTGAAATTTAATTACTAAATTTAATTATATTTATATAATTTAGTTTTAAATTATATTTAATTTTAGTTTTATCAATTGTTAAAATTTATATTAGTTTGATTTGTAATTAAATTTATATTTTTAATTATTAAATATTATATTTCAATTATAATTAATTATTAAATATTATATTTTAGTTATAATTAATTTTTTTTTAAAATAAAAATATTTTTTATGCAGGGACGGGGGGAATTTTTCCCTCGAAATACTATTGGTCCCTGCCTCGCCCCCGCCCTGCCCTTGCATGGGGCAGTAGGTGGGGAGGCCCTCTCCGCCCCCGCCCTCTCCCCGCGATCATCCCTAGATAAGAGTTCTATTTCAGCTAGGATTCCTAGTGTTCCTAGGATTTCTGTTGAGGAAAAGGTACAACCTGATCAGGCAACCATGCCAAACTTCCAAAACAAGTGTTACATCCTCATTATGTAGCTTACGAGTTCTTATCTAGGTAAAACTCCGTAAAATGTCACAACTGAAATATCAGTTCGGATCCTGACTATCTGAATAATTTGAGAGCCGGGTTGCTCGAGAGATCCCGTATACATAGTTCGTTATCAATAATTATATATAGACGCACAATTTATGGTTCAAAAAGATCACTTTTAGTGGATGAGTTTAAGCGTTCTTTGGAAGAATTGATCTAATTGTATTTTTTTAACAGAATTATGGATGCTTGAGAACTGTCGAATGTCTTTTCTTTTATGCTGTTTTATTGATAAAGTCACAAAAATACATGTTTTAAGTTTGAGATGTTGGTTTTGCGATTCATGAGTCACCATTTATCTATTTCTGTGCTGTGATTCACGTAGTATAAAATATATACTTTATTCATTCACATAAAATTATTGTTTTATTTAATATATAATTTTTTTAGGATCAGGATTCTTGTGTTTATATATTAGATCAGTAAACAGACCGTTTGCTTTTACAAATTTTGATACACAATTTTATATATTTGTTTCGAAGCATAATTAATTTTATTTATTTATTTTTTACACACCTCTATGACCGATGGTGATAAAATTTGAAGTTCTGCATTCACCTCTAAATAATCTTTGATAGAATTTTATTTATTCACATTTTAAAGTTTCAACAATTTTTTTTTCTAAATTATGAATTAGGATATTTTAATTTTTGCATAAAGTAGTAATTTTTTATTTAATTAACTTTTTGTTTAAACAAATGCTTTATATTAGTTGATAGACAATTTGCTTTACTATACTAAATGTCGTAAGGATATTAGATTTGTCATTGTATAATTCATGCCATTAATTAATTGCATAACATTTAATTTAAAATGTGTCATTTTTAGTGCAACGCATATATGACAAGTATATTTGTCCCAATTTTTTGACTTATTAGTTCATAAATGACAATATAATGTTCACAACTACGACATTAATATTGTCATAAAAAAAGTGTTATTTAAAGATAATAAAAAGTTATCACTAAAGATATCTTTTTTGACAATTATTTTCATTCATATTTCTATCACTAATTTGTCAATATTATAATGATTTATATTCATCAATAATATATATTAATTTAATAACAAAATCATTTATCATCATTTAAGATATTAGACTTAGTGACAATATAAACTATTGTATGCAAAAATTACCTTTATTTGTGATGATAATTATGTAGCCAATAATTAATGGTTTTGATTATAAACATATTTCATCACTAAAAATACTTATTTCAGTGACGCATTTTAAATTTATGATAAAAAATGTTAATATTTTTGTGACGATAAATAATATTATGTGAAGAAATATAATTTTATTCATGATATAATTTTTGTCATAAAAAATAAGAAACTAAGGTGACAATAATAAATTTTGTTACAAAAATTATACTTGCGATGAAAAATGAATAAATAGTCACATAAACTTTTATGTGACGTGAATGTCATGATAATTTCTGTGACAATAAAAACTTGTTATCTTATCATTTCAGCGATGAAAATGAAAATTTTCATAATAATTTTTTTCATTGTAAAAAATGTAATTGCTGTAATTTCTTATAGTGTATGCAAATCAAATGGGTTATAGGTTGATTCATGGATTATCTCAAATGGATGAGATCACGGTTTGACACGTTGTTTTCTTAAGTTTGAGAAGCTAAAATTTTGTGGCCGTTTAGAACCTTTTTTTGAGTCCATAAAGTTGTACATTAGTTTGAAGATCCTATATATTAGAGTTAAATTTCATTAGTATATTGATATTTTAATTTTGAGCATTGTCTTTAATATTCTTATTTATTGGTGACCACATGGTTTGTTTTCCTAATGTTCGTACAGAGGTCGTTACCGCGTCTGTCATCGTAATTTGTTCTTCCTTTGTTTCATAGCAGAATGAGCATACAGGATATGTGGTATTAGGAGTGTACACGATACGGTATAATTTAAAAATTTATAATCTTTTGTATTATCTTGAAATTTTGAATATTTTAAAAATTAAATATTGTAACTGTTTTGAAAATTTAAAATTCGATACAGTTTTATAAAAATTCAGTATAGTTCGGTACGATTTTTTAATTCTTCTAATACAATATAATTCAGTATTTCAGATAATTCAATATTATTAAAATTTTACAAAATAAATTTATAAATTAATAAATATAAATACAATTAAAATATCTCAATAATTATATTAAAGTTTAAGTCAAAGTACATTAATTAAATATTAAAATTAAATAGTCTTCCTCTATATTATGCTGACACTAATTTCAGAATCTTGAGCGATATATAAAAAATACAGATTTTAAATAATTAGATCACAAAAAATATAAACATTAAATATAAAATTTAAAAATTTACGTAAATATAATAATTACCTGATTCAAACTTTTAAAAATTCTTCGGTTAATACCTTTAAAGCCAAAAAGTGTAGTCGATCTTAACCAGTTTTGGCAACAAATAAAAATCTCGGCTGTAATCGAAGTTAAAGAACTTTTAAATTTGCATAAAGTTCTTAGTCCAGTACTAAAAACTAATTCAGAAGTTATAGTTGAACACTGAAAAGCAGTGAACCATGCAGAAGTTTTGAATTGAAGATAAATTTGGTAATGGAAAGAGAAAGCCCTAAATCTGAAAAGAGATCAACAATATAAACATGGAAGCAAAAATTGAATAGAAAACCCCAAATCTATAAAAGTAGAAGCAAAAATTAAACACCCCAAATCTGAAAAACTAGAAGGAAAAATTGAATAGAACTGATCTGCGACCGTGGTGAGAGGCAGAGACCATTTGAAAAGGACTATATCAATAGGTAAGGGGTGGTGGCAAGAAGTGAAGCAAAGGGAGCGTGGTGGAGGCAAAAAAGAGGCAAAAGGGGAAAAGATGAAAGGAAAAGAAACATAACCCTAGTAATCTATTTCTTTGTTACCTCAAATATTTTTATTTTTAATATTTAAAAAAAATTATTAACTATATAAATTCAATTTTTAACTCCCTCCAAAAACCCAAAATAAGAAATATTCCCTCTTAAAAAATTTAAATTTAATTTTAAATTTTTATCTTTTATTATTTTTAAATATACACCTAAAATTTCATTATATATAATAACTATATCATTAAATTATTATTTTTAATTTTTATATACGTCTTTAGCCAAAAATAAATGAATATTATTTGAATAACAATATGATACTAAAAATAAATAAAATTAATTGATAAGATAATTTTATACTCATATAATTATAAAATTTTATTATATATAATAGCTATATATAATCACATTATTAATTTATAACTACATTACTAATATAAGTATTATGCAAAAATCTATAAATACTAGTTGAGTGACACTAAAAATAAATAAAATTAATATATAAAATGATTATATACTCATATAATACACTAATTTGTAATATTTCATTATACATAATAAGTTAAATGATACTAGGAGTAAATAAAATTAATTAATAAAATATTTATGTGGTAAATTGCTTATATATAAATATATATATATTTTCTAAAAAAATTAAGTAATAGTTGAGTGATATCACTACAAGAAAAATGCAATTTAGCAACGAAAAATATCAATTTTCAGTTGCTAATACAAAATAGCAACGGAATTTCCGTTGCTAATCTGGCGGTTGCTATTTTTTAGCAACAAAATTTCATTTCCATTGCTAAATTTAGCAACAAAAAATGAATTCCGTTGCTAAATTCAACCAACTCATTTTCGATGAATTGGTAATTTTTAGTAACGGAATTTACTTTTCTGTTGCTAAAATTAGCAACAAAATTGATTTTTTCATTGCTAATTTTAGCAACGGAATTGACTTTTTTTGTTGCTAATTTTAGCAACGGAATTTCAATTTTCATTGCTAAATTTTAGCAACGGAAAAAAAAATTCAGTTGCTAATTTTAGCAACGGAAAAGTAAATTCTATTGCTAATTTTAGCAACCAAAAGTCAATTTTATTTTTGTTATAAGCTGCATAATTTTATTTCAAACAACAGGACGTGAAATAACAACTCAAAAAATAGATACATACTAACAAACCCAAGAACAGAGTGCATAAAAAAAACCTCTACCTAAGAAATGAAACAATAAAGACAAGTGTGATTAAAAGTTACAAGTGTGATTAAAAGTTGTTGTGTTCACTAGGAGAGCAAGTCATTAAAATTAAGTTTATATTTGCATGGAAAAGAAAAGCCATATCTCACATTAAATTAGGTGAATGTGCAGCAGGAATACATATAGCTTCTTTGATTTAATAAGATCAACGTATGAAAATAACATATGGCACACTAGTTGTTCATACAAATTAAAGCACAAAAAAAGGTAAGCAAACCACCAAACATATATAAATAAGCAACAAACACATATAATTCAATAGATTATGGATAAAATCAACAATTACCAATAATTTATCATCAAAAATATAAATAATAAAAATCCTAAATTAAATTAGAATTTGAGAAGAAATGAAGAAATCTAACATAAAGCCTAAATGGATTATTTTTACGGTACAGACTATTTTGGTCATAACTTTTGCTACAAGTATCAGATTTCTTATTATAATATATTTTCGAAAAGCTCGTTTCGAAACAGTCATTTATTATCAAGCAAAGCTCCCATAACAACATTTTTTGGGCCTAAAAAATAATGTTTAGATTATCATTTTTCAATTTAAAGTTTTTAGAATTTTTCAGGGGCATTTGGTCTTTTCTTGTTTTCACTCATATAAATTATTTTCTTTCCCTAGTTCAAGTGAAATGAATCCATATCTTAATCACATAATTTAATAATAAATTTAAATATAATTATTTATTATTTATTATTTACTATTTTTAATTAAATCTATGAAAAATCCTAATCACTATCTTTTATATACCAAAACTATGGACAATTCCATATCACAAAACACAATCTAAATTCATTGTGCACAACAAGTGATTCTATAAGTATTCAAGCTTGTATATTGCAAAAGATTATTTGCATGAATAACAACCAAGGTAAGTCGATGAAACACAATATTTGAAAAGAAACACATTGCATAGTTCTCGCAAATGCAAAAAGCCAAAAAATGAAACTAACCTTCTCATCAATCCACATAAAAGAACTTAATTGATTATTTAAAATTCGAACAACCACATCCAATGGAGTCATCCTATCAATTGTATGAAGTTCCTCACCTTAAGCAAATCAAAAGATGAGCATCATCTCGTATTAGTAAATACCAAAATGTAGACAAGGTATTTTGAAAATACCTCCCTTTGATGGGTCTCAATTAAATTGCACATATTTGGAACTCTCTCTTCATTATATGCACACAAACATAAACAAACAAATACCCACATTTATATGTCTAGGTTGCAGATGTAAGCATGCTTTGACAAATTTAAAGAAAACAACACAGAGTATAGGGAGAAGAGAAAAGAGTAGCATCTAAATATATCAGTACCTCCTCAACAGTCTTCCCTATTATTTCATATGGTAATTTTGGTGTGGAAGAAACAACAGCACTAACACTTGAACGTGTCCTATATAATAAGCAAGAATATGAGATCATAAATGCAGGCATTATCCATCATGAGGAAACTTCGTGTTCATTCCATGTCTCCAAGCAAAATGTATGCAATATATAACAAAAAAAAATGTACAAGGAAAATGAAACTGAAGCTAATTCACAGGTAAAAAACATATGTAAGACTAGTATATGCAAAAGGGACGGATATGGGGAAGAGTAAAAGAGAAAAAGATAAATAAAAATGGAAGAAACACAAAAGATCAAACAGAGAAAGACTTACAGGTCACCAAAAAATGGCAGATCTGATCGGACGGTGAGAAAATGCAGTGCTTGAAGACAAGAAGAAAAGTGGCATATCGTGAACAAAATGAAAACGGAAGGAAGAAACACAAAAAATCAAGCATAAAAATAGTTACTTGTCACCGAAAAATGGCAGATCTGAGGAAGAACAAATGGCAAGAGAAAATGCAGAATGTGAAGAGAAGAATAAACATGGCAGATCATGAAAAAAATAAGAAAAATGACAACAAAATGAAGAAACACAAAAGATCAAGCATAAAAATACTTACCGGTCACCAGAAAGTGGCAGATCTGAGGAAGAACGGACGACCACAGAAAATGGCTGAGTGTGGAATGAAAAAAAAAATGCCAGATCGTGAATAAAAGAAAACAACACAGAGTATAGGGAGAAGAGAAAAGAGTAGCATCTAAATATATCAGTACCTCCTCAACAATCTTCCCTATTATTTCATATGGTAATTTTGGTGTGGAAGAAACAACAGCACTAACACTTGAACGTGTCCTATATAATAAGCAAGAATATGAGATCATAAATGCAGGCATTATCCATCACGAGGAAACTTCGTGTTCATTCCATGTCTCCAATCAAAATGTATGCAATATATAACGAAAAAAATGTACAAGGAAAATGAAACTGAAGCTAATTCACAGGTAAAAAACATATGTAAGACTAGTATATGCAAAAGGGATGGATCTGGGGAAGAGTAAAAGAGAAGAAGATAAATAAAAACGGAAGAAACACAAAAGATCAAACAGAGAAAGACTTACAGGTCACTGAAAAGTGGCAGATCTGATCGGACGGCGAGAAAATGCAGTGCTCGAAGACAAGAAGAAAAGTGGCATATTGTGAACAAAATGAAAACGGAAGGAAGAAACACAAAAAATCAAGCATAAAAATACTTACTGGTCACCGAAAAATGGCAGATCTAAGGAAGAACAAACGGCAAGAGAAAATGCAGAACGTGAAGAGAAGAATAAACGTGGCAGATCATGAAAAAAATAAGAAAAATGACAACAAAATGAAGAAACACAAAAGATCAAGCATAAAAATACCTACCGGTCACCAGAAAGTGGCAGATCTGAGGAAGAACGGACGACCACAGAAAATGGTTGAGTGTGGAGTGAAAAAGAAAATGCCAGATCGTGAATAAAAGAAAACAACACAGAGTATACGGAGAAGAGAAAAGAGTAGAATCTAAATATATCAGTACCTCCTCAACAGTCTTCCCTATTATTTCATATGGTAATTTTGGTGTGGAAGAAACGGCAGCACTAACACTTGAACGTGTCCTATATAATAAGCAAGAATATGAGATCATAAATGCAGGCATTATCCATCACGAGGAAACTTCGTGTTCATTCCATGTCTCCAAGCAAAATGTATGCAATATATAACGAAAAAAATGTACAAGGAAAATGAAACTGAAGCTAATTCACAGGTAAAAAACATATGTAAGACTAGTATATGCAAAAGGAATGGATCTGGGGAAGAGTAAAAGAGAAGAGATAAATAAAAACGGAAGAAACACAAAAGATCAAATAGAGAAAGACTTACAGGTCACCGAAAAGTGGCAGATATGATCGGACGGCGAGAAAATGCAGTGCTTGAAGACAACAAGAAAAGTGGCATATCATGAACAAAATGAAAACAGAAGGAAGAAATACAAAAAATCAAGCATAAAAATACTTACTAGTCACCAAAAAATGGCAGATCTGAGGAAAAACAAACGGCAAGAGAAAATACAGAACGTGAAGAGAAGAATAAACATGGCAGATTATGAAAGAAATAAGAAAAATGACAACAAAATGAAGAAACACAAAAGATCAAGCATAAAAATACTTACCTGTCACCAGAAAGTGGCAGATCTGAGGAAGAACGGATGACCACAGAAAATGGTTGAGTGTGGAGTGAAAAAGAAAATGCCAAATCGTGAATAAAAGAACAGAAATGAAAAAAATAGGGTTTTTTTTCTTATTTATATTCTTTTTTAGCATCTGAATTTAATTTCGTTGCTATTTTAACAACGATTTTAAATTTAGCAATGGAATTAATTCCGTTGTTATTTTAACAACGATTTTAAATTTAGCAACGAAAATTAATTCCGTTGCTATTTAATGTTGAATTTAGTGAAGCTATTATTTTTTTCAAATAGCAACGGAAAATAATTATGTTGCAAAAATAGCAACGAAAATTGAAATTCGTTGCTATTTTAGCAATGTAATTTAAAATTCATTGCTATTTTAGCAACAGAATTTAATTTTCGTTGCTAATTTTTATCCTAAATTTTTTTCGCTGTCATGTGCTGCCATATTTATGAATGAAAATTATTTTCCGTTGCTATTTTTCATTGCTATATTTTGGCGCTAAAATCTCCCCCATTTTTAGCAACAGAATACAACCATATTGTATTCCATTGCTAAATCTCTAAAACTTCAACCAATTTTAGCAACGGAATTGATTTTTCGTTGCTATTTTGCTATTTTCTTGTAGTGTATTAAAAATAAATTAAATTAAATACAAATTATTTTAATTACATATTTAAATTCATATAGATAATTTAATTATTATAATAATTAAATTTCTATTATTAATAATTAAACTATTTAGTTTAATTTATTAGCTAATTATTATCTTAATTTTTGTATTAAAATATATAATGCAAACAATTAAAGTTAAATTTATATAGCTCATATAAAATAGAAATTATAAATAATATTTATATATAAATTATTAGTATTATGTATAATAATTAATAAATATCAGTTTTTTTGGTACAATTTGGTATTAAAATAGTTTGGTACAGTTTAATACGATTTTCGGTTCGATTCTGGATAAAATAATGAGATTCGTTTCAAATAAAATCAACTATATAATTCGGTTCAATTCCAATTAAAAAGCCAATAATATAATTTTATTTTGTATTTTTTTATTCCGTACAGTAAAATTTAGATCATTGTATAGCCCTACGTGGTGTACCTCTCTCGTCCCTCTCAAATTTCATTCCTGGACAATGTTATCCTAAGTGATACTGTAGCTTGCGTAACGGTATTATGCTTTTGGCTTTACCCAATCAGCATAATCTTCCTGGTTTGGCATAAACATGAAAAGGAAAAAATAATACAAAAGTTTAACTGATCAACCCATCAATCAATTTTGACTTGCGGATGAATTAAAATATTTTGAGTCATACGGATTTGGTTAAAAATAATTTTTTTTACAGATTGAATTGAATTTGGATACAGATTTTATTGGTTGGATTCTCAAATCGGGTGGAAATTTGATAAATCTATTCCCAATCAAATTATCATGAGGTAATTATTCATAATAATAGCAATTGTATTTTTTTTTTTGAATGTGGCAATTGTTAATATATAATAAAAGTATAACACTATAATTTAATAATAATTAAAAAAATAGTCATTAATGTCCAAAAAAGTTTTTCCTCGCATTACTTCTTTCATATGGACAGAGAGAGAGAGTGTATATATATATATATGAAATAAAAGTAACTGAAAATACATGTCCAATTATTGGGCTGTTTCCATAGATCTCACAATTGATTTGGTCCAAAGAGAGAAGCTCTTAGCATGGTCAAATGAGTTGCCGATAAAATACAATAAATATTCAATGGTTCAGATTTGAACCCTATAATCTAAAGGAGCTTATCTTCGCATATTATAATGGCTGGAAGTATCATTCGGCGAATCCTTTAAAATTAGGTAGTTCCTAAGTATGTTTTTATATTTTATATGTTACATTGAGATGTAAGAAAGTTGCCCATTCACATTAAGAACGAATCAAAAGGGATATTATACAATATGCATGCGGTTGACTTTAACTTATCAATGTTAATATGTACACATTACTCCCCCTCTTGGAAAAAAAATTTATCTATTTTAGGTAGCGTTATACATCTGTTGGGTTTGGGTCAAATTCAAATCGATCTGATTAACTCAAAATCCGAACTATAAATATTTTCCTAAATCGATCTGATGTTAACTAAATTTACACCTCGAATTGATCAATTCGAAATTTTTAAGACCTGACCAGACAAATAACATTATCCGAATTAAAGCAAGGTCAAGATATGAACACTAGCAAGCAATCTTGTACAAAAGCACGTAAACATCTTACACCATTTTCTCAACCAACACCTATCTCTAATGCAAATAACAAAGATCAAAATCCAACTAAGAACATTAAAACGAAAAAAAATGCTTCAATTCATAAGGGAAAACCAATAGCGGACCTAGAGAGATCAAGCACAAAGAAAACATAAATCTTAGGCACAATAAAAAAAACAAAGAAAAAAATCCAGTAGCAGACCCAACGAAAAGCAAAGAGACATTTAAAGATTCTTTTCAAAGAGGGAAGACCACCAAGGAGAACGGCAAGTGATCAGCTGTAACTACGGGTGATGTAGCGGTGGCAATCTCAGGGTGAGAAAGGATGAGAGAGAGAGAGAGATTGAAGGTGGATACTAGACTGGGCACAAAGACAAGGGGCAAAATACAATCATTTTGTATATGTATTTTCGGTCGGGTTTAATTGGAAAAAGGTTTTAAATAAATTGAAATTCAGAAAAATAATAAATTTCGGATCAATTTAAATTTTACACACCCTTAATTTTAAAAGAATAATATAAACACTTTTGTAAAGATCAGAAATAATATAAATATATTATCAAATTCAAATGAGCACCACGATATTTTTATCAACTTAAGTATGTAAAATATTATTTAAAAAGTTGAAATATATAACTAAATAAAATTTCATTTAAAAAGTTGAAATATATAACTAAATATTTTATGGACAATAGATGTATGTTTTCTATATATTTTCCTAAAACCAAAAAAATAGCATATAATTGAGAGTGTTAAAGAAGCAGTCTCACCCTAGAATGCAAATACAACTTCATGGTGATATAAAATTTTACAGGCAACTCCGTAACCGAGTTCTATTCATTTTATAATTCAATCACTTGCTTTAGCTTCAATTGAGATGTAGAATCAGATTTAAAGTATTATTGAATTGGAAATTAATTAAATGTGCCGATCTTCGTATAATTTCTAGCAATTAAGAATGACATTTAATGCATGTGCGTCGTCTCTACTTCTTCTTCTTCTTCTTCTTTTCTTGCATTGAAGAACTTGTTATCTGTTGCAGACAAATTTAGGTTTGTTAGGAAAAGATAAGCATATTTATGAATAGTAGAAGAGAGAATTTGAAATCAGGTAAGGAAAGAAACGGGCCACCCTCTGGATTAAAAACAACCCGCCAAAGGTGGATACCACGTAAAGAGGTCCCACTCCCCCCCACAAAAATTCAAAATTTCACATTGATACCATAATTGATTTGAATGCACTGTGCAGGCTTTAATTGTCCAGTGGAAGGGGAGGGGGTGAGGGAGGGAGCCACACCTTTCATCCGGCGCCAAATTCATGGTGGGACCCGGTGGGTCGGTGCATGGATAGCCTCGCCCGTTATGGATTCTGTAAACCCGATTTTAAAATACCAAACTCAAGGAGGGACGCGTTTCGTGATCTGACGACTCGGATTCGAAAACAAAGATGTCGGTCCTTAGGAAACCTCCTCATGTCCTTATTGTATAAATCATCCACTGGAGTAAAGAAAACTTAAAAGCCTATTTCCGCTATAATTGCCTCTGTTTTCTTTTCTTATCAACTTTTACATCATTTCTCTCTGATTATTGTTTCCATTCACCCTATAATAATATCCTTTTTCCTTTCATTTTAGCTGTAACTGTAACTGAAATTGAAAATGGGTGCTCTTGATCATTTCTCTCATCTCTTTGACTGTTCTCATGGCAGTTCTAAGCTCAAGAAACGTAAGCAGTTGCAGGTATCTTCTCTCTCTAGTTCAGTTCAGTTTTCTAAAGCTGCTGTCTACTGTAGATCAAAGGGTTTAGAATCTAATTTTGCTGCTTCATATTCTTGGATCTTACCTGCCCTTTTTACCTTTTAGCTTTTTTTTTTGAAAGTAATACAAATTTTGAATGAGGGATCAACTGAAATATGTTTTATAAGAGAGTAAGAAACTGATAAATTAAATTGTATCAGATCAGTTCTTCATTTACTAATTTTAGTTAAGTTGTTTTTTTTTTTATATATATATATTTCATTCAATTAATATAAATTAAAATATCCACTAGTTTTATTACCTTAAATATAGAAGGGATTAAATAAATTATCGCAAAAGATAAATATAGAAAATTAATTAATGGTAAAAAAAATAAAACAAATTATTTGCATTTATATTAATTGCAAATATGAAATATCTTACTAGCTTAGATCAATAATTAAAATAATTAAAAATATCTAACTAGGTCAATTGTGTTAGTGAAGGGAATCTTCATGAACGAAGTGACAAAGCAGGGAAATCTAGCGTTGCCTATGCATGTGATGAGATTCTATAAATTATAAGGCCTCCGTTGTATTAATTGTTTATTTATGGTGTTCAGACGGTGGAAATCAAGGTTAGAATAGACTGCGAAGGATGCGAGCGAAAGGTGAAGAGAGCAGTAGAAGGAATGAAAGGAGTAAAACAAGTAGACGTGGAACGTAAAGCAAACAAGGTGACAGTGGTGGGATATGTGGACCCATCCAAGGTGGTGGCCCGCGTGGCTCATCGGACGGGCAAAAAGGCAGAGCTATGGCCATATGTACCGTACGATGTAGTGGCCCACCCATATGCGCCGGGTGTATACGACAAGAAAGCCCCAGCGGGGTACGTGAGAAGAGCTGAGGACCCACAAATCTCACAGCTCGCACGTGCCAGCTCCACTGAAGTGCGGTACACCACGGCTTTCAGCGATGAGAACCCACAAGCTTGTTCTATCATGTGAAATGGAGAGATTTTGGATCTGAAATTGGGAGTTGGAACGTCTTCTAATTATCATTATTATTATTGTTAAATTTTGTTAATTAAGGGTTTATTTTGGTTTGATGAGTAGGTGTTGCGCAGTTATTTAGATTGCTTTATGCAGTTGATTTTGGTTTTGTATTATTAGCACTTGTCGGTAAAGGAAAAGAAGGAAAAAAAAAAGTGTCAATCATGTATATGGTGTGAATTGAATTCAAACGTGTGGATATGATGTAGGATTTTGCGTTTAATTTCGACTATAAAATATAGTTAGATATATTTTTTTAAATATTTAAAATTAAGCAAAGAAAGAAGAATTATAATAGCAGTATTTGGCTAACATTGTAACCATGAGTTCCTTACAAAGTTCAAACAATTGAAGGGGAAAGGTGAAGAGGAGTGGATATAAAACCAAAGTAGAATCCGATGAAGTATCTTTTTTGGCTTTTCATCGATGGCAAATGGTATCTTATTCATCTTTTTTTAGTTTTATTATAAAAATGAGAATTGGGGAATTAATTTAAATATTTTTCTCAATTAATTAGATTTAAAGTATTTCTTTTTTCAAAAATTTTAATATTTATCATGAAATTTTATTTTTTGTATAAATTTTTACAGGTTTTAAATTACATAATTATTTAAAAAATATAAAAATAATAAATGGTTGGGGAGTGTGGGCTAAGTCCAATATTTATATTTAAAATCCAAGCTCAGTCCTGAAGAAGCAGGCTTTTCTTATGCTTGAGCCTCTCCGGACTTGAATGCAAAAACACTGGTCCAAGTTTAAAAATTTGAGGAAATTACACAGTTTACTTCATTGTTTTGTTTTGTTTTCAAAATTACTCTATACATTTTTTACAGTTTTATAATTGCATTTTTAACTTTCAAAAATACCTCATTTCATTTATTTGAGTGTGAGTGAGTGGTTATTTCAAAATTACCTCATTTCAAAAATCAACAAAGAAGAAAAAGAAAAGAAAATGGAGGAAGGAGAGCAGGTTGCCTTAGTCGATCTCCATGCCGGCTACTCCACCACCGACGGTGACTCTCGCAACTTTCATGGGTCTCATTGTCATCTCCTCTCTGCTCCACCGTCTTTTCTTCTTTCCATGGTTTCTATTTTTGTTTTCTGTCTTTTAATTAATTATACCGAAACTTCCATATCCTAACCAACTTCGGCATCAAATGACGACACGAATAGCACTAGCTACTATTCTGTATTCTTCGTATAATATTATCGTTTGCCTTTAATCCCCTCTGGTGGTTCCGATCTTATTTTTTCATCTATGGCATTCCTTGATCTTACTGCATAATGATTGAGTAAATGATGGCTCACTCAGTTGCAGGTAGAACTTTATTTTTACGATGATGGAGATGTTCATCAGTAGAGTACTGTAACCCTAGTAATGAGGTGGAAGCTCTCAATTCAATCCTCGCAATTATAAAAGGTTTGCTTGATAATAAAGCACTTGCAGAAATGAATGTCTTGCAAGTATTACACGATGCTATTGCAGACACGGAAAACTAACAGAGAAGTACAGAGTTGACATTCAAATTGATAAAACCTATAAGTGTGACAGAGAATAGGGTTTATTAGAATGGGGTAAAAGCAATGGCATAAAATCAAGATTGGTGATTGTTAAATATGTTCTTTACCAGTTGAATAATGATTACTGCTATTTTTTATTTTGCCGAGCCCATACTTCACTTTGTGTTGAGTTGATATCAAAGGATGCTCTTTTACTTCAACGGTAATACTAATGGTCGTGCTGTTCTTTTCCTAATTCGTGAAAAGAGGAGATAATTTCATTAATAGACACGTCACTTTGGCTATGAAATTAAAGATGTGCCATGTATATATATATATATAGAAAAGAAAATCAACATTAGTTCTCATGAAAATTATATAATTATTTTTTATGGTGCAACAACGGCAGGGAAAGATTATTAATAATCGATGATAGATTGAACGAGAATGCCGCCTCCGAGGGTCACCTGCAAAAGAAATGAACAACCGGTGGATTTCCGACTGAAAATTCTCCGACGGTCAAGTTAGAATTCTGATTATCGAAGGTGTGTTTTTTTTCTAATAATAAAAATCAAGAAACGTTTTCATACTTGTTTTTTCTCCTTTTATAGGTGTGGTTGACATGTTTTTAGGAGGTAGTGGGAGGAAGTTCCCTTTCTTTCAGCCACTAACTCCTCTTCTTCGATTCTTGAGGAAACGTGGAGGCAGGGTAACTGTTTTTCCATCATGGTGACTGGGCCTCTTGTTTCCAACCGGACTGGAAATAAGCTTTAGAGTTCAGTTGACTCGGATCATTGGCCGGTGTAGGAAAATCTGAGTTGAGCGAATTACCTAGCTACTCGAGATCTCCAATTCGAACTATCAGTTCGGTTATGTTATCAATAATAAATCTTTGACAAACGAGAAGGGATGTAAATTCATCACGTATAGTCGTTTTCTCATGTCTGCAGATTATATATTTGACAAAACGAGCACCATCTCTTTGTACTTAGTAAAGGATTTGTTTTTCTCCTTTCCTTTATATTCCTTAAGATATATCTGTGTGGTAGGAATTGTGGTCTTCAAACTCAATTGGCTTAATTTATTATCTTTATTTTTTTTAACATTTGATAGTATAGTGTTCTATCTGTCAAATCAATTGCATCAAAATAAATTTAATTATGATGCTCACGTTCTGCGCCAATGACAGCATCGGAGTTTGAGGGTCTGATCGGAGTCCCCAAAAGATAATTGGAGTCGTAGGGTTCCCTTTGCCTTGCCACGGCACTCAACAGCTTTTCAATGTTGACCTCATAGATATATAGACCGACTGGCAGTTTGATATTTCAAAGCAACAGCTACATCTAACCGGGTCAACGATACTCTAAATCCACCTGCCATCCCCGCTAAAAAGAATTTTTCTTTAAAACTTTTCAGGGATGATGGTATATTGAACAGCTTCCTCTGCGGTCAGCTGATAAAAAAAATATTTTGTGCCATCACTCCGGCCCGAGATATAAAAAATGAGTGAACAAATCCAAAGTTGTCATCACTCCCTCCATCTGGCAGAGGATCTTGAAACATATCACTATTCTTCACCCGTTCGGATGTAGCTGGTTAGGAGCAATCCTATAGCCTTCTAGAATCGCTAGTTGAAAGGCTTCGAAAGAAAGCCTCAGCCCAGCGTCCAAGTTCTACAGATGGCAAATGAACCACTCATTATTTTCATGCCTAAAAGGTCCCTCATTCACCGCCATGAAATTTCGGTAAGCCATCACAGAAATCTCTTCGGAAAGGTTGTATTGCAAAGGGATCTCAGCCACTTCCTCCTCCGTAAGTTTCGAAGGGCGAGCCATGGGCTCACGATCTTTATAAACTTCGAGAAAACTCCTATCTATAGACTGATTGCTGCTTGAAGCCATCTTTGATGGATGAGGAGTGATGGGGATTTAATTGAACCCTTAGTCTCACTAGACTGCGTATAGTATGAGTAGGGTATCATTCCAAAGGGAACGGGATAAATTTTGTATTGAAATTACAAAGACTAGATGGATAGGTAACGAATAAAATAAAGATCATGCATTTAACTAAATATCTAAACTACTTTGGATATATTAAATTAATTTGGATTAAATATGACTTAAATGATAGTATGAACATACATTACAAATATGAAATAGTAATTCATTTAAGGACAAGTATAGATAATTGTATAAATAAAGTGACTGGAGAATTTAGCCAAGATTCTTTAATGCAACTCTCGTTGTCAATAAAGAATGTTCTTATTTAGAGTCTATAAGCATTCTCATGTCATTATAGAGATAAATAAGAATTATGAAGCTCTATGCCAATTCTTTAACCCCTCAAAGTGAATTCCTTAAGTCACATGAAAGAAATTCAATGCTTCAAGTACATTCATTTGTTTTTCCATCAAAGAATTCCAACTCTCGTTGCGAACAAATTGACTAACATGCCAAATATGGTGGCCAATCATACATAGCAAATCAAAGCACACAAATGGATGTAAATCATAATTCATGCATAATAAGAATAAACATGTCTTAAACAAATACTAGTGCATAGTTATAATGTACAAAGGAAACTAGCCAAATACATATTTGAATTAAAGACAAACAAGAGAAAGAAAACTATCTCATGTTCCTTTGGCTTGTCCCTTTGTAAACATCTAATAAAAACTAAGTAAAAATATTTATCCAAAATAATAACTAGAAACTAAACATTGATTGATCTCTCTCTGGATTGATTTCTCCAATTAATGCCATCCATATTTATAGAGAGAATACTCTATAGACATGTCTCTTCATAATGGTTGTGAATGTGAAAAGTTGCCATGGAGGGTCATGATGGTTGGCTGAAAAATTAGGTTCAAAAGACACAACATTTCGGAAACAGTTGCCTTGTCCGACTCGTGAATGACTTCACGAGTCGTGATCTTCATCTCTTCCTGACTCGTGAGCATAATGCCGACTAGTGATCTCCTTCACGAGTCGTGATGTACTTCACGACACGTGATTCTGCTGCCGAGTCGTGATCTCCATCCTGCTCTCCTTACCGAGTCGTGACTCCCTTAACGTCTCGTGAACTTTTGCTGGGTCTCGTGAATTTCTTTCTTCTTCACTCCTTCTCCACTCGTGATGCTCTTCACTACTCGTGAGCCACTTCTTCTAAATTTCACCATCTTCTTCCTTTTCTTCTCACTTCACCAATTTCTACCTAAAAACAACATAAACACATAAATGGGACATAAACACATAAAAATACAATTAACATTACATATTTAACTACATAAATATAAGAAAAACACACATAAAATAGTAGACATTTAACATGACATCAAATTCCCCCACACTTAAACCTTGCTTGTCCCCAAGCAAGAGAAAAGTGAGAAAATTTAATCTCAAGTTAAACTAAGTAAGGTACATTATAAATCATTGCTCAATATTCACTTAAGATAAGATTGATATGAATTCAAACACCTTAACACTCAAAATTTCAGTCCATCAAGACTTAAAACATGCATCTTAAATCATCAAGTCATCAAAATTTACTAAATTCAACATCAAGAATATAAAGTCTCAAGACTAACCATGCTCAAGAAAGAATAATGATCATAAAACCTAAGATTCAAAGACTATAGATGCCTTTTAGGACAATTAAGAAGCTCACATACCTTTAAACCCATCTCATGGTATTTTAGACTATTTTTTTTCTTTTTTTTTCTTTAGCATGGGTGCGTTTTACGCTCCATCCCATGATTAGCAAGAGAATGTAGTATTGGGTGCGTTTTACGCTCCATCCCATACCTTATTGAACTTTTAGATATGCATCTTGCTTTAATTTTTTTTTTTTACTTTCTTTCTTTTTTTTTAGTCCTCATCCATTATTGAAAGGCCTAAAGGTAAGCATTATGGCTATAGTTTCCATGAAGAAACTAAAATCCTAAAATCTTAAGCAAAATGAGCATATTCTAACCTTAAAGCATAGTTAATGAAGATACTAAATAACCTAAAATGTTAAAGAAAGTAAAAAGAGATGACTTAAAAATACAAAAAACTCATGCAAAAAGATCTTGAAAAACTAATAAAATGAGTATAAAGGCAAATGAATATTCATAACAACCTATATGGCATACACTATGAGCAACACTCATAACAAAACTCACTATAAAAATAAACAAACAACAAAACACACAAAAATGATCAACAGCACACAAGTGTTCCCCCACACTTAGAACATACATTGTCCTCAATGTGGAGAAACAAAACAAACACACAAATAAAAAGAAAAGCAAAAATAAACAAAAGCATAAAGGAAAGAAAACTCCCCTCAAATCATGGTGAAGTGGGAGGCGAAACAACCACGTAGCCCGATTGGGCAATGAAAGCATCCACCTTGTGCTCAAGGCGGCGTTGATTATGAACTAATTGAGTGGTGGTTTGCTCCAAGGAAGCCAATTGGCTTTGAATGGCAGATTGATTTTGGAGCAGCTGGTTAAACATGGAATTGGTGAAAATTGATGAAGAAGCGGCAGTGGGTGTGAAAACTGGTGAATGACTAGGTGTACCCTCCATAGGCTCATCACTTGGCCCTATCTCGGTTGGCCTTGATTCTTCCGATGTACTGTCCATAGGAGCCACTGGTGTGGTAGAAGTACCTGGCAATTCTTTCCAACAAGAACGATATATAGGTGGAATATATTCAAAAGAATTGTTAGTTACCTCTCCCCTCACAAACAAATGCTTAGAAAAGTATAAGCATGGAAGCACATCATCATATGTTCGCAAATCAATATCAATCCCCCTGGCAATAGCAGCAATAACATGACCATGGGTGATAGGAGATTCAGGGCGACTAACACAAGTTAACAATTGTTTGAAAATCCAATAAGACCAACATATTGATTTACGGTTATGCACACACCACATCAAAAATAGTTCATGACTTGAAACTCTATTAAATTCAGACTTGTTGAAAACAATAGATGCAAGAATCTTATGCAAAATCCAATACTTTAAATCCGAAATAAACATAGATTTAGCATCTCTAGCCCTATATGGTGTAGATAATCCAGTAAGAAAGTTCCAAAACTCATTAGGCCTATAACTCTTAGGAGGATTACATAATCCATTTGGGCTAAAACCAAAAATCCTATGCATCATGAAATATGTAAGAGTATAATCAACACCATTCAATTTAAAGTCAACAAGCCTAGGATTATCAGCATTTTCTTTGAAATTTGTATAAAATTCCAAGACTAAGTCAACATAAAATTTTTCATGCATATTAACAAACCTCAAAATGCCACATTCAGACAGCATTTCATTAACTTCTTCAAGAACACCAACTTGTTCAAGCAGAGAATTAGGAAAATACTTACAGAGAGATTTAGCTCTATCCTTTAACACTAGAAATCTGTTACCTTCATGAATGGAAGAAAGAGGGAATGGAGAACCAAAATCTGTCTGCAAACTCTGTAATGGTGCTGCCTCCTCTCCTTGCTGACCACTTGCAACAGCAACATTCTTTGTCCTTACCATTGTGTATCTTGAAGAAAAAGTGCTTGTGTGTCGTGAAAAGAAAGGGACAGCAAATGTGAAAGAGTAAGAGAAAACAACAGACAATCACTAATGTAGTTCACGGTTGAAGATATAGGAAAACACAAAAGTCGTAAAAGAGAAGAAAATGTAAAAGAAACTGTAAAAGAAACTGCCACAGTTTTTATAGAAGAAGAAGGAAAAGTGAAAGAAAAATAACGTTTGAAAAACCCTAATTTGAAATTATAACCGTTCCCCCTCTTAAATGGAAGTTAATAATGGCAGTTATCTTAATTAAAAATCGCTTATAGTCGTAATTAGAAGAATTAAAAAAGAAATAAAGAAATGAAAATGAAAAGAAATGAAAAATAAGGAGTTAAAAATCACGACTCGTAATTGCTGAACAATACTTCACGAGTCGACATGGCCTTCACGACTCGTGAAGATAAGGCAGAATGTAATGGTGAAACAAAAGTCACGACTCGACACATATCTCACGACACGTGAAGAAAAATAATATATGAACAAACAAATGGAAATAAGGACGACTCGTAACGTGGTTCACGACACGCGAAAATAAAACAGGGTTAGACAAACTAGAAATCATCACGACTCGGAATTTAAGTCACGACTCATGAACCTGACGCTGTTGTGCTACACGTGAACATTTTCACGACAAGTGAGTGCATTCACGACTGAATGATTTAAGCCACAGTATTACTCGTGAACACTCTCACGAGTCGTGAAGCACTCGTGAACATGATGTATTTCTCTGCAAAATCTTAACAACTTTATCCAAAAATTAAAATAACAAAGAAAAATAAATCAATTAATATGAAAACTATAAAAACATAAAACTTAACCAAAAACAAACCACAAAACAAATAAATCCAAACTAAAAGAACTAAGTGAAAATAAAAAGATTATTGTGCATAAGATGAATGTAATAAATTAACTGTTAAAATCACAAATACTTTTAGTCTAAGATCATTACAAAAACTCTAATTACAAAGAATACAACAAACACAATATAAAAATTCATACATCAAATAACTAATATATATCATGTAATCCTAAAACATCTACTCTTTTGTATCAATCAATAAAAATTCATTTTGAACCGTTCCCCGGCAACGGCGCCAAAATCTGATGGGGATTTAATTGAACCCTTAGTCTCACTAGACTGCGTATAGTATGAGTAGGGTATCATTCCAAAGGGAACGGGGTAAATTTTGTATTGAAATTACAAAGACTAGATGGATAGGTAACGAATAAAATAAAGATCATGCATTTAACTAAATATCTAAACTACTTTGGATATATTAAATTAATTTGGATTAAATATGACTTAAATGATAGTATGAACATACATTACAAATATGAAATAGTAATTCATTTAAGGACAAGTATAGATAATTGTATAAATAAAGTGACTGGAGAATTTAGCCAAGATTCTTTAATGCAACTCTCGTTGTCAATAAAGAATGTTCTTATTTAGAGTCTATAAGCATTCTCATGTCATTATAGAGATAAATAAGAATTATGAAGCTCTATGCCAATTCTTTAACCCCTCATAGTGAATTCCTTAAGTCACATGAAAGAAATTCAATGCTTCAAGTACATTCATTTGTTTTTCCATCAAAGAATTCCAACTCTCGTTGCGAACAAATTGACTAACATGCCAAATATGGTGGCCAATCATATATAGCAAATCAAAGCACACAAATGGATGTAAATCATAATTCATGCATAATAAGAATAAACATGTCTTAAACAAATACTAGTGCATAGTTATAATGTACAAAGGAAACTAGCCAAATACATATTTGAATTAAAGACAAACAAGAGAAAGAAAACTATCTCATGTTCCTTTGGCTTGTCCCTTTGTAAACATCTAATAAAAACTAAGTAAAAATATTTATCCAAAATAATAACTAGAAACTAAACATTGATTGATCTCTCTCTGGATTGATTTCTCCAATTAATGCCATCCATATTTATAGAGAGAATACTCTATAGACATGTCTCTTCATAATGGTTGTGAATGTGAAAAGTTGCCATGGAGGGTCATGATGGTTGGCTGAAAAATTAGGTTCAAAAGACACAACATTTCGGAAACAGTTGCCTTGTCCGACTCGTGAATGACTTCACGAGTCGTGATCTTCATCTCTTCCTGACTCGTGAGCATAATGCCGACTAGTGATCTCCTTCACGAGTCGTGATGTACTTCACGACACGTGATTCTGCTGCCGAGTCGTGATCTCCATCCTGCTCTCCTTACCGAGTCGTGACTCCCTTAACGTCTCGTGAACTTTTGCTGGGTCTCGTGAATTTCTTTCTTCTTCACTCCTTCTCCACTCGTGATGCTCTTCACTACTCGTGAGCCACTTCTTCTAAATTTCACCATCTTCTTCCTTTTCTTCTCACTTCACCAATTTCTACCTAAAAACAACATAAACACATAAATGGGACATAAACACATAAAAATACAATTAACATTACATATTTAACTACATAAATATAAGAAAAACACACATAAAATAGTAGACATTTAACATGACATCAAATTCCCCCACACTTAAACCTTGCTTGTCCCCAAGCAAGAGAAAAGTGAGAAAATTTAATCTCAAGTTAAACTAAGTAAGGTACATTATAAATCATTGCTCAATATTCACTTAAGATAAGATTGATATGAATTCAAACACCTTAACACTCAAAATTTCAGTCCATCAAGACTTAAAACATGCATCTTAAATCATCAAGTCATCAAAATTTACTAAATTCAACATCAAGAATATAAAGTCTCAAGACTAACCATGCTCAAGAAAGAATAATGATCATAAAACCTAAGATTCAAAGACTATAGATGCCTTTTAGGACAATTAAGAAGCTCACATACCTTTAAACCCATCTCATGGTATTTTAGACTATTTTTTTTCTTTTTTTTTTTCTTTAGCATGGGTGCGTTTTACGCTCCATCCCATGATTAGCAAGAGAATGTAGTATTGGGTGCGTTTTACGCTCCATCCCATACCTTATTGAACTTTTAGATATGCATCTTGCTTTAATTTTTTTTTTTACTTTCTTTCTTTTTTTTTTTAGTCCTCATCCATTATTGAAAGGCCTAAAGGTAAGCATTATGGCTATAGTTTCCATGAAGAAACTAAAATCCTAAAATCTTAAGCAAAATGAGCATATTCTAACCTTAAAGCATAGTTAATGAAGATACTAAATAACCTAAAATGTTAAAGAAAGTAAAAAGAGATGACTTAAAAATACAAAAAACTCATGCAAAAAGATCTTGAAAAACTAATAAAATGAGTATAAAGGCAAATGAATATTCATAACAACCTATATGGCATACACTATGAGCAACACTCATAACAAAACTCACTATAAAAATAAACAAACAACAAAACACACAAAAATGATCAACAGCACACAAGTGTTCCCCCACACTTAGAACATACATTGTCCTCAATGTGGAGAAACAAAACAAACACACAAATAAAAAGAAAAGCAAAAATAAACAAAAGCATAAAGGAAAGAAAACTCCCCTCAAATCATGGTGAAGTGGGAGGCGAAACAACCACGTAGCCCGATTGGGCAATGAAAGCATCCACCTTGTGCTCAAGGCGACGTTGATTATGAACTAATTGAGTGGTGGTTTGCTCCAAGGAAGCCAATTGGCTTTGAATGGCAGATTGATTTTGGAGCAGCTGGTTAAACATGGAATTGGTGAAAATTGATGAAGAAGCGGCAGTGGGTGTGAAAACTGGTGAATGACTAGGTGTACCCTCCATAGGCTCATCACTTGGCCCTATCTCGGTTGGCCTTGATTCTTCCGATGTACTGTCCATAGGAGCCACTGGTGTGGTAGAAGTACCTGGCAATTCTTTCCAATAAGAACGATATATAGGTGGAATATATTCAAAAGAATTGTTAGTTACCTCTCCCCTCACAAACAAATGCTTAGAAAAGTATAAGCATGGAAGCACATCATCATATGTTCGCAAATCAATATCAATCCCCCTGGCAATAGCAGCAATAACATGACCATGGGTGATAGGGGATTCAGGGCGACTAACACAAGTTAACAATTGTTTGAAAATCCAATAAGACCAACATATTGATTTACGGTTATGCACACACCACATCAAAAATAGTTCATGACTTGAAACTCTATTAAATTCAGACTTGTTGAAAACAATAGATGCAAGAATCTTATGCAAAATCCAATACTTTAAATCCGAAATAAACATAGATTTAGCATCTCTAGCCCTATATGGTGTAGATAATCCAGTAAGAAAGTTCCAAAACTCATTAGGCCTATAACTCTTAGGAGGATTACATAATCCATTTGGGCTAAAACCAAAAATCCTATGCATCATGAAATATGTAAGAGTATAATCAACACCATTCAATTTAAAGTCAACAAGCCTAGGATTATCAGCATTTTCTTTGAAATTTGTATAAAATTCCAAGACTAAGTCAACATAAAATTTTTCATGCATATTAACAAACCTCAAAATGCCACATTCAGACAGCATTTCATTAACTTCTTCAAGAACACCAACTTGTTCAAGCAGAGAATTAGGAAAATACTTACAGAGAGATTTAGCTCTATCCTTTAACACTAGAAATCTGTTACCTTCATGAATGGAAGAAAGAGGGAATGGAGAACCAAAATCTGTCTGCAAACTCTGTAATGGTGCTGCCTCCTCTCCTTGCTGACCACTTGCAACAGCAACATTCTTTGTCCTTACCATTGTGTATCTTGAAGAAAAAGTGCTTGTGTGTCGTGAAAAGAAAGGGACAGCAAATGTGAAAGAGTAAGAGAAAACAACAGACAATCACTAATGTAGTTCACGGTTGAAGATATAGGAAAACACAAAAGTCGTAAAAGAGAAGAAAATGTAAAAGAAACTGTAAAAGAAACTGCCACAGTTTTTATAGAAGAATAAGGAAAAGTGAAAGAAAAATAACGTTTGAAAAACCCTAATTTGAAATTATAACCGTTCCCCCTCTTAAATGGAAGTTAATAATGGCAGTTATCTTAATTAAAAACCGCTTATAGTCGTAATTAGAAGAATTAAAAAAGAAATAAAGAAATGAAAATGAAAAGAAATGAAATGAAAAATAAGGAGTTAAAAATCACGACTCGTAATTGCTGAACAATACTTCACGAGTCGACATGGCCTTCACGACTCGTGAAGATAAGGCAGAATGTAATGGTGAAACAAAAGTCACGACTCGACACATATCTCACGACACGTGAAGAAAAATAATATATGAACAAACAAATGGAAATAAGGACGACTCGTAACGTGGTTCACGACACGCGAAAATAAAACAGGGTTAGATAAACTAGAAATCATCACGACTCGGAATTTAAGTCACGACTCATGAACCTGACGCTGTTGTGCTACACGTGAACATTTTCACGACAAGTGAGTGCATTCACGACTGAATGATTTAAGCCACAGTATTACTCGTGAACACTCTCACGAGTCGTGAAGCACTCGTGAACATGATGTATTTCTCTGCAAAATCTTAACAACTTCATCCAAAAATTAAAATAACAAAGAAAAATAAATCAATTAATATGAAAACTATAAAAACATAAAACTTAACCAAAAACAAACCACAAAACAAATAAATCCAAACTAAAAGAACTAAGTGAAAATAAAAAGATTATTGTGCATAAGATGAATGTAATAAATTAACTGTTAAAATCACAAATACTTTTAGTCTAAGATCATTACAAAAACTCTAATTACAAAGAATACAACAAACACAATATAAAAATTCATACATCAAATAACTAATATATATCATGTAATCCTAAAACATCTACTCTTTTGTATCAATCAATAAAAATTCATTTTGAACCGTTCCCCGGCAACGGCGCCAAAATCTGATGGGGATTTAATTGAACCCTTAGTCTCACTAGACTGCGTATAGTATGAGTAGGGTATCGTTCCAAAGGGAACGGGGTAAATTTTGTATTGAAATTACAAAGACTAGATGGATAGGTAACGAATAAAATAAAGATCATGCATTTAACTAAATATCTAAACTACTTTGGATATATTAAATTAATTTGGATTAAATATGACTTAAATGATAGTATGAACATACATTACAAATATGAAATAGTAATTCATTTAAGGACAAGTATAGATAATTGTATAAATAAAGTGACTGGAGAATTTAGCCAAGATTCTTTAATGCAACTCTCGTTGTCAATAAAGAATGTTCTTATTTAGAGTCTATAAGCATTCTCATGTCATTATAGAGATAAATAAGAATTATGAAGCTCTATGCCAATTCTTTAACCCCTCAAAGTGAATTCCTTAAGTCACATGAAAGAAATTCAATGCTTCAAGTACATTCATTTGTTTTTCCATCAAAGAATTCCAACTCTCGTTGCGAACAAATTGACTAACATGCCAAATATGGTGGCCAATCATACATAGCAAATCAAAGCACACAAATGGATGTAAATCATAATTCATGCATAATAAGAATAAACATGTCTTAAACAAATACTAGTGCATAGTTATAATGTACAAAGGAAACTAGCCAAATACATATTTGAATTAAAGACAAACAAGAGAAAGAAAACTATCTCATGTTCCTTTGGCTTGTCCCTTTGTAAACATCTAATAAAAACTAAGTAAAAATATTTATCCAAAATAATAACTAGAAACTAAACATTGATTGATCTCTCTCTGGATTGATTTCTCCAATTAATGCCATCCATATTTATAGAGAGAATACTCTATAGACATGTCTCTTCATAATGGTTGTGAATGTGAAAAGTTGCCATGGAGGGTCATGATGGTTGGCTGAAAAATTAGGTTCAAAAGACACAACATTTCGGAAACAGTTGCCTTGTCCGACTCGTGAATGACTTCACGAGTCGTGATCTTCATCTCTTCTTGACTCGTGAGCATAATGCCGACTAGTGATCTCCTTCACGAGTCGTGATGTACTTCACGACACGTGATTCTGCTGCCGAGTCGTGATCTCCATCCTGCTCTCCTTACCGAGTCGTGACTCCCTTAACGTCTCGTGAACTTTTGCTGGGTCTCGTGAATTTCTTTCTTCTTCACTCCTTCTCCACTCGTGATGCTCTTCACTACTCGTGAGCCACTTCTTCTAAATTTCACCATCTTCTTCCTTTTCTTCTCACTTCACCAATTTCTACCTAAAAACAACATAAACACATAAATGGGACATAAACACATAAAAATACAATTAACATTACATATTTAACTACATAAATATAAGAAAAACACACATAAAATAGTAGACATTTAACATGACATCAAGGAGAAGTAAAAAATGATATTAAGAAGGAGGAGAAAAATTAAAGGTAAGGATTGTTTACTTACTTGGATAATCTTACAGAAACTCTGAAGTCAAAAAAATGGCAAAATTCGCAAAAAAATTTTGGCAGAGTTTTGCTAAGAATCGCTGAAAAATGAGGAAATATCGCCTCAAATATGCCTATTTATAGGTAAAATGCTTCTAGAATTCTCTAACCAAGTCTCCATTTGATGATCGCCACGTGTCTCAAATCCATTATGATGGTTACGAAAAATAAGGCGTTGCCTTCGGCATGTGCACAAGCAATAAATGCTTAGCGGCTATCTGAAATGAATGGACACGACTCATCAGTTCGTACCCCCTATCCCGCCAAAAAGCTTGAATCGCTTGATCGGACCGTTCGGAGGAGGAACAAGTGATAAATATGGGAAAAAATGTCTTCAAAAGCCTAATCAAGTCGGCCCAACAATACTTGGCATGGCCCAAGCCCATTAACAAAAAGGCAAGAGTATGAGCTAGAAAGACAAGACAAGAAGGCGATGTCCGATTGGACTGATGGGACAGCATACCCTGTCAATCTACTGACACAAGCCAATGCCCATATCCTCCATCTGCTCCCTATCACATCGCCGCTCACCTACTCCAACTGCCGGTTATCACTCCCCGAGGTACTCAAGTACATCTCCTTTATCTCCTATAAATAGCCAAAAATATAAAAGCTCCAGGTATTGATTATGTGGAACTCTCTCTCTAAGCACTCTTTCTCTAAAAGCTACTAACTTAAGTTTCGAAGTGCTAACATTTGGGTCCGATTGGGCACTCCTTTTTGCAAGTCCAGCCATCCGACTGGATACCTTCAACTGCCAGCTGTCTTTCTTACAGATAAAGATATTTCGTGCTTTATCATTTATCATACACATATCTTGTTGGATTGACATTATTCTTGTTCTCAAATAAACTTAAATATAATGACAAACAAATACCTTTTTTGGTTGAATTTCCTTTAGGATACAGATCCAACCTCATACAAATCAATTCAATAGTTTATTAATGGTAAAAAAGTTGAACAAACACAAAATTAATTAATAAACTAAAAACAGAATCGGACTCTCTAACATTGATATGATACAACTAAAAACAAATTTCATCTCAATGTTACATAGTCTGATTCTGTTTTTAGTTTATTAATTAATTTTGTGTTTGTTTATTTTTTTTGGTATTAGTGTTACAATAATAATCACCATTAATAAACTATTGAATTGATTCATATTAAACCCTAAGTAAAAAAAATATAAGCTTTATCTAAGTTTGAATTAAAATACCGGATAGTGGCAATAGAAAACTTACTCCTAGGCAAAATGATAGTCGTAACATCAAGAGTTTAATTTTATAAATCACATTTATTCCTTTGTTCTCAGATCTACAACCAAAAAATGCAGTGCTCAAATTTAAGGAACTGAATCAATCTAAAATCGTTAGGAACCATTTTCATCGAATTGATTGCTAATACCACCATGAATGACAACTAGCAATTGAAGATTGGAGATAGTGATGAAACCCTAAAATAACAGAAGAACAGGTGTGGAGAATAGCATAAAAAAAATTAAAAGAGATGCACTTATCTGTTGAATGAGCTGCCACCCATGGCTTTTCCTTACAGTGAAAAATGCAGTGGCGTCAAAAGTAGAGCAATTTACTGAAAAACAAAAAGAATTCTTTTTTTAATTATTTGTATTTGTCACCTGAAGACTACTAGCTATTTTACCGTCGATGGGTTCTTGGCACTCTAAATGGCAGTTTTTGTTTCAAGTGAAAAAATTGTATTTTTGAATATAAAAATTTTAAAAGTAAGGTTTATAAAAGGTTAGAAAAGAGGGTTGTATTTTTTTAAAAAAATGATAAAAACCTGACATTTTCAAGTGAAAAAAAAATTATATTTTTGAAAATAAAAATTTAAAAGGTAAGATTTATGAAATGTTAGAAAAGAGGGCTGTATTTTTTTGAAAAAAAAAAGGATAAAACCTGGTATTTGGGATAATTTGCTCAAATATGTTGTCTTAAGCCCGACCCTCAGCCAACTTGTCTTTTATTTATGCCAGCATGGGCTGGATTGAAAAAGCCCAATTTAAAAATTTAGTTAGGTCCGATTTGAACCCGGCTCATATTCAAATCTAATAAACAATGATCAAAGTTAATTTTCTGCATTGAACAAAAGTTGATTTTCTCAAATTGTGCAAATATGGCTATATGTGTCAACAATTTTTTTTAAAAAAATATCACGTATTTCAATTAATGGATAAAATATGAACAAACTTAAAATAAAAAGTTTATTTACTTCGATTTTGCAAATTAAAAATGTAAGGTGGGTTTGATTTTATAATCCAAGAAGCAATATTGGTCGGGTGAAAAATACAGGGATAAGATAACAATGTATAACTCAACAAACTGGAGAAAAAAAAAATTTGCACCTTGTTTTCTTTTTAGATTATTTTTTGTTTTTCAATTAATGACACTTTGGCTTTCTGTCCTTGGCTCTTTTTGGCGGGAAAGCAAAACCGCGAACATCCCCAAAACTTTCCACTGAAAATCCTCGTTGTCGTAGACGCAGCAGAGAAGCAAACAATAACACAAAATCGGCAATAGCTAAAAACCCATTTCATTGTAGTGCTAAAAGACCCAGTCAATGGCATCAGACGAGGAGCAAGAGCTGACCCCATTGCAATTGGATGAAGAGTTCTCAGTGTGGAAGAAGAATACGCCATTTCTTTACGATCTCGTCATCTCTCACCCTCTTGAGTGGCCGTCTCTCACCGTTCAATGGGTTCCGCTCTCTTCGCCATTTCCTCACCCAACCGATTCTTCTTTGGCTGTACACAGGCTGGTACTTGGAACTCATACATCTGATGATTTCCCCAACTTTCTTATGATTGCTGACATTCTTCTGCCTGCTCGCATCGCTGAAGCCAATTCTGGTGGAAAATCTGAGAATCCTGCGATTCCTAAGGTGAATTTTGTCTGTTGTTTTTTGCTTTTTGTTTGTGAGTATCATATGTTCGATGATATTGCTAACTGAGGATTTGGCAAAATGTGGGAGTTCATATTTGGCAAAGTGGTGTTGAACTATATTGGTTGGTCAATGCTGTAACTGGATTTTTCTTATTCCTATAGTGATAATTTATTATCTTTTCAGTTTAATTTTGGTTAAAAATATTTTTGAAGATCTTTTAATTTTTCTTTTTGGCCGAATTAGCAATATTTCTAATGGTAAAGTTTTACCTTGTTTTCTAAATTGTAGGCTTTGGCGCCAAATGTTTTACCAAATTACAAGGCAGAAGTAATTTGTGGCTTTAAACGTTTATTATTGAGGTCAATGCACGTGTGATCTCATCTACTTTTATCATTAATCGTTGGGGATTTTCAGGTTTTCCATAAATTTTCGACAACGACGCGTTTTGTTTTCTGAATTGGAGTCAATTAGTACATAGCTTAGCGTGTTAATGGGATCTTACTTTCAAAAGATATATTTTTGATGCAAGACTGTCAACTATAGTGTGTTTTTTAAGTTCTGGATGTAACTTATAACTTGAATACTGCTTTTATTTTGTTTCCGTTAATATTATGATGACACTAAACTTTTATGCAAAGCGTTTAGGACTTTCAGATTCTATTTACAATGCCAGCATATCTCAAGCATAACTCTAGTTTTTAATAGTATTCTGTAGATGATTAGTTTTCAAATAAAGTGTTAAGCTGAAAATATCTGTGCATTGGCAGGTGGAAATAACTCAGAAGATGCGCATTGATGGAGAGGTGAATAGGGCAAGATGTATGCCTCAGAAACCAGCTATTGTTGCTGCGAAGACAAGTGGTTGTGAGGTTTATGTGTTTGATTCTGTAAAACAGGCTGAGAAACAACAGAATGGTTGTGATCCTGATTTGAGGTTGAGGGGTCATGATAAAGAAGGGTATGGATTATCCTGGAGTCTCATTAAGGAGGGTTTCCTTCTTAGTGGTTCACATGATAACAAAATATGTTTGTGGGATTTGTCTTCAGCAGGTCAAGATAAAGTGGTTAATGCTCTGCATGTTTATGAGGTAATTCTAGGATCTTAGCTATAAATATATTATTACATATAATTCTTCATCCTTACTTTTTGTTTATCAGAACTATGATTGATGGTGCTGTGAATATTTGTTTAGGCTCATGAAAGTGTGGTTGGGGACGTGTCATGGCACTTAAAACACGAGAATCTATTTGGCTCTGTTGGTGATGATTGTCGATTAATGATCTGGGACCTGCGCACCAACCAAACCCAGCATTCTATTAAAGCTCATGAGAAAGAGGTGAATCAATCTAAAACACTTTATCTTGCATTGTCATTTTAAGTATAATATATTCATGTAATCTATTTTGTTTAACTGTTTAGCTACCAAACCTCTCTATTGCAACTACTAATTGCTGATCCAATGTCCTTGCATCTATTTAAATGGTGATTGTGGTCAAATTTTTAATTCAGTTTATAACTCATTTGCTTGAACTTCCAATTGAATTTTGTTCTACAGAAATTTTCTTCTACTGATTTGCTGCATGCATGGTGCTAGCACTGAATTAATTAGAGTCACATTGTATTTCTTATGTAACTTTTATCAAATGTGGAATAAGTGTTTCAATCTTTCTCTGGATAGATACTTTTGTACGTATTTGTTTGATGACTAAGAATGACAAAATAATTTAATGTAGTTATGAAGATGTTTTAGAATGTCTTAATTAAGGACAGTAGAAGAATTGATAGTTGATTTTGAGTTAGTGCTAACTCATTGCTTAAAGAAGGCAGGAGACAATGTAAAGTCAGTAAATTTGGAAATTTGTCTAGTAGTCTTGCATGTGCATGTGCACATGTACACTTTTGCGATGCATGTGCATGCTTATATGCTGGCTTTCTAAATCTTGTGGAGCTGTGGTCATGTGCTCAATTAAATTGAACCTTACACTATTCCCAAGTTTTCACCCTTTCAAGTACATCAATTAGAATTATAAGTACCGAGTAGATGTTATATTAGATACCAATTAGAATTATAAGTACCGAGCAGATGTTATATTAGATACTGCTTTTTCAAATTCTATCTGTTTTGACTGTGTTGTTGCTCCATCGGTTCAACAAAAGGAGTATCTGCATCCCAATTGTGAATGTTTTCTACCAACATTGTTTTTCTGGCTTAGATTGTGAGATCAAGTTATTATCTTCAAGTGTTTGCTTAAAGTAATATTTTCATATCCTGGTTGCAGGTTAACTATCTATCTTTCAACCCTTATCATGAGTGGATTCTTGCCACTGCATCTTCAGATGCTACAGTTGGTCTATTTGATATGCGGAAGCTGAATGTGCCACTGCATGTTTTAAGTGGTCACACGTATGTGCTTTCCCTCTCCTATATGATGTAGAATTTAGTACCGTGATCTAAAAATGTTATTCTGCATTCTGAAAGCAGATCTCCTTTTACCTGATTTTAATATGGCTCGGCTACATGTTTGAACACTTTGCTGTTTGATTGAGCTTTCGGTTATCGTCATTATTCTTTCTTGCTGTCCTGGTGAATGCTATTGGTTGCTTGTAAACCAGATTTTGCATGCTGCAATGTTGTTTTGCTTGACCTATTTGGTACGTTATGATAAGAACTATAACTTCTCCGCTTTATGCTGAAGATTAGAGGAGAACAGTCCTTGATGGATGTAGCTGCTTTAAGCCTTTTTCAGCTGTGTTGATCCTTTTCTCTTGAAATAGCTCGGAATGGTATTGTAGACCAAAAAGCACAATGGCTATCACGCTGAGTATCAGTCAGTAATTAAAACTAATGCTTGCGTTATGTTTGTTGAATATCTCAATGTCTTTTGAGTATTATGTTTATTGTTCCAAGATTACTCTCTATTTTATGATTTTTAAATGTCTATTTATATCAAGGGGAAAAGAAAAGATTGCAAGTGTATGCATTTCTTGTAAAATTATATCTTCAACGGTGATTTATGTCTTACAGAGAAGAGGTCTTCCAAGTGGAGTGGGATCCAAATCATGAAACAGTGCTAGCATCTACAGCTGATGATAGAAGGTTGAATGTTTGGGACCTCAACAGGTATTTGAAATATATTGAATATATCTTCTTTTTGATAATATAGATTATTTTTCTTCTCTATATTTCTAAATCAAGCGGAAGTAGTTGATATTTGGTTAATTTTGGAATTTCAAATATTAGTCTGCAGCCGAGTGCTGAGCCAAAACTACTCTGATTGTGCCAATTTGAAAATAGAAAATAAATAGAACTTTCAACTTGGGAACTTGTCTTTTTCTTTTCCCCTCAAGTAGAAGCAGAAGCAGAAGCATTGGTGAGTTGACTGGGCTAATATTTTGGAATTAGTCATGTGGCATGCATCTTTAGTATGTTTTAGTTGAAAAGAATTAACAAAAATGTCATACAAATCCTCTTACCATTCAAGGAACTTGAAAATTTTGCAACAAGCGTGCAGTGAAGTTTCACCTCGTCTGACTGGGATTATGATTTTTCCAGGATTGGTGAGGAGCAATTGGAGTTAGATGCTGAAGATGGTCCTCCTGAACTTCTTTTCTCTCATGGAGGTCACAAGGCTAAGATCTCGGATTTTTCTTGGAACAAAAATGAGCCATGGGTCATTTCAAGCGTGGCTGACGACAACACTCTTCAAGTGTGGCAAATGGATGATGGTATTTACCGTGATGACGATGATATGCTTACTGCTGATGACATAATGTAGATCTATGATAAACTAAATGCTAATTTTGTTGCATAGCTTTAGTGGTCACTCTGATCATGTTTCTGTGACAAACATGATCTCATACTGGTTATTAAATGCCGTCTTGAGTAATTGCTAAAACTTGTGCTGAATTTCAATGATTTTATGGTGTTTCTTGCAATGTTAACAAATCAAGTATATGATATAGTGGGCGTAGAAAATATTATATAATATTGTAGCTATTATGTTGTCCTAATCTCCTTGACGGTACTAAAGTCATTACTGGTTGAACATGCATGATGTTTCTAAAAGTGAGCTAAGTGCCGTTTTTGTTGGTTTTGTGAATTTAATATCTTAAGATTATGCAAATCGGAAATTAATATGATGTTCACATATGATTATTACAATAATAAAATTGTCGGATAAAGAATTGATATTGGCCTTTGAAAAATCAAAAGGAAATTACTTCATTTTTCAAAATTCGATCATTTGATTCTGTTACCACTGAATATCGAATCAAACTGATAAAACTGAACTCCACAACAAAAATTCATTGAATCAAAAACTGAAAAATTGAAATAAATTGGCTCAATTGCTGACAGCTCGATTCTACAATCTAAGCCCGGACTTCCCATATCTATATGTGTGAATATAGTACGAGTCAGACGATTTCTCTTCAATTTTACATTTGCTTTTGGTTAATATTAGTTCCTATCTCTTATTTGATCATCATTCTTCACCTCTCTTCGGGGTAAAAAAAAAAAAAAGAAGATTTCACCATTTTATGCACATGGTTTCTCAGCAGAATCCATGAAGGTATTGGTTCCAATTTAAGTTCTACAATCCAAGATGAATACGTTTAAGCGTACTTAAATTCTCTGTAGCATTACAGATTACATTGTTAACATTGGTTAAATCATTGTTGAAAGCAACGACACTGATTGTGGGCTACATTCCAATATAACTGAACTATTTTGTGTTTATATGATACTACCAAGACCACCATTTTAAAATAGTGAACTAAAAGAAATCCTATCTTTTCTTTAGGCCAAAATAATAGACTATATAAAACTTTGCTGCAAAACTTTCATCTCCGTTTTACAATTTGAACAGGTTAATAAGTTAGCCAGCAGAATTGTATTTTGGTAAAAGAAGACAAAATAGCAGTTAGCCAGCAGAATTGTATTTTGGTAAAAGACGACAAAATAGCAGATAGGGATGCCACAAACAATCCCTTCATCCTTTGCTGTTTCCGCCTCAAATCATGGCTACGAGGGAGGCTCCACGCCCAGCACAAATTTCACAGTGCAGTTGCCTCATAACAATCTGTTCAGTTCACCTAAATGAAACATCAAAGATGGGGCCTCTCCATAAATTCTGTAATTCAGCAATGAAGAATTCATATTGCTTAGAAGGAGAGAAGATCAGAAAAATCCCATCCAAACTTTTAAAGGACAGCATAAAAATTCAAAGAAAAAAGAAAATATAATTGAAAAATTTTGAAACAATTCCAGCCAAAGTCAGATAGCATCATCATGTATTTACCAAAAACATGACACTTTTAACAATTCATATTGTGCATAAATAAAGGAAAATTAAGGAACATAAATTTTGTGAAATTAAGTTGAGACAACAAGAAAACCATAATCTAATTATTTCTTCCAGCTACCGATCCACTAAGTTACTCCTTTACATAGCATTTTCCAAAGCAAGGACCACAGAATAACAAGCCAACCAGCTAAAGCATACTTTAGCCACCCACAAAAGTTCTAAGAACCGAACACCTTAATAGATTAAAAGAAAAAAGGAGGGGTAAATTAAACTAACCATACCCAATAAAGCAATTTGAGGATGTAGATCAGCAGCTCAACAGAAATACTTATTGGTAGGCAATATGTACCCTCATTAAAAAAAAAAAGAAAAAAGAACAAAAAAAGCACCACCAAACAGCTCTTCAACCTCCTCTTGCAGCACGGGATCCTCCTAAAAGACAAAAATACCAGTCAACAAATTTTGCAAAAGTCCAGCAATGCCTCATGGAAACAATCTTATGCAGCGAGCAACTACTTAGATTCAATCTGACAAAACACATGCCAAAATGGATGAGCAGAAATAATGGTCAATAAAATAAAGTAATAAATCAATCTAGCCATTTAAAGAGTATCATTCTCTCATACAGAAACTTATTCAAAGAAGAGCAAGGAAAAATGCTAAATAAGTAGCAAATCAACCTAGATATTTGAAGAGTATAAATTTTCTCATAAACTTAACAAACTTTACAAAAGATAGACAATGAGGCTATTAATCCCTGAATTTCTCAAGTCCATCACTGAGTACAAATGTGTTACTTTTGTGAGGATCAGAAGGGACCTTTCAGCAATTAAATCTATCACTGAGTATATATGTGTCACTTGAAATTAGAAAGGACATTCTTTCAGCAATTACAAAGTTTAAAATTAGCATCCAGCAAAAACGGCAAATTATGCACTGAAATTAAGTGATGACAAGTAAAACAAACAGAAAAAACATCTGATTAGCAATGGGACTTGAAATACAAGTGTGAAATGCATCTTTCCTTATTAAAGGCCAAAAGAAAATGCAAAATTAAGCAATCTCAATTAATATAACATCCAAAAAGCCCACAGAGGTTAGTATTTTTAAAAGAAGATGCAAAATTAAGCAATCTCAATTAATAATAACATCCAAAAAGAGCCCACAGAGGTTAATATTTTTAGGACTGTTAACCATGTTTAGGACAAATTATCTGCCACTAAATTTACTAATTTATTAGCAGCAAAGCTACACTAGAGTTCAATTACTTTATGCCATTTGCAACTAAGTGCTACTACACTTCTTTTATGATTTTTGAACTTGAAAGATCTAGTTATTCCCAAGATGCAAGATGAAAGGAATTTCTATCAACCAAGATTATGGTCAGGCCACAGAGCAGCACTATCTCCAGGTTAGCTTGTTGCTCAGCAAAATAATAATATTTACATAAGAAAAACAATTCATAAAAGAAAAAATAGTCTTCCTTCATATCTTAGTAACTTAATAGAATGTTTTAGAGAGAAAAACATCAAGATAAGCAAGCAAAGAGAGGAACATCATGATAAACAAGCAAACTTTTTGGAAACGAGAGAAAAAAGGTTATCATTTTCTTTATCCAAAGAATTTATTATCTTTTTTCCTTTTTTTCAGTAAAAATTATTATTTTTGATAATTTAAAGAGCTGATTATGAAAAACTGCTGCCATGCTCCATCCACAAGGTTTTGATGATAGAAACTCTTGTCATTCAACATATTATGACCATCAGTTTGAGTTTTAAAAAAGCAATCAAGACTTAATCAAAGATGACCTATTATGAGTTATTAAAAACTGAAATAAGGGATTAGTACTAATCATATTTCATATATGTGCATTACAAAACAATATGCTTACTCATATTAATATAAGCAACATTATCATGTGCATACATGTACCGGAAACAACTGACTACGGTTGATGAATTCCAAATTTACATATTTCAGCCCGTATCAACCAAGGAACACTGATTTAAAGTGCAACATGTTGCAGAGTATATTGATCAGAAAAGAGAAATTAACCAATAAAACATCAGCGTAGTTGTTTGAATAATTTAAAAAAAGAAAAACTACATCAACCATAAAGAATCAGGGAAATAATGCACATAATTAAGCATTTACCTTTCCTCTTACTAGTACAAGAAGAATTGCCATTGCCATTCATCAAATCATTCCCAGGTCCACAGCTAGACAACTCCTTCATTTCTGAGCTTTGATTTGCCCGGCACTGAATATTATCAAACTCACAACCACTAAACCCTTGCTCATTTAAGGCCATACCTTCCCCACTTTTGCCATCGATTCCTGGATGTAGACAATAAACCTGATCACTGCACTGCATGTTACATGGATTCATAACATAGGCACTATGCAAATTTTGATTTGCCAAGTTCACATCAGGTGCAGATTTCTGATATGGAAAAGATCCTATTTCCCCTTCAATCCTTCCCCTTATATCCACAAGCAAACACTTGAGCCTTGCAACCTCAGCTTCCAAGGCAGCTTGTCCCTGCAGCCTCTTCATCAACTGTTGGTTCAGAGTCCTCAATTTCACAACTTCATCCTCTAAGGATGCAGCCCTTGCCTTCTTTTTCTCCCTATACTTCCGGACTGCCTCTCTATTGCCTAATGGACGTTTCTTTGTCTTTTTCTCTGTCGACTCTGCAGTATCATCAGTACCAGTCTTATCATCTGAAGGTGCAGGTACAATTTTGGTGTGCACATGATAGCAAGTGTGCGTATGGGAATAATCAGGACCAGGAGGGTTACAAGTATGTGTGTGAGTACAAGCATGAGTATCCTTGAGTAGTTCATCAAAGAAACTATCCATGGAGCAAGTACTCGGAACCTCACCCATGTTGGGCCCCAGAAATACTTCTTGGTGAGAGAAATCTAGCTCTCCGTCATCCATTGTAACTAAACAAAGAGAAACAGATAGACCTCAGTGATAATCTGAGTCAAATTCTCGATTCTTGGCCCAAATTATAACCAACTATACTTAAATAAGGAATCGCGCTTTCAGTGCTCATAAGCTGCAATTAGATGATACACAGAAAACGAATCAACAACTCTATCAAAATCCAATGGCAAAGAGACAAAATCACCACAAACTTCTAGCAATCAAGATCACAACCCAGAAACGAAAACCATGATATAAACAGACAACAACTGATAAAACATAAGAAAGGGAATTAATTGATAAGTAAAATCGCTTACCAAGAAAACTAAATGAAAAATCGGAATTAAATGAAAAATTCGATGAAATTATGGTTATGGGGCGAACACAGAGAACAGAATCAAGACAGAATCCACAAAAAGATCATCCCCGGAAACTTGACATTGAAACCCTAGAAAGTATAAGATGGTTTTCAGTAATTAATTTACTAAATTACTTAAAAATTTAAAAAAGAAGAATAATAAATGATATAAACACAAAAAGCTAAGTGAAAATGAGCGTACAAGATAGGAGCAAGTGGCTGATTCTTCCAACGAGACAGATTCCACGAAAAAGAGAGAAGGTTGAAAAGCTATGCCCTTTAGCACAGTGAAGAAGAGACCGCAGTTCCTTGGCTTTCAATTTATAGGTATTTGAGGGACTAACATGTAAATTAAATAATTAGTGATGCCGTAAAATATAATTTACACACCTTCAACTATGGTCCATCTCTCATATATCACCAGACATCTGGTCCTTCATCTTAGCCATCAAATATTTAAATTGATGAAGGTTATTATGCGACGGAGGTTCTATGACCTCTCGTAGTTGCCGAATGCAAGTTTCCTTTCTTCATTGACTATGCAAATGAAGGCGATGGTTGATTTTATCTTATTGAAAAAGCCAAAAAGATATACCTTCTTTGATTTTTTTTTTTTATTATTAAAACCCTAAACTTTTATTTTATTTTTACCAACATTTGGCTTGATTACAGGTGCTAAATTTTAGCTCCATTCAAAAATTCAATCAAATCCATTTATAAGAAAAATGATTCAAATAGATAGTAATCTGTTTATAATTTGGGATATAATCCAATTTCATGTATTTATAATTTGTTTGCCACATTCCGTTTCAGTTAAATCATAAATTTACAGTAATTCTCAAACTCATCCTGCATTCAGATTAAAGTTAAAAAAAAAAGGAAGAACTTGTCTGAAAAGTACCAACCAATAAACTCACAGGCACATGTTTCTAGCTACCGTAAATAGAATAATATCACTTGAAATTGGGACCACAGCCTACAGTATTTGAGATGAGGTTGACTACTCAAGATATTAAGCATATGCACATTTATAATATGAAAAACTCTCAAACCCATTATTGAGTAACAAACAACCCTAAACCCCATTTTTCATTAACAACACACAAACCCAAAAATCGAAATTAACCAACCTGAATGAGTTTTCAGCTTCTCTAGAATGCTTGCTCGACATTTGAGTGTGCATCATTTGATGTGTCTCCTATTTGCCGAATCAAATTTTTGATCGGCTTAGTGTGCGATTTCAAATTGCTTTTCTTTGCTTTAGGGTTTGAAATTAGGATCTTTAGATTTTCTTGGGTTTCGATTCAATATTAACATGCAAATTGTGTAGATTGATTGAACAAAAATATCGATCCCAAGAACTTCAATAGATTGCGATTTTGAAGAAATTTTTTGGAATCGTGTTTGAGAGGAGAGATGGGAGAGAGAACGGAGACGATAGGAAGATAAGGGAAAAAGTAAATTTTTTTTTTACCTACCATGTGAGGATCATGCATGCCAGGTAGGATTTGATGTGGCCAACCATCTTCTGCCATGTGTCCAAATTTGCCATAACATAGTCAACTAATAACAATTTGATCAAATTTGACAGTAATTGATGGTAATTATATAAATCTCACTTTTTTTTTTTTAAATTTGGGGGGCAAAAATCTTTCAAATTAAATATTAGGGATAAAATTACACTTTTTGAAAAATATAGTGACAAAAATGCACATTTGACCTATTTCAAGTAATGTGACTTTTGAATATGGAATTTCAACTTCGAAAGCTATCTTCTTGCTTTTTTTTATAGAGAAGCGTTTTATCATTGGACTTAATCCCTTAAACCAAAGAAGTCTTAAATTCTATACTGTCTACACTTATCACAGGCCAAATTGACATGTAATTGCCACATCAATATTTTCCCTTTTTTTCATGTGCTTATGTGGCATTTGCTAATGTGTCGATTGAATTTGTAATAGATTTATACAGCGTGTTGGGATAGCATCTTTTATAAACTTTGTGTTCTACGTATCATTTTACGGCATTTAAAATTTGTTTTTCGATAATTTTCTCTTGAGCTGCAAAGAATTGATAGTCAAATTTTTTTTCTTTTTTACAAAGATATTGTTGTGACTAATCCAATATAAAAAAAGTATTTTTTATTAATAATCACATTAATTTCTTGTTGAATCATTTTGCTAGGGATGGAAAGTGCTTTATAAGAAAAAAGATTTGAAAACAAATTCATGTTATTACTGATGACGGGTAAAATGCACAGCAAGTTTTTTGCGATCACCTGCAAAAATAGATAGAAGACCGGTGAATTTTCGATAACGGAGTATCCGACGATCAAGTTAGGATTTATGTGTAAAAGAGCAAGAGTTCTCAAGCAAAAGATCAAGTAAGTCTTTTATACCTGTTTTTTCTCTTTTTATATGAGGAATCAGCATATTTACAGCCAATAATGGGAAATTTCCAGTTATTTTCGGCCACTAATCCATTTTCGGCGATTCTCGGGAGAAACATGGGTTAGTGGTAACTGTTTGCACATCGTGGAGGAGCTATTTCTGGAACATGTTCTTAACCAAGCTGTTGTCTGGCTAGAGATCCTGAGTGGCTCGAACCTTTGGTCAGTTTAGGGAGCCCTCATGGAGCTATGTACTTGGTTAGGATTGGACCATTGAGCCGGTCTATGAGTTCGATTGTTATCATAAGTCTCCCCTCCCAGTTGGCAACATTTATGTCAGTGATTGGCAGAAGAGTGGTTAATGGACATGTTTACTATTGTGAGATCGGAGCTCGCGGTGACTGGGCTTAACGAGCTGGTTACACTGATTTAAGTTCGAAATGCCTACTAAGATCTACCTTAAAGTTCAGTAGCAAAAGTTCGTGTAAAACCGAATCGTTTTAGGGCAGGGGAGACCGGCCCTTAACTCTACTTGGTCATCTGCGAGTTAGTGAGAAGACATCAGCTTTGACATGGGCCCATTTATTGGGAGTCATTATGGCTTCCTGTTTTACCGTGCATAATGGCTGGAGCGCTTCGGTTACCATGGATCGCCATTAATGCGCTATCCCACGCTCGGATTTGTTGCCACGTGTACGGTCCGAATCCATCTTTGCTTTCCTATATAAACCATCTCCTGATCTCCATTTCCCTTTCGCTTTTCACTTTCTTGATTTTCATTCTGTCCCTTCTTTCCTCTGCATTCATCATCTTTGCATCTATTGTTTGGAACTTTAAAGTTTTTGTTCTTCTCTTCGCATCTTCCTTCTGCTTTCGCCCATATTCATCAGGTTTGTCCTCCATCTCCTCTCTTCTTCCTTCCTTCTTTCCTTTCTTTCTCTTTTGTTTAACTCTTTCGTCATGAGCTCGAAAACTACTTCGAGTGGAGGAGTGGGGGACAGTGGAAATGCCCCCATCGGTAGCGCTTCTGGTATGAGCAGGGATTCGACTTCGAAAGAAGGAAGCCGGCCCTTCAAATTCGGCCAATCTGTTACCTCCTCCAAAAAGAAGGCTCCACGCCAATTGTCGAGAGTGGGGAGTACAAGTTCAACAATCAAGGAGGAGGAGTTTGGTTCCCTCCTAGCCCAACTGAGCTCTGAATCAGACTACTTTGCCAGCAAACCTAGCACCTCACAAAGGGCGAACACGGAGTTCGCTAACAAAAGGAAGACTGTAATTTATGAGGCGCAGCTGGAGGCTGGCGTCCGTCTACCTCTAACTAGTTTTGAAGTGAGCGTGTTACGGTACTTCAACATGGCCATAGGACAGCTTCATCCCAATGCCTGATGGACTCTTACCGCACTTCAGATTTGGGCGGTGGAATAGGATATAGAATTAACACTAAACCTGTTTCAAGCAACCCATGTGGTCGGTCTTCGACCTAAAATCGAAGACCACAATTACATAAAGGCTCGGCCAGGCTATAGAGTTTTTTTTGGGAACCTGGAGTCCCTGAAGAAGTGGAAAGACCATTATTTTTTGGTGGGTTCGAGCTGATTTTCAAGTTCGGACAACTTGGGGGAGGTTTGTGAATCGGAATGATAGCAACTTGTGGCTATCAGATGCGGAGGAGCTCATCCTTGCCCGCTGAAGGGAACTGGCCATGGATAAATAGGACTTGAGGAATCTATTAGATCCCATAGCTTGGGGCCACTTCATCGAAAAAGAAAAGGTAACATATTATATTCCTTTGCTTAATGATACTGATTTTCTGTTTTAATTTGTTTTCTCCTTGCAGTTATGAGGAAGATGAGTCGAGTTACTGAGATCATGAGGGCAAAAAGACAAAAACTCGCTAAAGTTTCTTCAAGCATGCCTTTTGCCATTGAGGAAGTGGTGGCGACTCCCACTCCCCCAGCTCAGCCAGTGCCTACAGTTGCTGGGACTTCGATTCTCGAGACCGAGCTTGCTTCGCCAGTTGAGCCCTAAGGCTAGACCGAGAAGGAACCGAAAGATCTTTGCTCGCTGCTCAAGGAGATCCATGAATTTTGGGAAGTATAGGGGGACAAATATTCCTCTAGTGACCCGGACTTCAGCACGTTCGTGCATGTTACCTTTTGCGTGCCAAATGAAGTTGGTTCTTTCACCTCGTTGAGCTATGAAAACTTGGCCAATCGTTTGAAGAGGCACCAAATCCAGGTAAGTAGTTTGGATTATTGTGGTTGACGATGTAATGGCCTCAACATCGAGTCAACCATGAACGGTACTTTTCGATAGTGAATAGTATTTTTCGGAGCCGAACGAACACTCGAAAGTCAAAAATATTTTATTGGACCATTAGAAAGTAATGGTCATGGTGAGCTCGGGGTTGAAATTTGAAGTAAAATTGAGATTAAATGAGCCTCCAAAGGTCAAAAATACAAAAAAAAAATAGCGAATCAATTTTTCTAGTAGGGAAGGAGACTTGGATTAAGTGATGAAATTATTTCTGATGTGATAAAAGTGATGAAATTATTTTTGAAATAATTTTAAGTGAGAAAGAGAGAGAAATTGGATTGAGCTCTATAAGGCCTAAATTGGGCCTTAGAGATAAATTGGGCTAAGCCCATTAGTTAAGCCCAATTTTGAGCCCATTGAGAGGCTATATAAAGGCTAAAAATCTGAAGATTTTTCCAGAATTCACCAGCTTTTCTCTTGTTCTCTAAGTGGTCGAACCTCCCTTCTCCATTCTCTTCCTTTGATTTCTCTTTAATTCTCTTCAAATCTCTCATAATTTTCAACATAAAAGATGAAATTCTATCTCTCTAGGTCACCCTAGTGACCTCAATCAAATGATTTGAGCAAAAAAGGCAAAAAATCTAGTTGAGAAAGAAAAAGAGGTAAGATAGAATTTAAAAAATTAATTGATTTTAATTGGTTGTTTAGTGTTTTCTCATAGTTTTTGAGATGTAGAACCTAATTATGAGCTTAAATTTTGTATATGAGGATGAAAAATTAAGGTTAGAAAAGCTTGTTTGGCCGGCCATGAATGGTGAGGAAGAGAAAGGCAAGTTTGCAAAGGGAAGAACAAGGAAAAAGAGGTTTTAGGCACCCTTGAATAAGGAAAAATAGTAAGTGACTACAAAATCCTTTGATTTTCCTTTTATTGTGAATTAATTCCATTTATGTAACTAGGTTAAAAATTGTTAAAGTTGTTAATTGATAAAATTTTATTAGGATAATTGAAATTAAACTATAGAAGAGATGAAATAAAAGCTAAATGGGAAGAAAGAAAAATATTTTGGGTGGATTGATGTGTTGGCCGAATTGTTTAGTAAGGAAAAAAGATGAGATTTTTGCATGAAAATAACATATATTAGCCTAAATTAATTATAGAAATGATAAATAGTGTCCATAAATTTTCATTGAAATATGGGAATTTATTTTAAAATTTTAAAGACTATGTAATATATGAGTTTATAGTGAAAGTTATGAAATATTGTGAAATAATGGATTATTTTAGTGAAAAATGATAGTAAATAATCAATAATACATGAATAAATTTTATTGAAATTATTAGAATTTTATTGAAGAATAAATGTGAATATGTATAAAAGAAAATATTGAAGTAGTAATGAATAGTTGCATAAAAATGTGAAAGAAAGTGAATTAATATGAAATTAATTCACAGTTAATGAAAAAATAAATAAAAAGTCAATCGATGAACTTTTCAGAATAGTTGTTAAGCTATGAAAATAATAAGAATAATGAATTATTGGTAAATAATTCATAAAATGAGTAAAAATGACAGAAATCGTAAAATAATGTGTATATGAATTTTCATGAAATTTATATGCTTTACTAAAATATTCTTGAAATAAAATATTGATTATGTTTAATTAAAAATATTGAATTATTAAGAATTAATTCAATAAATAAGTGCATGATGACAAACTAATGTGAAGTAAATTACTTCAGTATAAAAAGAAATGAAAAAGTTAATTTATGCATTTTCCAAAAATAAAATAATGAATTATATCAATATAATTCATAATTGTTCAAAAAGTTATAAAATAAACGTTTGACTAATTTAACAAAATAAATTAATCCATAAAAAGTATTCAAAGAGTGAATTATTATAAAATAGTTTAACAACAGTTGGCATATTCGAATGACAAATATTTCAGACAGAAAAAGAAAAATCGTCAAAAAGTTAATCACTGAATTATTAAGAGATAATGTACAGAAGATTACATAAAAAGAATAAAAAAATTGTAAATTATAATGCTATAATTCATAAAGGATATAAAAGACTAACAAGTCTCAAGTGACCGATAATTTATACCGATTCAAAGAAAAGAATTTGCAACTGTCTATACTTGAAAAGTATTTTAAAAGTCATATCAAAAGATTAGAAAGTGACTAAATAATCAAAAGTACTAAAACGAGTACGATTGACGAAAATATATTGTTTAAGAAAAAAAAGAAGGTGAAAGACTCTGACAGTCTGAAAAGTATTATGAAAATAATTGATTGATTTTGCCCTTAGCAATAGTCAGGTAGTAATAGTCTTGTATATGATATAAATGGCTAGCCATAGGAACACCTTATACCGCGGTGCAAGTCATGACGACTTGCTATGTTATGAACTGGGTCTCTGATCACCATGGCATTCTCTGTCTCTATTCTCTGCTCTGTGAGAAATGGTCCCTTGGGGATCATTTCTCTCTCTGTTGTGGCCCTGTGGGGTTCATGTCCCGTGTATCCTTACTGAGAGTCCTATCATATTGCATTAGGGGCATATTGAAAAGAATAAATCAGAATTTGTAAAAGTTTTGAATAAAAGAACTTACTTGGATGAATTAAAAAGTTCCAGGGTAAAAATGTAAGTTTTTACAAAAATTGAAATTAATAAGCAATTATGGAAAGAGATTATTTTATAAGGTAAAATAGTAATTTAATGATTAAATAGCCCAAAAATATGCTTCTGTAAAAGAAAAGTGATCAGTTCATAATTAGAAATTATGGATTAAATTAATAATACGTTATATGAAAAAAATTCAAACAAAATCTGATCTAAACTTTTGTAAGCCAAAAGTTATCTGAAGGTAAAAATAAGTAAATAGATGACAATTCTGTAATTAGAAATGGAAAGTGCCAAGTTTACTATAAATAGGTAAAAGAACCTTTATATATAAAAAAAGGAAGGAATTAAAGATTTATTTGCAAAATATTTTTAATTAAGTACATCACTTTGCATTAAATGTTAAAAACTTTGATAATTGAAATTTGACAAGTAGTTTGAAAAGTCCAAGTAAAATGAAAGAATAAATAACGAAATTGGAATTTTTGGCTATAAAAAGAATAATGTTGCAATTAATGAAGATATAAAGCACGCATTGAAAATCTGCCATTACCGTGGCAATTACTTTTGTAAATCATTTCATCAAAATAAGATTGTACCGAAATAATTAAATAGAGAATTTTATTTGTAAAGTCAAGTCATACTTAAAAGTTAAGTAAAAGTAAAAATAAGAAAACAAAAATGTCAATTTTTATCATTGAATGGCAAAAAGAGAATATTCTGAATTTAGTGAAAAGTTTAAATCAAAGTAAAAAGTTTACCAAAGTGTTGGTAATGATCTGAAAAGTCTGTGAAAATGATTAAAAGTAACTTTTGATAAGACAACGTAATAAATTGCATAAATATGATAATTATGCTTAATTTGGAAATTCTAGGATTGGTAGTCACCACTGAGCATATCTAGTGCTCAGCACATAGTTTTTACTGCGTGTAGGTTCTGAAGATAAGCTAGAGCATAGTACATAGCGGAGTGAAGCTTGAAGAAAAGTATTGTCTAGACTTTTAAGTATTTTTGGCATGTATATACTCAGCTAAGGATAGTAAGACTCGACTGTATTTTGAATTATTATTTTATTAATGGTAATTTTTATTATGTCAATAAATGTTTATGATTGGTATGTAATTTATGGAATGTTATGTATCTGTTGAATATGATAAATTATTGTGCCTCTTGGAGGCTGTGTATTATTTGTTTTTCAGGGGGTCGTTAAGTGAGTAGCCGTTATGCTGCCCAAATTTTCAATGACTTGTGTTTGCATAAGTTGGTTATTAGTGTAAGAAAAAAAATTCAGCCAAATCGTATAAGTTCATATCGGAGTGAACTATTCCGTTAAGGTTTCATTAAGGGTGTTACAGACGATTTTTGTGGTTTTCATTCTCCAACTGTTGCTTGACTTTTATGTGTTTGGCAGGGGTCCCAGCTGCTTGGTGCTACGATTGTGAAGATGAATGATCTTATAGCTAAACACCGGCGTGCTGACTCGAACTTCGAGGCTCTTCGGTAAAAAATGGATGAAGCCGAGGAGAAAGCTCGAAGAGCTCTAAAACAAGCCGAAGAGGCTATTTGGAAGGCAGTTGAACTGAAGGCTGCCTTAGGCCAAGAGAAGGAGTCCAATTCCTCCCTCCGAGCTAAAGTTGAACAGCTAAAACTTAAGAAGGCTGAATGGGAGAAACGAGAGGCCGAGCGGGATGAGAAGGAGGCTGAGGCGCTAGCTGAGAAGTGTATAGCATTTAGTGCCAAAATTTCGTCAGTTGTAAGGGGGAAATACCCCGGACTAGATCCGTATTTTCTGGATGATGTTTATCCAGATGAAGACTAGATCCTTGTAACCGAGTAGTTAAATCAATGAAAATTTAAACTTTTGTTTTCATTTTATTCCAAGTCTTGAATTTTTGTTTGACATATTTTTCCAAGAACATACGAAAAAATAGTACTTTCGTGTGTGGCGAGGTGAGTGCCCGAAAGCTTAACCGAACCGCCTCTGATTTTAAAATCGAGTTTAATATATTGGGAAGAAAAACATTCCAGCAAAGGCTCAGAAAATGCCGAACTTTGTTTTGCTGGAGTACGATTTAGTCGAAACACTTAGAGTGGATTAAGGGAGGTCAGTCGGACAATGTATCACCTACTAACATTTTGGCGGCGTTTGCTGAACTCTTCTTTGAACAAGAGTTCATTAAGGTGTGAATTCCTTAGTCGGTTATGAAGTTGATATATGCAGGACACTTCTCCATAGGCTTTGTTAGTTTACCAGTTTTGCAAGTTGTGCAGTGGTACGCACCGAACTCGCTTGAATGATGGTACGATCCTGGTGATGGTGCCCAATACTTAACCATAGGCGTAGTTAGACCTCAAAGTTAGCAAGCTTTGTGGCAGGGTGTGCCGATCTTAACTTAACTTAGATGATCGAACATTTTTAGCATTAATGCCGAGACCCTAGCCATAGGTTTAGTTAGCTTTATATATTAGCAAATTTTACGGTGAAGTGTACCGGGCTTACTTAAATAATCGAGCAATATTGGCGATGATGCCGAGCCTTGAGATGTAGGCGTAGTTAGCCTCATATGTTAGTAAGTTTTGCGACGAAGTATGCCTGAACTTACTTAAATGATCAGGCATTTTTGGCGATGAAGCTAAGCCCTTATACGTAGGCGTAGTTAGCCTGATATATTGGTAAATTTTATGGCGAAGTGTGCCGAACTTACTTAAATGATCGAGCTTTTTTGGTGAAGATGCCTAGCCTTGAGACATAGGCGTAGTTAGCCTCATATGTTAGTAAGTTTTGCCACGAAGTATGCCTGAACTTACTTAAATGACCGGGCTTTTTGGCGATGAAGCCAAGCCCTTAGACGTAGGCGTAGGTAGCCTAATATATTAGTATGTTTTACGGTGAAGTGTGCCGACCTTACTTAAATGACCGGACGTTTTTGGCGATGAAGTCGAGCCCTTAAACGTAGGCGTAGTTAGCCTAATATATTAGTAAGTTTTACAACGAAGTGTGCTGAACTTACTTAAATAACCGGGCATTTTTGGCGATGAAGCTGAGCCTTAGACATAGGCGTAGTTAGCCATACATGTTCGTAAGTTTTGCGGCGAAGTGTGCTGAACTTACTTAAATGATCGAGCGATTTTGACGATAATGTCGAGCCCTTAGACATATCCTTGATATAAATTTGTTAAGTACTTTGAATAGAGTATGTCATTCATTAAACTTCCGTCCAGCAGGCAGAAACATCTGCAAGACTTGCATTTAGGCCATAATATCATGGGGATAACTTGCAATAAAAATGAGGAAACAATGATAATGATGAACAAAAATTAAAGATGATTAAAATGAGAATCAATACAAGTTATGGCGTAAAGAGTGCCGAGCTATTGATAGTATGGTTTGAGGTTAAGTCCGTTCCAAGAGTGCGGAAGCCATTTGCTTGAGAAATCTTCTAGCCTCTATGCTCCGTTTTGGCTTACTTCCCGGATAATATATGGCCCTTCCCAGTTGGGATCCAGCTTGACTACTCCTACTATCATTTGAGTAAACAACACCTTTTGAGTACCAACTGTCTGACCCGAAAAGACTTTGGCTTGATCCTGCGGTCGTGGTAGGCCACCATGCACTGCTTGTATGCTGTGGACCGTATTTGATCAAGCTCCCTGCTTTCCTCGAGCCGATCTAAGTTATATAAGAGACTGGTGCTGCTCTCTGCATTAGGAGAAGATGTTCGGATACCTCGTACTCTTATCTCGTAGGGAATGACCGCTTCAGTACCATATGTAAGTGCGAAGGGTGTTAACCCTGTTGCTGCACAAGGTGATGTCCGGTACACCCATAACAAATTGTTAAGTTCTTCAATCTATAAGCCTTTGGCATTTTCAAGCCACCTCTTGAGTTTGGATAAGATAGTTTTGTTTGTCACTTCAGTCATTTTGTTGGATTGCGAATGATAGACTGAAGTGAAGTTTAACTGGATCTTCAGCTCTGAGCATAAGTTCTTGAAAACCTGACAATCAAATTATTTGCCATTGTCAGTTATAATTACATGGGGGGCACCGAACCTTGTGATAATGTTCTTCTTCAGGAACTTAATGACGTTCGCCAGTGTGATGGTTGAAAGTGTCTCGGCTTTCACCCACTTGGTAAAGTGGTCCACTACCACTACCAAGAACCGCCATTGTCTTTTTGCTCAAGGGAAGGGGCCCAGTATGTTAACCCCCCATTGGGAAAAAGGCCACGGGCTATGGATCGACTTCTGCTTATCCGAGCTCTGATGTGGAATGTTGGCAAACCTTTGGCATTTGTCGCACCTTTGTACTAGAGCTTTTGCATCAGCCTCCATGGTTGGCCAATAATATTCCTATAAGAGAGCTTTTCAAGCTATGGCCTGTGCACCTTTATGAGCTCCGCAGATGCCTTCGTGAATCTCTCTAAGGATATAATCCCCTTCATCATTGCTCACACATAAAGCCCATGGATTGGAGAAAGATCGCCTATAAAACTTGTCATCCATAACGGCATATAAGCTCGCTTTTTGAGCTATCTTTCGAGCTTGGGCTTGTTCATCTAGTAGAGTTTCGGACATCAAGTATTGATAAATAGGTAAGTGCCAATCCTCCATTGGCTCCTATACTTGAACCTGAAAAGTTTCATAGGTTGGGTGTGAAATGGTGATGGAAATAATGTCTGTATTATTGATCGGACTGTTGAGACTAGCTTTTTTTTCAAGAATATCTGCCTCCATATTTTTCGTCCGGGGTATCTGAGTGATCGACCAAGCTCCCCCATTTTTCCTCCAACCTGGCTAACAAGGCAGAAGTTAGCTCTTTGTAGCGAATCATGGAACGATCTTTGGCTTCAAAGTTTCCTTTCAGTTGACTGACCACCAGTTGGGAATCTACGAATATCTCTAAGATGTCCAGTTTTGCTTCTATTGCCAATTACAACCCGTAGCATAGGGCTTCATATTTTGCTACATTGTTAGAGGCTGGAAAGGTCAGGCATGCCATAGCTCGGATTCGAACTACCACCGGGCTCAGCAGAAATACTCCGGCCCTCGCACTATCTGAACTTGAGGCCCCACCAACATACAACTTTCATGATACTTTCGTCGGCTTGAAAACTAGTTCATGTAGCTTAACCATAAAGTCTGCCATTATTTGTGCCTTCATGGATGTCCGTGGCTCATACCGAACATCAAATTCCCCCAGGCGAGCGACCCACTCTGTCAATTGGCCCGAGCATTCTGGCCTCTATAACACCTTTCTCAAGTTTGAGTTTGTACGTACTGCAATCGTGTGCGCCTGAAAGTACGGACGGAGCTTAATCGTTGTTGTGATGAGTGCAAGGGCCAGCTGCTCTAAGATTGGATAATTGAGTTTGGATCCCTGAATTACTTTGTTAGTGTAGTAAATGGGAAATTGTTAGCCCTCCTCTTCTCTGACTAGGACCGAACCTACCACGCCCCCGAGAAAGATAAGTAGATGTACAACACCTTACCAGCCAGTGGCCTACTGAGCAGTGGTAGCATTAAGAGAAACTGCTTTAAGTCCTGGAATGCTTGTTGGCATTTTTCTGTCCATGTAAATTTTTTGAGGTTTCTGATTGCTCGGTAGAATGGCAGGCATCGTTTGGCCGAGCAAGATATAAATCTGCCCAAAGCTGTGCTCATTCCATTTAATCTTTGAACTTCCCAGACTATTTTAGGCAGATCCATGGTCACAATTGCCTTGATTTTCTCTGGATTTGCCTTGATCCCCTGTTTCAATATCATAAAGCCAAGGAACTTTCCAGATTGCACCCCGAAGGCACATTTTTCAGGGTTCAGCTTCAAGCTCAAATCCCGGAGTCTTTGAAATGTCTCCTTCAATTCGATACACATACCTGCTGTGGTTTGGCTCTTGATGATCATATCATCCACATAAATCTCCATATTTCTCCTTAACTATTCGACGAATAGTTGATTCATTAGCCTTTGGTAAGTTGCCCCTGTGTTGTTCAATCTGAAGGGCATGACCTGATAACAAAAAGTTCCTCTATAAATGATGAACGCTGTTTTCTCTTCGTCTGATGGGGCCATTGAAATTTGATGGTAGCCCGCTGAGGCATCGAGGAAGGCATACTCTTCGAATCCTTTCGTGGAATCCTTCAGCATATCAATGTTCGGTAGCGAATAGCAGTCATTCGGGCATATTTTTGTTTAGATTAGTGAAATCAACACACATTTTCCATCTGCCACTGCTCTTCCTGACAAGTACCATGTTTTCTAGCCAATCTGAATAGAATATCTCCCTGATGAAATCGCTTTTCAATAGAGTTACGGTCTCCTACTCGATGGCCAACTGTCTCTTGGGGGCATGATTTTTCTTCTTATGCTTTATTGGCTTGCATTCTGGCCAAACATTCAGCGAGTGAACTATTAAGTCCTTTTTGACCCCTTGGATGTTTGAGGTTTGCTAGACAAAAACATCGATGAACTCCCGCAGTGTTGAGATTAGAGCTTCCTTCTCCGCCCCAGTCTTTCCAGCCGATATCTGAACATTCTTCCTCGGCTCTAGTTCAACTACTTGTAATACTTCGGCCAGTTCTGCCCTTCATTCCTCTTTCTCTGGTACATCCATTGTATCCAAGGACAAGCCCTGATTGACCCCTCTGAGCATGGTCAAGTACGTTTCTCGAGCAGTCTTATGATTTCCTCTCAAAATGGTGACTCCATCATCTGTTGGGATTTTGAGCACAAGATTTTTCATGGAGACATAGGCATCCACCTCAGATAGTAGAGGTTGGCCGAATATCACATTGTAAGACAATGGAATATCGACCACCATGAAATCTGCTCGGTGAGCACATACCACCGAATCATTTTCGAGCTGTACAGATAGAGTTGCTAGACCTTCTATCCAGACAGGCCTTTCGGACAAACCAATGAGAGGGACGTTGACTTCCTCAAGTCTATGGTCGGACATCCCCAATGCTCTGTATGCTTGAGCCGTTATGAGATTGACCGCATTTTCTATGTCGACCAATATTCGCTGGATCAAGAAGTCTTGAATGACTGCTTCAACAACTAAAGCATCTGTGTGTGGGTGCCTAACATATGCCCCATCCGTCGCTAAAAACTGAATCGTATTTGTGGCCGAGCTCGTCACTTGCCTGACAGACAAGACCTCATTGGCCTTCCTCTTTCGGGAATGATCCCACTGCTCGCCCCTGACAATTGCATGAATGACCCCCACGGGCGCTCGCCTGTCACTATTGGCTCTGTTTCTATTCGATTGGGGAGAAGGCACCTCTGTCTCTTCCCTCTCTCATCCGGCTTGGCGAACCGAGTTAGGGTACCTTTTCAAACCAGATGTTTAATCTCCCATTTGAGTTACCTACAATCCTCGGTCTCATGGCCTTTATCTCGATGAAAAGCACATTAAAGGCCTTGATCCCTGTTCGGGTCTTCCCTTATGGGTCTCGGCCAATTAACTTGTCCATTCTATTTTAGCCAATCTAGTATCTGTTCACGATAGGCGGTTAGGGGTGTGAATCTTTCATCTCTTCGATTGTCCGAGCGGGGAGTAGTAATTACATATGATCGGTTATTTCAGTTGCCTCCCCGATATTTCTTTGGGTCTGTCTTGCTGGGATTTCCCCCTTCTCGAGTTGCTCTTGCACTTTCACTTGCTTCCTTCTCAGCTACCCATGTTCTATGGGAGGCGTGGCGAAGATGCCGAGCCTCATCCATGCAGATGTATTTGTGTGCTCGTGACATGAGCTTGGTAAAATCGTTTGGGGGTTTCTTGCTTAAGGAGTCGCTGAAATCCTGACACCTCGTATTTTGGATAAAGGCGTTAATGGCAACCTCTAGGTTCAGATTCTGTATGTCCATGGCCACATCATTAAACTTTTCCACATAGGCCCGCAGTGACTCGTCCTTTTCTTGTTGCATGAGGTTTAAGTTGGCAGACACCTTGTTCGAGCGAATGATGGCCACAAACTTTGCGACAAACATGTCACTAAACTGCTCGAAATTCTCAATGCAATGCGATCGCAAGTTTCATAACTAGATCTGGGCTGAGTTTGCCAAGATTTGGGGGAAAATCTTGCACAAAGCGGAGTCATCAGTTGTGAGCACTAGCATAGTGTGTTGGAACTGGTCAATATGAGTTTGGGGATTGGTGTTGCCACTATAGGTTTTGAGGTGAGGAAGGCGAATATTGAGAAATAGAGCAGCTAGTATTTTCCGAGAGAGGGGCGATCGAAAACTGCCTTGGTACTGCAAGGTAGTCTGATTTTGTTGCCTTTGGATTCGGTCGTCTAAGAGGCGGTTAAATTGTTCGATAGTCAGGACGATGGTGGAGTTGGGATTTTGGGGTAAGGCTGGTGAGTAGGGTTCCCGAGCTGGAGGCTGCGAAGCCCGAGGCAAGTTGGTGCTTTGCGGGGGTAAGGGATGGGATTGAGCTTGAGCGACGATGGCTGATAGTGCGGCAATGAGGGATTAAGCAGTTGAGAGGTAATGCTAGGAGTAATATTTGGGATTGCCATGGCCGGGGAAGCAAAGATAGTGTCGTTGCGTTGAGGGAGAAACTATAGTATTCCAGGCGGGGTGGGGTTGGATGTTTGGTTTTCCTGTTGGGAGGTGTTTAGGTTGAGGTCTGGGAAAAGGTCCATGTTCCACGCTCACCACACCAAATGATGACGGATAAAATGCACAGCAAGTTCTTTGCGATCACCTGTAAAAATAGATAGAAGACCGATGGGTTTCCAACAAAGGAGCCTCCAACGGTCAAGTTAGGATTTCCGTGTAAAAGAGTAAGAGTTCTCAAGCAAAAGATTAAGTAAGTCTTTCATACCTGTTTTTCCTCTTTTTATAGGAGGAACTAGCAAATTTACAGCAGATGATGGGGAAATTTTCCGTTATTTTCGGTTACTAACCCATTTTTGGTGATTTTCGAGAAAAACATAGGTTAGTGGTAATTGTTTGCACATCGTGGAGGAGCTGTTTCCGAAATACATTCTTAATCGAGTTGTTGTCCGGTTAGAGATCCTGAGTGGCTCGAACCTTTGGTTGGTTTAGGGAGCCCTCGTGGAGCTATGTACTCAGTTAGGACTGAATCATTGAGTCGGTCTATAAGTTCGATTGTTATCAATTACAAAGTAAAAACCCAATTTATTTTCACAATAAGATGTCACAGTTAGAGTTTGTACCAAGCTTGGAACTTGATACCTTTGACCCTTTCACTAACTTTTGAGATGGACCAACTACAAATTTACTGGTACAAAATCCCTTACCATGGGGGAATATACAAACACAAAAACATACAAATCTCTCTCTCCCTTCACCTATAATAAAAGTGCACTGAATTTGCAAGAGCTTAGATGGAGGCTATATGGTAAAGCTGCGTCTTTTTTTGACTAAGCAGTCAACGGAAACAACTATTTTTTTTTTCGCTGTACAAAGGAGCTACATGCTCCAAACTGGGCTGCAAAACAACGTAGTAAAAAGGCACTCAACAGAATCATGTTAAACTAATTGAAACTTGATGATCGGCTCCACCTTTCTTTAAAGTAATTCTCCATTGACACAATACTACTACGTGATGTTGAATCGTCATCCAGGTCAATCATTGCCCAATTCAACCGCAACTCTGCTTCAGAATTTGAATAAACTTCATCAGTATCATCTTGGTTGTCAACATTTACCCACATCTCTGCATCTTCGTCTCCTCTTAAGACCTTCAATATCTGTCCAAACAAAAACAACAATAATGTTAACAAAATCTTACCAATTTATATATTATTATAATAAGTGATAAAATATTAATCCAGAAATTAAAGTAATGAAAAGCTAATTTGCCTCAAAATTAAGTATTTTGACTCAAACTATTATGAAATTTAATTTTTTTATTTTTTATTTTAATTTGTATATCATTATAATAAGTGATGAAATATTTATCCAGAAATTAAAGTAATGAAAATCTAATTTGCTTCATTATAATAAGTGATAAAATATTAATCCAGAAATTAATATTCCTTTAATTCCAAAATAATAGTTAACATTACATTTATTTAAGATTTTTTATAGTTTTATAACATATTTTTTCTCACTATTTACATATTTTATCACTTTTTCATAATATTAAGTAGTAATAGCATTAACAGTAATTAAGTATTTTGACTCAAACTAATACGAAATTTAATTTTTTTATTTTTTATTTTAATTTATATATCATTATAATAAGTGATGAAATATTTATCCAGAAATTAAAGTAATGAAAGGCTAATTTGCTTCATTATAATAAGTGATAAAAAATTAATCCAGAAATTAATACTCCTTTAATTCCAAAATAATAGTTAACATTACATTTATTTAAGGTTTTTATAGTTTTATAACATATTTTTCCTCACTATTTATATATTTTATCATTTTTTCATAATATTAAGTAGTAATAGCATTAAGAGTACTCCTTTTGGAAATGAAAACTGCATTTTAATTAAAATAAAAAAGCTTATGATTTTTTTTCATAATAATTACTGATTTGGATCATAACTGGATTCAACTTATTTATAATTTATAAAATTTTATTCAATTTTTAACCCATTAGGATGTAACCTTTTATGACCAAACTGATTAAGAATTTATAATGGCTATAGGTTCAACAATTAATTTCTAGCTGTCAATTAAATTAATGTTTGCTGTTACAGTGAGAAGTTAATTATTCTCCACATATATTCCCTAAATCAGAATTTCTTCAGTGTCACGCACAAGAATATATTTGTTTTATTTTTTCTTCTTTTTTTTTCTTTTTTTTATTTCCTTTAATTGTTTTATTTAATTTTTTGGTGGTTATCTTTGGTCTTATTCTTCACCGTCCATCTGGAATCCATACTTTGGAAAGACGAATATGAATTACACTTACATATTAGCTGTATATATCTTTGCTCTACCGGAGAGGAAAAGAAATAAAATGGAATACATATACATTAATATAATAGATTATAATAATAGGGAAATATATGGATAGAATGGAATAAATGAATATTAAAATTAGAAAAATCAAATCCGTGGAATCATAATTCTTCATTGTTTCATGAAAATTAATATGCTTATTCGCTTTTTTTTATTATTATTATTATTATTATTATTATTATTATTATTATTATTATTATTATTATTATTATTATTATTATCTTTTTAAAATTAAAAAAAAAGAAAAAAAGTACTCGATAACACTTTTTTCTATTTAAAATAAATAATCTACATGTTTCATATGTGAAATCGTATTTTCGAGAAACAATATTTTACTGATTAAAATTTGATTTTTAAGTTTGAAGATTCCAAAATGATTCCATTGAAATGATAAGTTTAAGAAAATTAAACTTCTTAATATGAATCAGTTCATTAATTAATTAAAACCCAGCAAAAGGACAACAAAAACTCTATGCAATAAATATATTAGGTATATTCCATTCGGATATGTTTCATATTTCACTTTAACATTAAAACTTTTAATATGATATACTAAGCACATAAAATTATCAATTTTATAAATAATAAATATAAGTTTCATGATATTAATTTTTTTTTTATGATAATGCTAGTCTCAATGTGCAGATATTTATTGGAGAATAAAGTAATAAAAGGCTATTTCAAATATGTATAATTTTTTTATGGGAGATTTTTTAATGTATTTTTTTTAAAATATTATTTTGTTAGTATATTTTTTTAATATAATTTTGATTAGTATTTATTATAGACATAATATAATAAATTTATGTATATTATTTTAATTTTAGTTATTTTAAATGAATTTATTTTGTTGAATATAAATTAATTTAATTTATGGATCCATATAAATTAAAAGTCCAATAAAAAATAAGCATATATTGATCCATAATCGATTGAACAGAACCGAACCGACCAAAATTAATTCGATTCTAAAAATTTGATTTTCGGTTCGATTTTTTTAATTTAAAAAGTTCGATTTTTGATTTATTCGGTTCGGTCCAAAATCGAACCGAACCGATCATTTGCACAGCCTTATTCATGTTATTACAAAGTAAAAACGCAATGTGACAGTTAGAGTTTGTACCAAGCTTGGAACTTGATACCTTTGATCCTTTCACTAACTTTTGAGATGGACCAACTACAAATTTACTGGTACAAAATCCCTCACCATGGGGGAATATACAAACACAAAAACATACAAATCTCTCTCTCCCTTCACCTATAATAAAAGTGCACTGAATTTTGCAAGAGCTTAGATGGAGGCTATATGGTAAAGCTGCATCTTTTTTTGATTAAGCAGTCAACGGAAACGACTTTCTTTTTTTTTTTCGCTGTACAAAGGAGCTACATGCTCCAAACTGGGCTGCAAAACAACGTAGGAAAAAGGCACTCAACAGACAATCATGTTAAACTAATTGAAACTTGATGATCGGCTCCACCTTTCTTTAAAATAATTCTCCATTGACACAATACTACTACGTGATGTTGAATCGTCATCCAGGTCAATCATTGCCCAATTCAACCGCAACTCTGCTTCACAATTTGAATAAACTTCATCAATATCATCTTGGTTGTCAACATTTACCCACATCTCTGCATCTTCGTCCCCTCTTAAGACCTTCAATATCTGTCCAAACAAAAACAAAAACAATGTTAACAAAATCTTACCTCCTCAATTCAAGTGTGAGTTAATTTCATATATACCCACCAAACTTATATCATAATAATAATAATTTGGTAAAAGAAAATGTTCCACAAAATAGCTGAATATTTAAAATGTTACTGTTAATGTCACTTTAACTGAAAAATTATAAATTTGGCATTAGAATACCGATGTAGCAAGTCATGACCAAATTGTTATTAAGTCATACCTCACTCATTCCAGGACGTAGCCTAGTTGATCTTCTAATACAGAGTTTAGCAGCAACTATCATTCTTTGAATTTGATCCTCATCAAGATTTTGGTGTAGATTTGGATCAACAATGTCCTTTATGTTTCCACATTTAATTATTGAACTTGCCTGAATTAGCATAATATCAGAACACTAATTAGCAACCGAAATAAGCATAAACAGGAACTTTGAATTAAGTAAAACTAGAATCTTACCCACATCACCAAACTTTGTTGTGGCTTCGAAGTCTCATAGCAAATAGGTTTCTTTCCCGATAATAATTCAAGCAATACCACACCGAAAGCATAGACATCAATCTTGTCACTGAGTTTACCATACATGAAATATTCAGGAGCAAAATAACCAAATGTCCCGACTACATCGCATTCAGTACTATACGATGAAGTGGTCGGTCCCCATATTGCCAGTCCAAAATCTGATAACTATTCAAACAAAACCCAATTTTAAGTAATCTTACAATTATTAGTCTTTTTTAATTTTTTCCAATTTAACTTAATTTTCATTTTAGCTTCCAAACTTTAAAATAGACCAAATCTATTCCAATGTTTCAGATATGTACAAATTATTTGTATGGGGAGATTACTACCTGTGGCTCAAATTCATGCGAAAGAAGAATGTTGGAAGATTTGACATCTCTGTGAATAACAGGACGTGAACATCCATTGTGCAGATAATTCAAGGCTTCCGCCATTTTAATGGCAATATCAAACCTCACTTTCCATGGAAGTGGAGATTCTGCTTTCTTCTTACCTACACAATTCATATTAATTAATTCAATTTTCAGCAGTTGGACTAAAAACATAATTGAAGCTTTAATTTTACCATGTAGATTTTCCTCTAAGCTTCCATTGGAGAAGAAATCGTAAACCGAAATGAGATCAGTATCTTTGATGCAAACTCCAATTAGACTAATAATGTGGTTGTGATTTAATGAGGAAATTATTTGAACTTCTTCAATAAAATCCTTCCATGATTCTTGTGATGGCTTTTGAATTTTTATTGCTACTAGCTTCCCATCCGGAAGTATTCCTTTGTATACACAGCTCCCTTCTCCTTTTCCAATCAAGTTTTCTGTCGCCCATTCGGCACGAATATGAATTAGTTGGACTATTGGGGTTTCGAATAACAAATATTTATTCCAAAAATAAAAATCATTCATTGTGAGTACCAGTATTAAATTTTGATGTTGCATTTTGCAGAACCTCATAGCTGAACCACTTGCAACACGAGGAGTTGGTTTTGAGCAAAATTTCGAACCCATTGTGCGGTCCACATTGTGAATAAGAACAATTCCTATTGCTGGCTATTCTTGAGCATAAAGGATTTCTTCGTGGCGAACGATTCGGTAAGTTCATTGCCCATTCGACCACAGACAATTGTCTAGCCTGCAGGGTCTCAGGACTAGTCGAATGTCTTCGAAGAAGTGGCCAGCCAGGCCTTTGATCTAAAATATCTTCTGTAAAAACACAAGCTGTTCTTGTCCTACTTTCATTTATAAAGATTGGCTCATCCTTAGAATTTTGGCTCTCACCTCTTGATACCACTTCAAAACAAGACGATATATCTGTATCCATCTCAGAATCTCCGAACTCGGACCGGATTTCATCTGGCAAAGGACTATCAAGTAGATTCCCACATGGTCTAGGATCGCCACATGAGCCTGTCATGATTGAAAGTAAATTGTTTATGATCATTGAACATACAGCTAATGCATTAACAACAACAAAAATACAGAACCTGTTAATTGATTGTTGTTGCATTCCCCAAACAGAACTTTTCCATTGTGGATGCCCAAAACATTAGTAGTTGAAGGCAGTAGCTTAGCGCAATATCGAGCGGTACAAGTCCTACTCCTGCAAATGATTTCTACTTAGAAAAATCAGAAAATAAAGACCTCAAATAATCACAAGCGATTCAATTTCTAGCTTTGCCTGCTTCTGTTTCCCAAAACTAAAGCCACAGCGCCATGGTCCTTTGCCTCTCGGACCAGAGTCCTGCGAATTGAATGTCCCCTGCAGACTTTACCGATAAGTTGTACCTATAACTCGAACACGAAACAACCATGAAAATGTTTTCCATTTCCGCTAAATGAAAGTAAAGTATTAGCAAAATATCACAAAACCTTCTTTAGAGAACACAATCCATCATACACTTGTAAATAACTATCCAACAATGGCTTACTTTTCGAAGCAGCTTCTGCATGTGCACGACGAATGTTAATTGAATAATTAACAAAATGAAGAAGAAATAAATAATAATTGGATACAAGAGACGTTACTCGAAATTCGACAAACATGAATAGCAATAACACAATCTCCAGGTTCAGCAACCTTAACAAGAGCCCAGCTTAGCACTTCTCTGCTATGGTTATCAATTCTTATCCCAACTAACACATTCCTTCTTTCAATGACTTCAGCTTCCTCCACAGCTGGCTTCTTCATTTTCCTCTGAATTTGGTGTTATATATTGTACTTTCTTGATTTATTACTTTGACATTAATATCAAAGCATCTGCGGATTTTATTCTTGTTTGAATTGCATAAATTCTGAAAATATATTTCCAATAATAAGAGCATTTCCAGTTCTCGGTATTATCATTTCAGCCCCTGAAATAAGAGAGTTATTATTAACATCATAACAGAATCAGAAATCTAGTAATACCATATCAGACTCTTGTGATTATAAACGCAACCCATTAACAGATTCCCTTTGCATGGTCCAAACTCGAAATTAAGAATAAAATTATATCAGATCTTATGAAAAGTAAATGTACATAAAATGGCGAATGATACAGAAGATAAATGAAACAAACAATAATAAGCTGTACCTAAATTGCCAACAAATATCATCACCCTACCTAATGCAACTACTTTGAAGAGTACAAAAACTAATAATAATAATAATAAATGAAGGAATTATTAATAAACTAAAGGAATGAGTGATTGGTGACGATTAAGATTACTCAAGCAAAATGGATTTATTCCAAAAGAAAAAGAAAAAGGTCAATAAGACATACAGACTGAATTTGAAAGAAGGAAGTGTCGGCAAGAAAGAGAATTTCTAAGAAAAATGGTCAAACTACTTTTTGTCAAAGTGAAAGATCAAAGAAAAGAAGAAAGAGGATTTTTCTTTTTTTCTTTTTTAATACATGCATTGAGTTTACTTTTATTCCTTTATTTCAGTTAAAGTCGTTAGGAAACCAGTAAATTTCGCCGGAAACCCATGATATCCGGTAATTCGAGGAACTATCAAACTACTTCACCGGCTATTTCGGCTTCCAAACCATTCGCCGTACGCAGCAGTCATCAATTTGAAATTCATGAAATAGTATTATTTATTTATTTTGTCGAACATGAATTAGTATTTTTAAAATCAGTAAACTAAATATAATTATGGCTCATGACTTTTGAGGAGAATGTTAAAGTAATTGGCTCCGAATCTTCTAAGCCATTGTCAATTTGATTTAATTGTTTTTTCAAATTAACGTACAATTTTGAATTTACAGCCCATTTTCTCATTTTATCAACACTATGCATATACATATACATATACATATCACAATTCTTATCTATCATGAATTTTATTGTAATGCTATGATATTCTATGACAATCGTATAAAATGTCACAAACATATTAAAAGAAATGATAAGAAATACCTTTAATAAAATAAGAAAGATTAATCTTAAATTAAAACTTGTAATTTTAAAGGTAGTTGGAAAAAATGGCTATAATATAACAACAACAAAATAAAAATTCAAGGACAAAAAAAATTTCTTTAGTTATTAATTTTTGAAATTCTGTGGTAGCTGATGTATAGAATTTGAATTTTAGTTTATTTTTAGCTCTTCGACATAAAAAAAAATTAAGTTTTCTATCAAAATAATTTGAATTTTATAAAATCTTGGAATTACATCCTTCAAAATATTATAAATTTAAACCCCTTTTTCTTTTAGAAACTTATAAATTTAAACTTCAATTTTAATAGATAAGCGGATAATTAAAATATATATTCCCTCAATTTCAAATACATTGTCACTAAGTCCAGTAAACTTGTCAAGCTTGGATTATTTCTTTTTAGATAGCGTTTGTTAAATCAATACAGATAAAAAAAGATTGGAATACTTTTCAGATCCAAATATATAGAATAATTAAGATAAAATCGAAAAGTATTTCGATTTTTTTCAATTGTTAGTTAAAATTTTTGAAATTAATTAAAAATATATGCTTTTTTAATTTTTTAGTTATTTTTTATTTGACAAAGTACATGAATGTTTATCTTGATCCTATATCAAGATATTCATATCTTGATTGTTGAAGATATAGGTAGTAAACTTTTTTTTTGTGGGACTTTTTTTTTTAACAATCGCTTGAAAAGATCGAAAAGGATGAAATAATTTTATTTTTTTTCCATTCCAATATTTTCAAGGTTAACAAATGCTATCTTAGATGGATTAATTCTCTTTTCTGTCCGATTTGAATCGAATATCAAGTTACAAATATAATTGAAAAGTCAGACCAAAACTAAAAATCAAACGAACGCGTAAATAATTTGGTACACTTCATTCGATTTTAAAATAGAATTCAGTTATATTAATTTGATTTTTAGTATCGAAAAACTATCAAATTAACCGATTTATTAGTAAAATTACGTTATTTTATATCTTTAATCTGTGTATTTATTTATATAAAACTCTTAACCATATGTCGCCTCTCCCTCTAAATTAATTGGTATATGAAATAATAAATTAAATTAAATTTTGGAATGATAATTAATAGGGATGAGCATGGACTGGTTAACCGATCCATTAACAATTTTCTTAAACCATCCATTAATATCGATTAACCGTTATATCGAATTTGATTTTTAACTTGATTTTTTGTATCGGTTAACCACTAAAAAATTTTAATATATAAATTTAATAAATTATATATATATTTTGTAATATTATTTTTAATAGTTAAAAATGCTTTAGAAATGAAAAAAATACAAATTAAATACAATATCCATTAAAATAATCAAAATAAAAATAAAATTTACATAATTAATTATAAAAATTAAATATATTCAATATAAAATTAATAATAAAGCGCTAATTATGCACATAATTTTAATGTTTATTTACTAAAAATATATATTTTAATTATATTTTACAAAATTATATATCATAATATTTATAAATTACATAAATTTTGAAAGATATAAGTGTAAAATTTAAAATATAATTAATAAAATATATATATATATTCGGTTTTAATTTCGAATCAATTAACTGTCGGTTTTTAAAGTAAAAATCATAAACCTAAAATTTTGGTTGGATTAACCTAAAAATTGGTTCGATTTTGAATCGATTTTTTGGTTAACCAAAATTTCGGTTTTTTTTTCTCATCCCTTATAATTAAAATAAAAAGTTTTATCAAATAATGAGAAAGACACATTTCTTGCAGGTTTGAAATATAATGATTTTATGAGAAAAATCGAAACAGTATGAACGAGTAGCGGCAACGATGTAAAATGCTAAATGAACCTTGAGCAACAAAACAACAACAGATTAAGACTTGGAGCGAAGAAAAATCGAGAAAAAATACATAAAAAAATAAAAATAGTGAAACAACACATGTATTGTATGCCGGTTAATTATTAGTTTCCATGTCAGTATTTTATTTCTTTTCCTTTTATCATCTGCTAGTCAAGACTTAAACAATTATGTTGTTCTCTTTTCTTTCAATTAAATTTAATTTTTATATAAAAATTAAAATGAAGATATTAATAAAATGATACAATTGTAATATATATGTATATATTAACTACAATTTATAAATAACTATGATATAAAATAAATTTTAGTTTATCGAATTATAATTTTGGATCAAATTGGATTTCAGATATTTTTGAATGAATGTTTTGAGTTTCAAATTGGATCCCAAAATTTTTGGATCAATCTGCTTTTTTTGGTTCAAAATCACTAATTTCAAATAGATTTGAATTGAATTTTCAGGCTGAATAAAAAATTATCAGCTCTGATTGTCAAATTTTATATTTCACAATAATTAGAAAATTTTGTTATTATACCCCTTCTTAATTATGCTTTGAAAGTTGAAAGTAGCTAATGTAATTTCAAATTCTTCTAGTTGCGTTACAAATCAATAAATAATATGATGGAGAAATGAAGAGTAACCGGTGAAAATGAGTAACATAGTAAATTAAATAATAGAGATTTAATTAACAAATTAACCAATTTATAAAAATAGAAAGTGAATTATAGTATGAAAAAAACGATATCTCGTATTAAGAAATTAGTATATAATGCTTTTAAATATTTATAAGCACTTTCCACGTAATAATTATTGTCTTTCTGGTGTCAAAATAATATATATATATATATATATATATATATATATATATATATATATATATATATATATATATATATATATATATATATATATATATATGTATATATATATTTTACCCAGGTAATAGACGTGGTCAACTTAAAGCACATCTTATGCTAATTAGTAAGTGTAAATGTTTTATTATGTATGATTTGGAATCATGTCGGAAATGTTTTCATGCTTTATTTATAAAGCACGTTGGATATTTTGCAATTGCCTTGTATCATTTGACAACCAACTAAAGATTTGAAATCAAAGCAATCTTAATCTTAGGTTATGGCTGCTAATTTTATCCTTTTGTCGGGCTTACGTGCTACTTTTGATATATTACTTCCTCGTGGAAAACTAAACATATCCGCAGCCACGGTCAAGTGAAAATCCGCTTCTGGTATTAAAAAAAAAAAAAAAAAAAAAAAACCAACAGCAACACAACAACAACTTGATACACACACCAGCAGATTAATCTTATATTTATGAATGCTTAGAATATTTATAATTCATTTGGGCAGTCTAAATCGGATTAATCTATTTGATGTTGGAATTTATGGATCTATACAAATTAAATATGTGAATATTGTATATTATATGCTATTACAGTTTTAGTGCAAATAAAAGTAATATGATTAATTTAAAACTAAGTTGAACTTAATAACCATTTTATTAAAAAATATAAAGTTACTTTATCTATGGATAGAAACATAAAAGACTTAATTTAATTTATGATGGATTAATTAGAAAACGTGTCAATATATAAATAGGTTATAGTTTTGATTGTACAAAAAACCCTAATCCTAATACGTTCTTCTCTCTTTGGTATCCTATCATCCTAAAAAAAATTCAGATCTTTGTGTCAACTAGAAAACGTAAAATTTCCGTATCCTTAATGGCTATAGATTTAGATACGATTTCGCATCTATTATATTTTTGATGATTTAATATGTTTGATTATGAGCTATTATATGTTTAGGATTTTTTCTATCAATTGGTCAAAATTAAATTCATGTTGATTCATTAAGAATGGATTAAGGTTATTATTATGAAAATATTAATTATTACCATATCGTGGCCTGATAGTATTACTATTTGTTTGTTTTGTGCCAAATAGAATTGGGCATGGGTATTTGGCCAATTTGTTTACTTTTGGGTTTCACGATTTTGTCTCCATGTGCCATCGATTTTGCTTTATCAATATTACTTTAATTCTAATTGTGGTTGGCTTTGATGGCTTTCTCGGGACAAACCTCTATCAGTTATTTTATTTTAATGGTTTCTGCAACTTTTGCTTTCTTTTCAATTTTCATAGTGATGGCATATTTGTGACTTGGGCAATAATCTTTTTATTTTGGGATAAATAATTTTCATAGCGAAGCCCTTGAAAGCCGCTTTGCTAAAAGCAAAAAGGGGGAAACAAGTAGTTTGATCAATAAATTTGTTTCCATGAGGTATAAGAGCAATGGAAGGATAAGGGAAAATATTTTGGCAATGGAGCAGGTTGCATCCAGGCTAAAGGCACTAAAATTAGAAATTTATGAAGATTTATTGGTGTATTTGGTTTTTATCTTTCTTCCTTCACAATTTAGCCAAGTTTGAGTGAGTTATAATAGTAAAAAGAAGAATTTGACTCTTAATGAGCTCATTTCTCATTTGGTGAATTAGGAAGATAAGATGAAGTTTGGAAAAGCAGAAAGTGCTCATTTGGCATTGTCTTCCAAGGGCTACAATAAAAAAAGGAAGAAGGATAAAGAAGCTGAGGAACCAAAGAAGCAACTTCAGGACAATAAGGATAAAATTCAACAATCCAGTTGCTTCTTCTGTAAAGGAACTTCTCATAATAAGAATGACTGTACCAAATATCATGCTTGGTGTGCAAAGAAAGGCACATTTTATGCTTTTGTTTGTTTTGAGGTTAATTTTATCTCAGTACCTAGATACACTTGGTGGATAGATTTTGGTATCACTGCTCACATAAGTGTATCCATGTAGGCTTGCCTAAGTTTCTGAAAGCTGAGTGATGGTGAAAGATACATCTACGTAGGAAATGGCAAGTAAAATGAAGTTGAGGCGATAGACACTTTTAGGTTATTATTAAAGAATACAATTTATTTGGATTTGAAAGAGATTTTTGTTGTATCGTCATTTAAACATAATTTAATTTATGTTTTTGTATAGGATAAATTAAATTAGAATATTTTTGTTCTTTTGGAAATAGTCAATTTAGTATTTTTCAAAGTTTGAAACTCATTAGTTCTGGTTCTTTATCTAGTAATGATAACATATACTTGCTTGATACAATTACTTTATATAATAAAACCATGCATATGGGTACTAAAAGAAAATTAACTAGTGAGAATTTTGTAGCACTTTGGCATAAAAAGATTAGGCCATTTTTCTAAACAAAATGAAATTCTTGATGCACTTAATTTTTAAGATTCAAACATATGTGGACCATTCCCTACGATTATGGTTAATGATACTTTATTACATTCATATATGATTATTCACGCTATGGGCATTATAAATACCGTGACTTAAGATAGTCTACATTAGAGTTACTCAATGATGAGAAAATAGTATATTGCTGACAATAAGTGCAGATCTTAAAGCTTCAATTATGAATTTCTCATAGTTTTTTCAAAGATTTTATGATTTCTCAAGTGATTTCAAATGGTTTTAACAAAAAAGCATGAAAAATCTTGATTTTGACCTTCAATGGTGACAGGCGATTGTCTATCATGTGACGGCCGTTTGTCATGAGGGATGGCCATTTGTGGTTAAATACCCACATTTCCCATGTTTTTGGAAATTCAAAAATAAGAAGAGAGAGTTTTAAGATAATTTTTATCCAAATTTTAGGGCATCAATATCTCCAGATTTGGAAAGATAGAGTTATAATTCAACTCCAACTCTACCTAGGTATAAAAGGAAAATAATTTAGGGTTTCCAAAGGGGGGATCACTCTTGATACAGAGATAATTCTTAAAGGTGAAGAAAAATTTATTTCTTTATCTCTCTAAGAAGAAAATTCTCTAACAACTATTTTGATCTAAACACATACACACACATATGCACAAAGAACATTTGATTTTCTGGAACACAAAGAATACAATCGGAGTGGAGATCTGAGCTTCAAAACATTCAAATTTAGAATATCTCTTGAGGATAATATTCTAGGCTCTTTTTATTTTCTCTCTCTAAAAATTACCATGCATGATCATATTGATTCTTGTTGAGATAAATGTATTTATGTGTTGTGTTTCTTTGATATACATATTTAAAATTTGATGATGTACGAATCTGGATCAATATGCACATGCTAATGATACAATCAAGTCAAGGTTTCCTCTATTGTTATAAATTTTCAAGTTTTATTTGGGTTTTACTATTCTATATTTTAACGAGTTTTAGTATGTTTAATATATGATTTAGGGTTATATTCTTATTTTGGTATGTTTTAGGCATTAATAATTAAGTTTTTAGGGCGATATATAGCTTTGTATGGTTTTTGAGTGATTTTTCTGCATTCCATTTTGTTCTACGAGGGATGGACGAGAAGAAGCTTCCATGGATGGCTGTCTATAAAAGAGACAGATAGGACATCATAGGAGTTTCTTCTCATCCCATCCCTCTTTCAGCTATGGCGGTCCTTCACCTTTTGAAGGGCATCCATGGCTAGCTTTTAAGCCTTTTTATGACGTGTTTTATGCAGTTTATTGTATTTTTATTATTCCTTTGATCCCGAAAATATTTATTTTTCACCCTGTATGATTTTAATTCTACACACATGGTTGAATGAATAAGCCTTCTTTTTTGTATTTTATTATTTATTTGTATTTTTCTCATAATCCTAATTTATTACTTTTGTGGTTTTTGGTAAGTATGTAAATTATTTTCCTTCAAAAGATTTTGTGAGGCATTTTGCATTAGGAATCATGCCCTCAATTAGATGATTACCACCTGTCCATTCGGTTATTTCATTTAATCATTCCACTTATTTATTATTTAATTTATTTTTTAGATTATTATTTTTGCTTATTTATTATTTTGGTATTTTTGGATGTATTTTATTTCGAAAATGTAATAGCTAGTAAAAAAGGGCTTTTGTATACAATTAAAAAGAAAAGGCACTTAAAATGATTTCTACTAATTAACTCAGATTTTGTCTTCAAAACTTGGACCAATATCCAATTTTTCATCTAAAGCCAAATAAAGAACAAAAAAGCATTTTTTGTAAAATATGTATAAGGAAACCAATATTTCCAACTCGAACAAATACCCTAATTTATGTATGTATATCATTTTATTCTTGTTGTTGGAAGTAGTTGGAATTTATTTGTTTATTATTTTTGATTATTTTTTAGGATGTTTATTTTATTTAATTGCAATGCATTGTGTGAGAGAGGAGAGTGGATTGAAATTTAAAATCCAATTATAAAACAACACATAACCAAGTTAACTAATAAGAGTGATGTCTTGAACACCAATCTCTATTTGGTCAAAAGATTGAGAATCATTTTTCAATATTTTATTGGGTGGCAACTCTATGACACATACCTTTTATAGGCCTATTAGTAGATGCCTTCATGGATTGACTATCAATAATAATTTAGGATTAACCTATTTTTATTGTGAAGCATATGATTTATGATTAATAATGAGCCTCATCCGATCTCAAACTCTAAAAGCAGGCCTTTAACAATAAACCTAAAAATGAGCATCGGCTCCAGCAAGCATCATAGTGGCGACTCTATTGGGAACTAAAGAGACCTTGCTCCTAAAAGTATGTTGGTTAAGTTCTTTATAATTGGATTTTGTTATTAATCCTATCTCTTTTCTAAATTCATTTCTTGCACATATCTTAGAGTTTTAGAATTAAGTTAGGCATCCCTTTTCAATCCCAGTGATATGTTGAAGCATACCCTACATTCACTCCATGTAGAAAGGTATCAATAGGACACACCATCCCAAGTATAATACCAATTGGTATATAAAATAGTGACCAATTGATCGTTATACTTGTGATGAGTTAGACCTATTAGCAGGGACCATGCTTGGGTAGACCTAAAGTTCATTACCCTTGACTCAAGCCCATTCAATGACACTAGTAACTTCCCCTAGGTTGTATAAGAATAATAATATTTGTTTGCTATATGGATCCTTATATATTGATCGAACTCAAACAAATTAGGAGGGTACCAGTCAAAGACTGCCATATCCTAGTGGATCCAACCCATTCTGTATGAGTTAGTTAAAATACATAATAGTTAAAATCCATACATTTGCACTTTTAATTAAAGAGATTATAATGATGGTTTTTCACAGTGCACCATGAGTATCCATTGGATACCCTGTTGACCCATAGATTAAGCTCATTTAGGAAAGAGATTGCAGACCTCCTGTGTAGGAGTAATAAGGTTGGAAGGTTATTGTTATACTTATGTGTGGTTGTGATTCATGCCTAATGAAAGCATTCATTTCATACATACATCATATATATACCATACTCATGGATCATTCATCACGCATCATTGCTAACGCTCAATCCTTGTAGCCATTATAGATCCATCTAGGTGGTCAAAAATGTCAAATAGTTGCCTAATTCGGATAGCAATATTCGAGTTGCCAAGACTAAGCTCAAGTTTAGAGTTAGGTTCAAAAATCAATTTAGAGTTAAGTGCGAGCAGTCAGAAAACAAGCATAGATATGGAAGAAGAACAATTGAATGAAATTGGGAGAGTTTCTAAAAAGACTGAAAGGTTGCCATTTTTTATTGAAAGATTAGTTGCATCTATTGTTGGGACTTTAATGATGACGGATGATTTAGCTAGGAGGTTGGATAGGCATCTCCAAAAGGTTGAGGAAAGTGTACTGGCTATGATTAGCAGATTGATGGCCTCAATGACACCAAATGTTAAAACTCAGCTTGTAACACCTGCTCATGAGATAGTAGAGTTGACCCATATCGGGGACACTACCACAACGGATGTTACTATACCTCGAGATTCACCAAAGAAAGAGAGGAGATATGACCTTAAAAATGACTATATTGAAGATGAAGATGAAGACTATACCCTCTCATGAGGAATTTGAGGAGTAGAGGTCCCAGTGCTAAGGATCCAGCCTTTAAGAAGATGGAGGAAAAAGTTAAAGCTTTGTTTAGGCTATTGTCTATTAGTAGAGGAATGAACCCTGAGGATAGGGACTTGGGTGAAGATGAGCCATTGCTTTAGAGGTTTAAGATGCCTGATTTGCCAAGGTTTTATGGTACTTTAGATCCTTTGGCCTATGTTAAATAATGCACACTGATCATAAAAGGGACCACCCTGACTAAAAAGCAAAAGGTGGAACATTTTTTATAGGACCTATAATTGATTGGTATCACGGGTTAGATAGGTGCACTAAGAAAGATTGGGATTTATTGATTGAAGAATTCCTTAAACAATTTGATTGCAGCACCATAATGGAGGTTATACTAAAATATTTTGAGTTACTTGAGTAGAAATATGATGAATCCTTCCATAAATACTTCACTAGGTGGAGAAATAGGGTGATGGAGATTAAGAGAAAGCTTGAAATAGCTAATTAGATCAAGTTATTTATTCAAAATGTAAACTTGTATTTGAGAGATGGCTTAAAAATGAAGGGTCTAAAGGACTGACAGTTATTAAATGATATAACCATAAAAGCTGATGGAAAGTACCTATCCAAAAGGGAAAATAATGAGGGTGCCAAGAGAAATTTTGATAATAAAATGGCAATTAGAAATAGCAATGGATCGATCTGAACTGAAAAGACTGCAAAAGTTTTTGCTATAAAAGCTAGTCAAAGGAATTATTTCAACTTAGGTAAGTCACTATCCTGGGTGCTAGATCGTTTGAGCAAGAAAAGGAAGCTTCAGCCACTGCCATCATGGCCTGCAAAGAGTCAAGGGTTACCCCACCATAGAGAAGATTAGTATTGTGTATTCCATCAACACACCAAACATCTAACTGACTATTGCCATACCTAGAGAAATTGAATTTAAGATTTGATAAACAACAAATAGATTTTAGATCCTAAGAAGAAAGATAAGAAGAAGAAAGGAGGTTACAATGTAGTGTCACCTCCAGTATTTATGATCGGGTCTAGCCTGCTTTAATGGTATGTTATGAGAAACCTATATGGAAATAAAAAAATGGCCATTACTCGCTCTACCCCCAAAGTAACAGAGTCAAGTAAAGAAAATTGACTAGTTTCAATGATTGATTGTTGGGATACCCCTACATAGAGTAAAGATAAAGGGGTTTTGGTACTTATTTACATCTAAAGTTCAGCTTGTGAGAGTAAGAAAGAGATAAAAGAAGAAAAGAAGGTAAAGGTAGTTAATAGGAGTGAAAAGTGGCCCTAGAGATTGAAAAACAGCCAGCTTCTACCATAGTGCTTGCAAAAAAGGAAGATGGTGACCAGATAATTAAGTAGTTGAAGAAGATGCAAGCATATATTTTTATTTGGGATTTGTTAAGGCAGTCTCCCTCACATAATCAGAAGTTAGTAAAAGCCTTAAGTGAATCTATTATTTCCATTATAATTTTTCCATCTAAGCTATTAGACTTGGTTAAGGGAGAGATAGGAGAAAATGTTGTGTACTCTGATGTTGACCTACCTACTGAAGGAAGAAATAACAATTGCCCTTTTTACATCAAGGCTCAGATGAATGGCAAACATATAACCTGTGTAATGGCAGATGATGGCTTTTTTATTAATATTTGTCCCTTAGTGGTAATGCCTGCTTTTGGATTAATTGAAAGTATGCTGAGTAAGTTTGACTTCACCATCTCTGTTTATGACAATTTCAAAAGGCAAGCTGATGGGACATTTAAGGCTTTGGTGAAAATGGGACCTATTGAGATAGAAGCTGAATTTGTGGTACTACCTATTCCAGTCAAATTTTCTATGCTGTTAAGAAGCTTATGGTTTCACAAGTTAGGTAGGGTGCCTTCCACATTGCATCAGATGATTAAAATCTCCCATAATGGTCAAATGTTAACTATTAAGGCCACAAAGGAGAATTAGGTGTCTATGCTTGAGATAGCTAAGCAACCCTTTAGTGGGTTTCATATATCAGTTATCAGTGATAAAGAAGGTAAGAGTAGTTTTGGTGATAGCCCCTAGATGATCAATATGTTAAAGAAGATGAACTTCCTACCAGGTGCTGGTTTAGGCATGAACTCCCAAGGACCTTAGACTGCTAGAGCTGCTAAGGTTCAAAAGGACAAGAAGGGATTCAACTTTGCTTATCCCAATCAGAAGGGAAAGAAGAAGGAAGCAGTGAAAAGGATGTTCCTCATCTCCTAGAGCATTATGCCAACTTCAGGTATTTGCCTTTAAAGTGGAGAGAATAAACCTCAGTTGATAGGGGGTGAGATAGTACTGGGATTTAAGGTGTTTAGTGATGTCTTCGACTAGGAGCAAGGGATTATCAAGCCGGCCAAGGGTTTCAGGGATGAAGAGATTTTCCTGCACTATTCAACTTGGGATAAAGAAGTGCCTGAAGAGGTTATGACAGAAAAGCTACTTGCCACTCAACTGAAATGCAAAGGGAAGGTAGAGGTTAAGGATCCACCTGAGGTCGAGGTTAGAGAGACCTTTGATGTTGCCAATATTGAAGAAGATACTTTCATTGATATTCTTTATGTTCTTGAGCTTTTTGATGAGAATAATTATTGCTCTTTTAATTATATTAATAAGATGAACAATTTTGCTTACTTGTGTGATGCTTCTTCTTATTTCAACATGTATAATCATAATCATAAACCATTCATATTTGACATTAACTCAACAAACACATGTTCATTTAATCTCGAAACAAAAAAAAATCTAAAAGAATTTTTATTAGCATAAGATATAACTCTCAAAGAGAGAGAAATATTTAAGAGAATATGAAAAAATGCAAAAAAGTCTTCATTTGGACCTATAAAGACATGTTGGGAATAGATCAAAAAATTATTGAATGTGCTATCCCAATATATCCAGGGTATAAACTAGTTAAGCAAAAGCTTAGAAGGCTTATACCGAAGTAGGCTAAAAAGGTCAAAAGTGAGGTTAGAAAACATATAGAGGTTAAGTTCTTAGTGAAAGTTTAATAGCCTACGTAGTTAGAAAATGTAGTTCCTATGGCAAAGAAGGATAAAAAAGTTAGAGTCTGTGTTAATTATAGGGACTTAAATAAAGCTTACCTTAAGGACGATTTTCCTTTGCCTCATATAGATATTTTGGTTAATAGTGCAGTTGCATGTGCCATGTAGAATTTTATGAATGGATAAGCCGGGTATAACTAGATTTTGAAAAAGATAGTGGATCAAATTAAAATAGCCTTCATAACTGAATCAAGGTACATATGCCTACTGAGTCACACCTTTTGGACTTAAAAATACAGGTGGTACCCATTAAAGGATGGCAACTAGGATACTGGATGACTTAATTAACAAGGAAGTGAAGGTATACATGGATGACATAATGATCAAGTCAGTTACCTAATGAGGTCATTTTAGAGTATAGGAGAAGTTCTTTCAAAGGAATGACAAGTACAACTTTTGCCTTAGCCTAAAGAAGTGCATCTTTAGGATCACTTCAGGTAAGCTTTTAGGGCATATGGTGAGCAAAAAAGGTATAGAGATAGATCCTAATAAAGTGAGAGCCATCAAGGAGATGCTAATATCCCATAAAGAAAAAGAAGTTAGAGAGTTCTTAGGGGGAATTCAATACATAAGTAGGTTTACTGCTAATTTGACTTCGATTTATGAGCCCATTTTTAAGTTACTTAAGAAGGATCAGCCAGTGGTTTGGAATAAGGATTGCCAAAAAGCATTCAATATCATCAAGGAATATCTATTGCATATGCCAATATTAAGATTGTCTCAGATAGGTAAGCCTCTTAGTTTCTAGCCATAAAAGATAGTTCAGTAAGGGCAATGATGGCTCAAGAGGATGTTAGGATTAAGTATATAGTGTGCTACCTCAACAAGAAGTTTCTCCCTTTTGAAGTGAAGTATATAGAAGTCAAAAAATATTTTTCTAGTGGTTATATAGGCATCGAAGAAACTGAGACACTACTTTCATTCCTATAGGATATAAGCCATGGCTAAACAAAACCCTCTTAGGTATTTACTGTTAGAGAGTATGCCTTAGAGCCCATGTAAAAGGGATGAATTTCATATGTATGAATTTATCTTCTCAATAAAAGGCATTATTCATTTATTAATGCTATGTTTAAATACATGAGTTTGTAAATCTTAAATTAATAAATGAAGTCCTTGATATTATAAACACAGTGCAAAGATAATCATGAAAGTGTTCATGATATGAGGTGTCTATTGCATGCAAATGTGTTAATATCTAAATATCCCTAGTCATAAAATTAACAAGATAGGACATTGTTAATTCAGAAAGACTAGCACATGTTATACTTTTTAAATGGTTCAAGCAGTGGTTCTCATAACTGTAATTATGGAAGATAATCAAAGCTAACATATAAATGATTGTTAGAAGAACAAGTTCATTGGAGACCTGCAAAGAGAAGCCTCACATGGATATTAAATCTATGTCAGTGAGGAATCTCTTCATAGTGGTTGTGCAAGTATCCTTAGACTTGAGATCACCAAAGTTATCTTAAGTAGCAAGTGGTATATTTTGACTCCATAACTGATTACTTCCAACTGGGAGTGAACATAGTTAGGAGATTGGGTATATCATAACCTACTTGAAGATAGTTGAGTGATTGACAAAGGATTCACCATCCCAAATTTAATAAGGGAAGTTATCTCGCATGATTCTATAATTGCCTTGTTTAGAGAATCTCTAGCCAGAGTAATATGCCAAGATGGATAGAGATCTATGGAGGGTATTTTGGGAACAATGGTTAAATTAATAAAACATATATAATTAGATTTATATAAGTTGATAGAAATCCATACTCAGAATCTAATTGAGATAAGAGTGGTGAAAGGAGTAATTGCACGGTAACTGTTTCTATGGAAGGGTATAGTCAAACCACTTGACTTTCCTGACATTTGGGTATTCATGATGCCTAGCTAGAGGCCAATCATGACTTGTATAAAAGTGTATCAAGAATATCAATAGGGATTGATAACATGATTTAAAGAAGTTTAAATCATATGAGTTTTGAATAGAACTCACAATTACATATTATACTGCCAATATAGATAGGAACCCAATAGGTCACACACATATAGAGAAAAGGATAAAATGGTAAAATGACAAGGATAATAATATTTGATATTATTATGGGAATAGAGAAGTGAATAAGAGAATAATTAATTAAAGAGTTTAATTAATTATGATCAAGTAAAATTGTTCGCGAAACTTTTGAGAAATGTTCTGTAAAAATTAGATCTAATTGAAATAATGTATTTCATAATTAATTATTATTGGACTATAAATATTATAGGGCTAATATAATAGTTAATAGATCCATTGGAGGAATTACAGAGGCCTAGAGAAGTGAAGTTGGCGCAGAAACCCTCCAGAAGAAAGGCCACACGCCAACTCCAAAAAGTAGGCCTTAGAGGCCTATTTCTTGGACCAAAATTAATTAAATATGTTACATAAGTGTTATAAATCCCACATATTTAATTTGGTTGGATTTGGAATTCATTTGGGTAATTAAATCCAATTATATGTACAAAGGGCCTAGTTTGTAGGTTTTGTGCATAGTCTTTTGTGAAAGGGCTTAAATTGGATTTAATTGAACCTAAATAATTATAAATAATTTTAGAAGCCCAATTAATAATTCTTCAAAAATTTTAAAGAGCCCAATCCCATTATCAAGTTGGATTTTTTAACCTAACTATATAAATCAAAAAGATGTGGAATTAGGGTTATGTGTGAACAATTAAAGAAAAGCTTCTTCTCTCTTTTCTCTTAACCCTAGCCGCCACTCTCAAAGCTAGCATCTAGGGATTTCATCCAGCCCTTGTTTCTCCCAATTGTTGGTTCATTCATTCCTTCTCTAGTGTGGATTACTCATTAGAGGTATTCGATTTTGGATACTGTGGTTTACGACAATCCGGTGAGAAGAAAAATCAACTATATAACAAAAATCAAAGGTGATTTTTCTTATTCTCATTAATATGTATATTGTAAATTCATGACAAGATCAGATATATTGGTTAAAAAATTTAAATTTCACATTTGTATGAGATGCATGTAACCGATAATTCCCAACATTTACAAGAAGCACCCTCACTTTTAGGAAAATGGGAATATGGTTGATTCTATTACAAGTGTTTGATATAGAATACATTATTAGGAAGACCATTAAAGGGTGAACAGTAGCAGAATTCCTGGCTGATCAACTGCTAAAAGGCAGAAATATCACTTATGAATTCCTTGATGAGAACATTATAGCTATAAAAATCTAAGGTTGGTAGATGTATTTCGATGGGATTGTGAACAACAAATAAGTAAGAGTAGGAGTGATTTTAGTCACCCTAAAGGGAAAAAATGTTGTTAGCTAAGAAATTGAGGTATAAAGCCATTAATAATAAAGTTGAGTATGAAGCTTAAATCTACGGGTTGAAAGCCTTATTAGCCACAGAGGTAAAATCCACAAAAATGTATGGATATTCATCTTTAGTAGTCTATTAAGTGAGGGGTGAATGGTCAGTAAAGAAAAAGCGATTACTACCCTATATCAAATATCTGAAAGTGTTGAGAAACCAATTTGAATTTTGTACCTTTGGGTATGTTCCTAGAGATTAAAATTAACTAGAAGATGCCTTGACCACTTTGGTATCAATGTGGGATAAACCAAAAGGGATGAGCATAAAGCCTATGCTAATTTTGAGTTCTGATAAGACATGTTTTAAAGATGAGTATATTATGGATATCTAGGTAGATAGTGGAAAACCTTTGTCTTATGACATCTAAAACTATTTGGAAAGGTCAGTGTTTCCTGAGAAAGCTACTAAAAAGGACTAAAGGATGATTCATAAGCTGTCAACTCAGTTCATCACTATAGAAGGAGTGCTCTACAAGAGATAGCATGAGAGAATCCAATTAAGGTGTCTGGATGAAAAAAAAGGCAAGAAGGGTAATGGAAGAAGTGCATGCAGGAGTGTGTGAAGCCTATATGAATGGTTTACCCTTAGCAAAGAAAATTATGCATCACAAATTCTTTTGGCTTATGATGGACCCCGATTGTTCTAAGTACGTCAGAGAATGTCAATTATGCCAACAATATGTGGATTTAAGGCATTTGCCTATTTCTAAGTTATGCAACCTTAAATCACCATAGCCATTCACTGCATAGAGCATAGATATTATGGGTATGATCCATCCACCTACTTCAAATGGGCACAGGTTCATTATAGTTGCTATTGACTACTTTACCAAATGGGTACAAGCAAAATCCTTCAAAAAGGTTAATGTGAGGGATATGGTTAATTTCATTGAAAGAAATTTGATATACATATATGATTTACCTCACTATGTATTGTTGGATAATGGGTTATAATTCTTAGGTAAAACTAGGTAGATGCTCATCAAGTATAAAATTCAACACCATAAGTCTTCTCCTTATAGACCACAAGTAAATGGAGCAGTCGAGATGGCTAATAAGAATGTTAAAAAAATCTTGGCCAAAATGGTTCGAACTTATAAAGACTTGGATAATAAGCTACCCTTCACATTATGGGATTAAAGGACCATAACTGAAACATCAACAGAAGCCACTCTATTTTCTCTAGTTTATAGAATGAAAGTAATATTGCCAATAGAAATTGAGCCATAATTTTTAGGGTACTTTGAGAACTTGAGATACCAGCAATGAAATGGGCTACATAAAGATTGTTACAGTTTAACCTACTAGATAGGGATAGAATGAGGACATAATATCACAACCAGATTTATCAGAAGAGACTAGCTCGTTCGTTTGGAAAGAAGGTTAAGAAATACCCTCTAAAAAGGGAGATGTTATGTCCAATAGATGAGACCTGGAATTTCAGATATCCAAGGCAAGTTAGGCCTACATGGGAAAGACCTTTAATGCTTAAAAAGTTTTATCCAAAGGAACAACCATTCTATTAGACAGTGATGGCAATGAGTTTAGAGAACCGGTGAATATAGATAGATTAAAAATTTTCCATAGTTGAGACTTAAAAGAGAAAAATAAGATAATAAATGCCCCATTGGTTAAAAATAAAAAATGAAGGCCTTGTTAAAATTGGATGCCTCATCAGGGTAAAAACTAGAAAAAGGCACTCTAGGAAAAAATTACAGGTCAGGAGAAAATGATCAGTCAAGAATATCCAAGAGGGTTAATTGATGATAGAAGTTATGATGCTTTTAAAGTTACATTTCGAGATTAAATAATATATGTCATTGAAATAATATCAAATGCTAATCATGTGTACTAAACTCAAAAAGAAATATCATACTTGTGGTTATAGCATCAACAATGTATCTAGAAGTACCATATCCTTTTCACATGTTTAAATTTAAAAAGTTCAACAAAAGAAAAAACATAATTCATGATAGTATATAATTTGGTCTATTTATATCATATATCTCTCTCTCCATCCAAGTGCCTTAAATAAGACATCATATTGTCTAATGTTGGACTGGTGACCCATTGCTTGTATGAGGTAGAAGTGGTGAAGCCATAAGTGCTGATCTCAAGAATAGTGGTCCTCATAAGGAGTCAAGTCCAAATTCTCCAATGGTAATTTGACAGGAAAGGAAAAATGAGGATGCCACCTTGAAAATCCATTGGATACCTAACGATGTTCTGTCGATCACTAAATTGACAAGCACAGCGAGTAGTGATATAAAAGGTAGCCCGATGTAGTCCACACAGAGGGATACATCCAGATGCTTTATCTCAAATAATAAAAATGTTAAACAGCTAGGTACACCTGAACATAATATTATCATTTGTCAGTCGAGCCAACCAATCAATCTCATCCTGGATTGACAGAAACTAACACCGCAGATGTCTGAGTATGACATATCTTATTAGGTAAGTGCCCATGGCTCTAACTCGAGGGAAAGCTTTGACAAAAATTTCAACTTCTCATGAAGCCATATCTGAAAAAAAAAAAGCAATCTGCTGGGATGAGTTAGATTCATCTCAAGCAAAAATAAGATAAGAAAATATGTGAAAATCTGAAAAAGGTGCATTTTCCAATAAGAAAATATAGTATGAAAACCCATAAGGGGTGTACTACCTTTATAATAAGAACATAGCTAAAGCAACTTAGGACTACCAGTGAGACGAGAGTGAGGATTATGATGAACAACATCTAAATCGATGATGGTTTTCACTAAAATTAGAGGAAAAGGATTGTGCCCTCTTGGTATGCAATCCACAATACTAAATAGTGTATAGTCCCCAATCATCAAGTCATCAATGTGCATCAACAAGCATTGAGCAAAGTAACAAAGTAAAATGACAACAGGTGCAAAATGGGTACATCATCAAAGTCATCCAATATATCTATCAAAGGCTCCAAAAAAAGGTCATCCTATATGGTACTAAACCTGTAGCCTCAGAAGGAAGGATGCCTAGGGCATGGGCCACCTTCCTAGGATAACTGGTAATTATAAAAGGTAGACATAGTCAGGTACTGGGGCCAAATCTAGCACCAACTATCTCAGCAAATTCTTTTAGTAAATATCATAATTCCTAGTGTATAAACCTAAACATATGGAAATTACGGAGATGCCAGTACCCCAGAAGGAAAAAAAGGTTAGAGGGTTCTTGGGGAGAATTCAATACATAAGCAGGTTCATAGCCAAACTGACTTCGATCTATGAGCCCATTGATAGTTGTTAATTAAATTATCTTATTAGTGTGTTTTTTAGTGTGTCTATTATGTTAATTTAGTATTTATTTAGTTAATTTAGTGTTTAATTTCTTAAGTTAGTATTTTAGGAGCTTAATTATTTAATTTGATATTTTTAGGTGCGTAATTGAAGAAAAAGAAGAAATACAAGGGGAATTGTGGAAAATCAGCATCTAAAGGATTTTAAAGAAGTAAAGTTTCATTGTGTAGTCCAAATCTCAATCACTTGATGGAATAATTTCTCACTCTAGCGAGTGAGGCATTGAAGAGAGGACTAAGAGAAAAGCCACTCGGTGGAGTAATTTCCTAATCTATCGAGCCACCTGATAAGTGTGAAATATATATGGTTTTTGATATATTTTTAGTTAAGTTATTTAGTTGTTTTGGTTTGATTTAGGTTAATTTAGAGTTAATTTGTTAATATTTATGTTTTTAAGGTTAATTCTGTATTTTGTTTGATTTTCAGGTTTAATTTGACATAAAAGGGTTTAAAGTGTAAAAAGGACAAAGTTTAGGGCTAAAAGTGCAAATATGAAGAAAATAGGCGAGAAAACTAGTGTCCAGTCCAGAGCCTTGAGCCGTGACCATGTGAATTTATTGAAGAACTTCACACGTGGCCACGTGAAGAACAAAATAGGAGAAGCCGTGGCCATGTAAAGAAAAGAGAAGAAATAAGAAAGAAGAGCCGTGGCCATGTGAAAAGGAAAACAAAGGCAATTGTGAAGACCACGTGACCACATGGATTCCCAGTGAAGGACCACACGTGGCCACGTGTGGAAGAAGAACAAAAAGGGACGTGCCCACGTGTGAAGGAAGAAGAAATGAACCGTGGCCACGTGATGCTATTCCCATTGCGCGAAGGATTTTACTGAGCTTCCTATTTTGGACAGAATTTACTTTCTATTTGATTCTAAGAGTTTGAGAAGGAATCCACAACATCTTTTGCCTATAAATAGCAGTCTAAAACACCAAAGAAGGAGATCGGATTAGAGAATTAGGGATTAATCTTAGAATTTAGCTTAGTTTACTTTACGTGTTCTTGTATTTTTATTTTTTCTTTTCAACTTTGTCTTTAGTTTTTAAATATGTTTAGGAAGTAGTTTTTCTTCTTTTGCTAATGGATTCTTGAAATCTTATATTTTCATTGTTATGACTTTATTTTGAGCTTAATTTCAATATCGGTTGATTATTTCTTGATTTTAAGCATATTCTAATCTTTGATTGTGTTGAGATTGATTGTTGGTTTATTGAATAAATAACTAAAAATTTGTTTTGACATAGTTAATGATTTGCATGTTCTTAGATTGATTCTTTAATGTTTATGCATGATTATTATCCGAAATATGAGATGATTATGTGTTAATTTTATTGATTAATACTAAGAGAGGAGGAACTAAGAATAAATGGGAGTTGAATCTCCTGAGAAAGGTTTCAATGAATATTTAGGAAGTTAAAACTAGATTTTCATGCTAAGTATTAGATTTGTGTATGAGTTTAATACTAAGAATGATATACTTGAATAAAGATATCTTGCTTTACTACTAGTTTTTCCATAATCACTGGTGTTTCTATTGAACTTAAGTCATTACAATGAAAGTTAAGGTTGATAATTCCTTTAGCAAGAGAATTCCAGTTATTATTTTGTTTTTAATTCTTGTTTTAGCTTTTGTTTTATTTACTTGTTTATTTTGTTTAATTTTTTCTTTCAAACCAAAAACATTTGGGAAACAATCTCGGATTAATTTAATTCATACATAGATATTATCCTTAGCAATCCATGTTCCCTTGGGTACGATATTTGGGATCTTAATCTATATTTCCCTATATTACTAGCCGATCTAGTACACTTGCTAGACACCGGTCACCACCTAAAAAGAAAAAAAGAGACACAAGGCCACTCGATGGAATGAGATCTTCACTTTACCAAACATGTGAAGGTACACAGTGTAGAGAAGGCTACTTAATGGTAACGAGCAAGAAAATTTGAGTTACGATGAAATTTTGTTGTCATGCTAAAATAAAAAGTTAAAGGCTACCAAAGTTTCTTCTTTTGCAAGATTAAAAGGAGACTTAAATCATTAGATATAAAAAGGGAAAGACATTACATTATTAAGGGAGGATGAAGAGTTTTTAAGTTAGTCTTAGTTTTAGTTTTATGTTGAGTCTTAACCTAGTTTCAAAAGGTAAAGATATAAGATTTTTGAAAGCTACAATTGCAAGTTCTGAGAGGACTTCAAAAGGGGCATTCTTAATCTTATGTGTTTGTATCTTTGTGTATGTTTTCCTTTATGTTTAATGATAATGAGTGAATAGTTTTTTGCTTTTGCTAAGGGAACTTGAAATCTCATATTTCTATATGTAATGACTTAGTTTGATCTTCAGCTAAATGCAAGTTGATTATTTCTTATTTCATGTGTAATTCCTTATTTAAAGTTTTGTTTGATTTGATTTTTGATATATTGAGATAATTATTGATGATCAATTGCAATATTGACTTAGGATATGCATGTTGTTAGTTTAAATTCACCTAATTTGACGCATGATTGCGTTCTGGAATATGAGATAATTGTGTGGTAATTTTAGGTGATTTAAGGCAAAGAAAAGTTGAAGTAAGAATAGATTGAAGTGAGATCTCTTTAGAAGGGTCTGATGAATATTTAGGAGTTTATAACTAGATTTTAGGCTAAGTATTGAATTGTTCCTAATAAGAGAGTTTGATGCTTAGAAAGATATTCTCAACAAGTTATATGATTTTAATGCCAATTTTCCATAATCACTTGCATTATCTTTAACAAAGTTTTATGCATTAGAAGTTGAGGGGGATTGTCCTTTAGCAAAAGTGTCTTTAATTATTGATTTTTTTCTGATTACATTAATTGCTTTATTTAAGTCTAGTTTTATTTGTCTAAGTTTCTATTTAATTGCATTAGTTGTATCATTTTAGTTATTTAAGTTTCTATTTTAGTTTAGTTGAATCTTCATTATTACAAAACTTGAGATTTCTCATACTCTCTTTGCACACAGTTTCATCTTAAAATCTAAAACATGTTTACACTTACACTAGTTCCCTTAGATTCGATATTCAGGATCTTAATCTTATTGTTCTATATTACTAGCCGATCTAGTACCCTTGCTAGACATTAGTTGCCTATATTTAAGCTACTTAAGAAGGATTAGCCAGTATTCTAGAACATAGATTGTGAAAAGACATTTGATACCATCAGAAAATATCTGCTGCATCCGCCAGTGCTAAGACTACCTCAGGCTAGTAAACCCCTGATTTTTTATCTAGCCACAAAAGATAGCTCAGTAGGAGCAATGATGGCTCAAGAGGATGACCTTGAAATTGAGTATGCGGTGTACTACCTCCGCAAGAAGTTTCTCTTTTATGAAGCAAAGTATATAAAAGTTGAAAAGATTTATCTAGTTGTCATTTGGACATCAAAGAAATTGAGACATTACTTCCATTCTTGTAGGATACAAGCTGTGGCTAAGAAAAAACCCTTATATTTATTTGCAAGAGGTGCCTTTACTCTTAAGGAAAATAGAAAGATGGTTCATTCTTCTATAAGAGTTTGATATAGAATACAATACTAAAAAGACCATTAAAGGAAGAGCAATAGCAGAGTTCCTAAATGATCAACTACTAGAAGGTGAAAAGATGACCTATGAATTCCTCGGTGAGAAATTACGACCATAATAGTCCAAGATTGGTAGATGTACTTCAATAAAGCTATGAACAATAAAGAAGCATGAGTATGAGTGATTTTAATCATCTTAGAGGGATATAAAATTTCTTTAGCCAAGAAACTGAGGTGTTAGGCCACGAATAACAAAGCTATATATAAAGCTTGCATCTTTGGAGTGGAAGCCTTGTTAGCTATAGGGGCAAAGTCTGCAAAAGTGTTTAGAGATTCATCTTTGGTAATCTATCAAGTGAAGGGTGAATTGTAAGTAAAGGAAGAGCGATTACTGGCCTATCTCAACTGCTTGAAAGCCCTGAGCAATCAATTTAAGTTTTGTACTTTTGAGTATGTGCCTAGAGAAGAAAACTAACTAGCAGCTACCTTGCCATCTTGGTATCAATGTGGAATAATCTGAAAGGGGTAAGTGTGAAGCCTATGCTAATTTCAAGTTCTGATAAGCCATACTTTAAGGATGAGTAGATTATGGATATCGAGGTGGATAAAGGAAAATCTTGGTATTATGAAATCCATAACTATTTGGAAAAGTCAATGTTTTCGAGGAAGCTACTAAAAAGGACTAAAGAATTATCCATAAGCTATCAACCCAATTCATTACCATAAGAGGAATGATCTACAAAATATAGCTTGATGGGGTCCAGTTAAGGTATCTAGATGAGAAAGAGCCAAAAAGGTTAATGGAAGAAGTGCATGTAGGAGTATATGGAGCCTATATGAATGGTTTGGCCTTAGCAAAGGAAATCATACACCAAGGGTTCTTTTTTCTTATGATGGACATGAATTGTTCTAAGTGTATCAGAGATGCCAACTATGCCAATAGTATGCAGACATGAGGCCTTTACCTATTTCTAAGTTGTGCAACCTTACATCACCATGGATGTTCACTGTATAGGATATATATATATATCATGGTTATGATCTATCCGCCTACTTCTAATGGACATAAGTTCATCATAGTGCCCATTGACTACTTTACCAAATGGATAGAAGTTGAATCTTTTAAAAAGGTAGATGTAAGGGATATGGATAAATTCATTGAAAGGAATCTAATATGCAGATATGATTTTCCTCATCATATGGTGTCAAACAACGGGCTACAGTTCTTTGGTGAAACCAAGCAAATGCTCATTAAGTATGGAGTTTAACACTATAAGTCTTCTCCTTATAGACCTCAGGCAAATGAAACGATTGAGGCGACTAATAAGAATGTCAAGAGAATTATGGCTAAGATTGTTCAAACTTATAAAGAATGGACTAATAAGCCACCTTTTACATTATAGGCTTACAGAACCACAACTAGAACTTCAAAAGGGCCACTCTATTTTCTTTGGTTTATGGGATAAAAATGGCATTGCCAGTAAAAATTAAGCATTAATCGTTAAGGGTAGTTTTAAAAGTTGAGATACCAGAAGTATAATGGGTTAGATAGAGATTGTCATAGCTTAACCTACTAGATGTATATAGGATAAGAACATATTATCATAATTAGATCTATCAGAAGAGACTTGCTCATTCATTTTGGGAAAAAGGATAAAAAAGTATCCTTTAAAGGAAGGAGATCTGGTGTTCAAACAGATGAGGTTGAGAATCCTAGACATTCAAGGCAAATTTAGGTCTATATAGGAATGACCATTCATGCTTAAGAAGTATTATCCAAGGGAGCTGCCATTTTGTCAGACAATGTGGCAATGAGTTTAGAGAACTAGTGAACATAGACAGATTGAAAAAGGTTCCATGTTTAAGACTATAAAGAGAAAAAGAAGAAATAAATGCCTTGCAAGTTGAAATTGAAAAATGGTGACCTTGCTAAAGTTAGATACCTCATCCTGGCAAAAAGTGAAAAAAGGCATATTAGGCAAAAATTAAAGGCTGAGAAAATTTAATAAATCAAGAAAATTCGAGAGGGCTAGTTGATGACAAGAGTTATGATGCTTTTAAAATTTCATTTCGAGATTGAATAATATATATCAATGAGGTAACATCAAATACCAGTTATGTGTACTGAAATCAGAAAGAAATGTCATGCATGTATTCATAGCATCATCAATGTATTTGAAAGTAGCATATTCTTTTCACATGTTCAAATTTAGAAAGTTCAATAAAATAAAAAAACACAATCGATGATGGTATCTGATCTAGTCTATCTATATGACATCTCTCTCTCCATTCAGGTGCCTAAGATAAGATAGCTTATTGTCAACTGCTAGGCTAGTGATCCATTGCTTGTACTAGGCCGAAGTGGTAAAGGCATAAGTGCTGATCTCAGGAATAGCAGTCCTCAGAAGGAGTTGAGTTCGAATCCATCAATGGTACTTTGATAGGAAAGGAAAAATGAAGAGGCCACGTCAGAAGCCTAGTGGACACCTAATGATGTCCTGTTATTCCTCGAATTGATGGGTATAGCGAGTTGTGATATAGAAGGTAGCCTAACATAGTCTACACAGAGGAGCACATCTAAATGCTTTGTCTTAAACTATGGAAGTAATGGGTAGCTAAGTGTATCTGAACATAATGTCATCATCTGTTAAATGGCCTAACCAGTTAACCCTATCTTCAATTGATAAAAACTCACATTGTAGATTTATGAGTATGACATAGCTCATAGGGTAAGTGTATGTGGCTCTGACTCGAGGGGGAGTGATGCGGATCTCCCATGTAAAATTCGGCCCCCTTAGGTATTCTAAGCCTCAAATAGTTATTTTGGCCTGACTCTTTAGAAGAGATAAGCCAAACTTTAGCCTACCCACTTAAACTACCCAAAACAGTAAAATAAGCCTAAAATAAAACAAACCTATTCTAATAAAGCCCAATTCATTTTTCTAGGTTCTAGGCTGCCCAAATATACTTAATTAAATGTTACATAAAGAATAGAAACTAAATAAAGTAGCTTGAAGGCCCATTGCACCATTCGGCCTAAACTTGTCTTCATTATCCAATTTAGCTTATTTCTCTTCTTGAACTTGCATATTCTCCACATAAGGTATTATGAATGCTTGTAGAACTTCTTTAAGCTTCTTTGACCTTGCTCTTATTATTGTTCCTTGAGAAAGTGCTAGTTCATCTCTCTTGTTGTCGACGTGTTTGGTCGTGCTCATATCATTCCCTCCCTCTTCAAAAAAGATTCTTCCTCAAATCTTCATCTTGTTCAAGTTGGGAATTGAAACTTGAGGAATAAATTCATCTTTATAAATGATCTTTAGGATAGGTAGAAATAATATGAATGCTTCTTCAGCAAAAAACTCATCATGTTCCTGCAATTTGACAAAGAAACTAGGCAAAACATGGTTAGTCATTGTTACATCTTTGCGAATGTGATTATTATTTCCTTTGTTTCCCATGTGCATTTCCTCCACCTTAAGCAATAAAGGAGCAATTATAACTTGTTGATCTTCCATCTTAACGAAATAAACTTCTTCATTCTCATTCAAACAATCAACATCTTTTCTTTCAATTATTTCTTCATCACTCACAAAATCACTATCGAAGAAAACTATATCTATAGTGTCCCCTTCAGCTTCACAATTTTTTTCTTCTAGGATAACTTCCTCTTCCTTTCTCTTTTCTTTGCTATTTTCCAATCTACTTAGTTGTTTGAACCATTGTTTAAATTACGATTCTATATCATTAAGGTCTTGCCTTAACAACCTCACACTTTCCTTTATCCCATTCATTCTTGTTTATCTCTCAACTTATAAATTGATATCTCACAATTGCACTTCAGAAACAACTCAAACAAATATGCACAATTAAGTACTTTGATTGAGGGAACAATGAAAAAACCTAACAAAAACAGCAAAAATACTAATTTTAGAGGCAAATTGACCTATTTGAACAAAAATTAGAAATTAGTACACAAGGAGAAGATTTCATGCACTGTAATATATATCTGTTCAACAACGTGCAATATGTCAAACTAGTGTAATTGGAACCAAAAATAGCTTAGACAAACAAATTAAAAACTTAGAATGAAGAAAATAGACAAGACGGATGCACTTAAATGCGATGTTTAACTAAACCTAATGATTAGTTTAAACAGATTTGATGTAAGACTCAACAAAAAAAATCAAAGAAAGCATGCAATAAACATAACCCAAATCCAAAATTAGGTGTACTAACCTTGTCTGGAAGAAATCAACCCAATTGTGAAAGTTCTAACTCCAATTCTTGCTTGATTGATCAAAACTTACTCCAAGTGGTGTAGGGCACTTTGTAGATTAAAATTATATCCAAACCAAGTTCAACCACTCAAAGATTGCAAATTATATGCTTGATATATTCAATGGCAAATTCAGATTCAACAAGAACACAAGATTCATCAATTGATCAAATATGAACTTAATAAGATAGGAAATCCGAATTGATAATAAGGCTATTTCTAATTGATTTTTTTCTTCTTTTTTTGTAACATTAATCAAACTAATGATCAAATACTTAAAGATAGGTAATTAACACAATAGAGTAAGAACCAAATAAGGAACTAGATGCAAGATCCTATTCAGCTAAAATAGAAAATTAAAGTTTAAAAGCAAAAATTAAAGGATAGTTAAGAATTTACCCCTTAGCCTATGCTCTGATACCAATTGATGCGGATCTCCCATGTAAAATTCGGCCCCCTTAGGTATTCTAAGCCTCAAATAGTTATTTTGGCCTAACTCTTTAAAAGAGATAAGCCAAAATTTAGCTTACCCACTTAAACTATGCAAAATAGTAAAATAAGCCCAAAATAAAACAAACCTATTCTAATAAAGCCCAATTCATTTTCCTAGGTTCTAGGCTGCCCAAATATACTTAATTAAATGTTTCATAAAAAAATAGAAACTAAATAAAGTAGCTCGAAGGCCCATTGCACCATTCAGCCTAAACTTGTCTTCATTGTCCAATTTAGCTTTTTTTCTCTTCTTGAACTTGCATCTTCTCCACATAAGGTCTCATGAATGCTTGTAGGACTTCTTTAAGCTTCTTTGACCTTGCTCTTATTATTGGTCCTTGAGAAAGTGCTAGTTCATCTCGCTTGTTGTCGACGTGCTTGGTCGTGCTCATATCAGGGAGGCTCTAACAACGGCTTCAACTTATCACAAAGTAATATCTTAAGAAAAAAAAGAAAAACAAAGCTCCTGGGGTGAGTTGGATTCATCTTAGGTAAAAATAAGGCAAGAAAATACATGAAAATCTGAAAAGTCACATTTTTTATAAGAAAAGCTAGTACAAAAACCCATAAGGGGTGTACTACCTTCAAAATAAAGACATAGCTAAAGCAACATGGGACTACCAGTGAGATGAGAGCATGGATCATAATGAATGGCATCTAAATCAATGATGGTCTCCATTAAAATTTATAGAAAGGGAATGTGCCCTCTTCGTACACCATCCATAATACTAGATAGTGTATAGTCCCCAATCATCAAGTCATCAGTATGCATTAGTGAGCATAGAGCAAAGCAACAAAGTAAAATCACAGTAGATTGAAAAGTGGGCACATCATCAAAGTTACCCAGTAAGTATGTCTGAGGCTCTAAAGAAAAGGTCCTCCTATATGGTTTAAACCTTTAGCCTAAAAAGGAAGGATGCCTAGGGCACATGCCACCTTTTCAGGATAACTGGGAATAATAGAAGGTAGATATGGTCGAGTATTGGGGGTAAACCTAGTACCAACTATCTCAACAAATTCTTCTAATAAAGGGTATAACTCCAAGTGCGAAAACCTAAACACATGGAACCTCAGGTCCCAATACCGAGCAACAACAAAAATTAAGTTTCTGTCAAAGGATACTTTTCTCAGGAACCTTTTATTCAAGTATGGAGCCAGAAAAGGGTCCTTCCAGGTTCTCAAGTTACCCAATTACTGGTATAATTTTGCAAGTGCAGAAGTTATGGTAACAAGAATTTTCAAATGGTCTAAGTGCAAAAATAACAAGGAAAAGTAAATAACTAAAAGAAAAATGACCAATAAGGAAAGAAAAACAGAAAAGGAAAAAAAGAGAAAATACCGAACAGAAGTTTTCTTGGGAAAGGGGGAAGTTAAAGGCATAAAGACCAATGAAAGTTGGCATTATTTATAGAAAAGGGATTACAGACAACCACCCTTCGAGGAGGAAGCCACAACTAGCCCATCTATCACCTTTGGATGATCCAAATGCATTTTTCTCCATGTCCCATACAATGTACATACGTATTGTTGCATTTTCTTCTAGTTTCATTTTTTAAGAAATCCAAAAGTTTCATAGCCAAGGCAAATAAGCTTGAAAGATTTTTGAATAGAAAAATCAGGTGATTCAAATGGCACAATAGATTTCAGAGAGTATTTTGGGTTTCCAGTAAATTTATATGACTAAAATAAATAATGCATGTATGTAAATATGCAAATGAAATAAATGATGTAGTAAATATGTAACAAAGATTAAAAAAATGATGAGTTTTAAGGTGAATAATGTAAATAAAATTTAAAAAATGAAGAAAGAAAATTAAAAAGAAAGAAAAAATGCAAAAAAGTCAAAAAGTTGTGACAGACGATTGTATAGACAGATGGGACGTACTATACAACAGTTTGTCTCTAGCGAGATATGGCCTTCTTATTCGTCACTAAAAAAATTGCAAATAAAAGTCTTTTCTTCTTCTTCTTCTTCTTCTTCTTCTTCTTCTTCTTCTTATAATTGCCATTTTCAAAATCTCAAAAGTTTTCTTGGTTTTCTTGAGCTTTCTCCGTTGTTCTTGGTTCGTTTTTCAAGTCGTTTGCACCTGAATTCTCCTAAAAGTGACATGCACTTCAGGCAATAATCCATTTCTATTTTCTTTTGCATTTCTTTCATCCATTTTTCACATAATAAGTAAGTATTATTTGGATTTTTATAAATTTTTATTATTTATCTTGATTGGTTTAAGTATGCTTTAGACCTTTTTTTTTGTATTTTTAGACCTTTAGTAGTAGATAATATACATCACCATGCTGTCCTGTAATTTATAATTGAATATTACCTTTAGAAGTGTAACTTAAATTTGTAAATATTTGTTTGCATGACACTATAGCTAGAAACAACCTTTGTATATGAGCACATAAGTTGTAAATGTTTTTAGTAACTAGTATTGGTAGCCTTTGTTTTGTATCTTTAAAAGCATGTTGTACTTAAGACTGTAATTGCATCGGAATAATTTAATACAAATTTAGTTTGTTTTGCTAAATAATTTAAGTTGTGTTGCTTGGTAGCCAATGATGGCCTATGGATTGGTTTGAAATAATTTTTATGCAGGGGGTAAGCACATTCCTAGTTAGAATGCTACTGAATTTTCATTAGAGTTTTCATAAAATCCAAAAATATGGATCATACCTCGCTTGTCATGCATGCTTGCTAAATCGCTTGATAATAGGCTTAAGATGTTTTTCATTGTATTGTGGCACTTAGTGCACATTTCCATGTAGGTTGGCTCTCTACATTTATGCCATTTTGTTACTAGAATTCTGACTAAACATAATATGTTATCTTACTTATGACCCAAGTCAGTCATAGGAATTAACATATGAGTTTTGTTACAGGAAGCCTCAAAGGACTGCACACGCTGCTTTGGCTCAACCTAGACCCACATTTATGACACTTGAGTAGGTTTCCAGATATTGAGCCTTACTATAAGTTCAGTTCTAATCTAGCCATTTCATATCCAAGTAGATTCTATAGTCTGTCAGGCTGATAGAGGAGCTTGATCAACTCTTAACTAGAGTAGAATTGATATAGTTCTTTGCCCTAGCACTTTAGACCTATCCAGATGTCACACAAGAGGTCTTAGCCACACTGGATTATGGTGGCTTTTAGAGATCAGACATCGAGGAGGGTATGGTATAGTTCTGGGTGTTGGGCATTCATTATAATGTTCAACGTAGGTGATTCACTCAGGCCATAGGCCTTCCAGTAGGGCTCAATGTGGTCACACCTGACAGGATAATGGATCAAACCAAATGGGCAGCAGTGGTACTCTCAAAGGCTAGATATCAATCAGACACAATGAAGAGTACGATGTTAGCCACCCAAGCTTATTGTTACATTCAAAGGGTGTTATCGACATCCTATTTGGGGTGCATAGGGAGTCTAGGGGTCAGTTAACTCCATTGACATCACCAACCTATGGGGATGTGAGAGCGCAAATGTGTGGACATCACCCGCGAGATCATCACCTTATTGGTCAGGGTAGTCACTTAGTCAACCATATAGGTTTCATATGAGGTGTCATGATCCGATTGCTGCTATCACTGGGGGCAGACAAAAATAGGTTTAAGGACCCCCTTTAGGAAGATATACAATTGAATTTATAGCCTGCACTCACCATAAAGATGGTAGAGCCAATTCAGGGATAAGAGGGGCAGTATCAACTGTTGACCTTTCTAAAGATAAGACAGAGGTGTGGCCTAGATTCCATAGTGTTAGATGCACCCACAAAAGGGGATGTCTAAAACCAGCCACCAGCAACCCTACAAGCACCTCCAGTATAGCCACCACAACAGGATGATTAGGCAGAGGAGCCACTGAAGCAGTAGAGGGCAGGGGCTAATTCTGATTATGAGTTTGACATGCAGATAGACCTACAAGATGTTTTAAAGGGATCACCTTAGCCACTATCACATCCTCAATCATCGATCAGACACTAGCGGTCGCTAACTAGGAGGATGGGGAGGTTTTCTCCTTATGGACATCCGGAGGCATCCACCTCTGCCGCTTCTCTGCTATATAGGTATCCAGAGGTATCTACATCAATTGCTCCAGCACATCCAAAGGCATCCTCATTTGCTTTACCACATGTGCATCCATCATCAGTCCCTTTAATTGGTGATATCTTTGAGAGATTGGCAGCTATGAAGAAGATTATCAGATGTTAGGATCAGATGCTACAGACAGTACTAGCAATAGTACAATCTCTATAGTTATTGCTAGTAGTAGTACAATCCCTAAAATCTGACATACGAGATATTAGAGCTGAGTTGGTAATTGCAAGGTAGAGATTTGATGCGACCCTGTAAGTGGTTGATGAATCACTCACCTAAATTAGGGAGTAGGGCACTTGCATTACGGTTAAGGTCCCAAGAGGCATATAGGCTATGGTGGAGATGGATAAGTAGTTGAGAAGATACATCAGGCATCTAAGGGGAGATCTGATGAGATATCTTGAGCAGCACTCCAGGGCAATCGCTAGGGTTGGTTAGGGATCAGAGCGATTGGCAAAAATGGTAGCACAGGTTCTAAATCCCTTTACAGCTGCATTTCCAAGGTTCCATATTATATTCAGGCAGGATGATGAGTAGCCACAAGCAACAAAGTAGGCCATGGCACCAGCCAGACCTCCCAGGCCCTTAGCCTTTAAACCTCCATCTAGGCCAACTTACCGTAGAGGATTGGGACCATCATAGTAGATTTTCTATTTTGTATTCAAGGCATTTAAAATTTTGTTTAAATATTTTAATGTATATAAAGATAGAAATTGTGTTAAATTTATATTCTTACTTTATGTTTTAATTATTGTATTCATGTTTAATATGCCTAAAAAAAGAAAGAAAAAAAAGAGACAAAAGACCATGAAACTAATAAGAAAACATGTAATCAACATACAATGTACAAAACAAAACAAAAAAAAACTCAATAAGTAGAGTGCTAATATCAAATCCTTTTTACAGGTACTTGAAAACCCTATCAAGGGGCATATACCTACCACCACAACCAAAGAATGGGAAAAAAATACCCATCCTCATCATAAGAAGTTGCCTCAGTAGATTAAAATAAAAAAGATACACAACAAAGATAAGTGGATATATTTTTAGATTTTGGAAGGATTATACATCCCCTTCTACTTGTTGAGAATTCACTTAATATAAGGTTGTCTAAGAGGGCGATCACACATACATATATCACCTAAGAAAGAGATCACACTCCCTAATCTCTTTTTGGACAAGAGAATTATTGAACATGAAAAGGATTGCACCACTACGTGAGGTGTCAGATGCTTTTTTTACCGGATTTGATGGAAAGCAAGATACGAAGTACATTCACCGTGAATTGGATATATTTTTACTGTTAGGTCTAAGTTATGGGAAGGCTATCTCTTTGATCCTTCACCACTAACTGCCTTACAAAATTGAGATTATCACAAGGTCAGAATGGAATGTTGCCAAAGCTAAAACTGTATAATGGTCATAATGCCATTGTAACAGTTAACACCCATTTGGGCTACAACCAAAAAGACTCTTAGGCAATGAATTGTACTCCTTAGAGCATGGGATGTTTTGATCTAAACATATAAGAAGTCATAGGACCGATGTTAACAACGAGGAACTATTGGACAAGAGGCAAAAGTCCCGATAATAATGTAAATCTTAAGAAGAAACATGCACTAAAAAAAGGAAGAGATTTTAATGCCAAAATATAGCAACAGCAATTAGCAACAAAACACTAGTTCTATTGCCAAATATGGCACCAATAGATAGCGAAAAAAATTTGGAACAAAATATAGCTATGGAAATTAAAATTTGTTGCTAAAATAGCAACGAAAAATGAATTTTATTGCTATTTTAGCAATGAAAAATTATTCTGTTGGTATTTCATCGCTGAATTGTGCAAAGGTATTTTATTTAGCAACAAAATCTAATTTTCGTTGCTAAATTAGCAATGAAAATTTTTTCTGTAGCTAATTTAGCAATGGAATTGAAATCCTTTGCTAAATAGAATACCGTAACACAAATCAATTATTAGAATAGCAATGGAAAAAATTTTCCATTGCTATTTTACTATTTGCCCTATGTATAAATTGGTTCTTCAGTCTTGCCACTATTTTCCCCAAGTATAAATTGTTTCCTTTAGTCTCGCCACTATTTGCCCTAAGTATAAATTGTTTCTTCCAGTCTTGCCATTTCCCTTTTCCACTCCCTCTCGCTTTCCCTATCCCTTTCTGCAAGTGTCGTATCTTTCTCTCCTCCGGAGCTATCACTATGGTCGACTCTTATTCAAAGGATAAAGCCTACCTCAATACAGTCATCGAAAAATGAATCAATTTGTTCAAATATATTAAGTCACAGTAGATCTCTCGCCTTTAATCCCTAGAGCATCTTAAAGCTTAAAGAGAAATCTTAAAACTTGATGTGTATTATTTCTTGAAACAAAGGTCAGTGTTTTTGCCTTTTAATACCTTTGCGAATCACGATTTCGCTTTTGTTTTTTTCCGATTTCATTTTTTATGGGTATTGTTTCTCTTGTATTTTTTATTATCAATCTGTAGCTTTAGCTTATTGATATTTATATATACGATGGATTAATGCCTTCATGGTAATCATCTTCTCAACAAATTTATCTCTTCTTTATTTTTTCATAGAAAAGAAAGAGAGTGAAAGAAATGGTGGCTTCATCATTTGCTCAACCTCAGTTCATTGCTAGCACTGGAAATTGGAGTTTTTCTAATGCACCGCTCATTGAAAATTCTGATTCTCCTAAGAAAATTGTTATTCTTTATGTAAGTCATTCATCTTTCTACCATCTAATTTTAACCCATTTTTTCTGAGTTTATTATATGTTTTTTTTTATTACTATTTGTTTGCAAGAGAAAAGAGGGAAGGATAAGGCTATTTTTGGATTCTTCTAATTTCAACTAGAAGCAATATTATTTTTTGCTTCTTGGTTTATTTGAATAATATGTGAAAATTGCTTTAATTTATCTGTTTGATTTTTTGATTCAACCTTTTGTGATGTAAAATTCGTTGTTTATGTTTTATATTTTATTTTTATATTGTTTCCTTCCTATTTTGATTTTATTATCAAACACATACATTTACTTGTCCTCTTCATCTTTGAGTTGATTGAACTGAGACAGAAATCAAGTAGAAGTTGATATGTTCAACTCATTTCTAATTATATATTAATTATGTCGATCTTATTGGTTTTCCATCTGTTTAATTTTTATTTTTATTTTTATTTTTGTTCCTTTTTGCTATTTTATTTTGAAGAGGAGAATCCCTCTTTCAGCTTTGGCCATCCGTCACTTTTCAGGGGCATCTGTGAATGGGTTTTAAGCCCTTTTCTCATGTATTTTATGGATTTTATTGTATTTGCATTATTCTATTGATCCCAAAAACATTTATTTGTCACTTTTATGATTTTAATTCTGCACACATGGTTGAATGAATAAGCCATTTTTTATGTATTTTATTATTTATTTAAGTTTTTCCTCATAAGGCTAATTTATTGCCTTTTGTGGTTTTTGGTGATTATGTAAATTCTTTCGCCTTCAGGAATATTTTATAAGGCATTTTGCATTAAGAATCGTGCCCCCAATTGGATGATTACCATTTGCGCATTCGGTTATTTCATTTAATTATGCCACTTATTTATTATTTTGGTATTTTTGGATGCAGCTAGTATAAAAGGGCTTTTTGTGCACGTTTAAAAGGAAAAGGCACTTAAAATAATTTCTACTAATTAACTCGAGTTTTTTTTCTTCAAAACCTGGACCAATATTCAATTTTTCATCTAAAGCCAAACAAAGAACAAAAGAACATTTTTGTAAAATATGTATGAGGGAATCAATTTTTCCAACTCAAAGAGTACCCCGATTTATGTATGTATATCATTTTATTTTTACTTTTGGATGATTTACTATTAGTAGATGCCTTCATGAATTGACTACCAATAGTAATTAGGGATTGATCTCTTTTTATCATAAAATAGCTGATTTATGATTAATAGTGAGCCTCATCTAGTCTCAGACCCTAAAAATAGGCCTTCAAGAATAAATTAAAAAATGAGCATTAGCTCTAGCACTCATCATAGATACCTTTATCTCATTCATGAGAAAACTCAAGCCTTGGATATGTTTAAATCCTTTAAAGCTAAAGTTAAAATAAACTAAATAAAAGGATTAAAATTGTTATGACCGTGGTTATGAATACTATGGTAGATATGATCGATCAAGTAAACAATGTCCAGGGCCATTTGCCAAATTCCTAGAGGAATGTGGAATCTTCGCACAGTACACTATGCCAGGAAGTCCCAACATGAATGGTATAGCTGAAAGATGAAATAAGATATTAAAAGACATGGTAAAGAGTATGATCAACCATATTATTTTGTCAGATTCACTCTGGGTAGAGGCATTAAAGACTACAGCTTACATCCTTAACAAAGTTCCAACTAAAGAAGTGACCAAAAACCTTTATGAAATAGATGGGTAGGAAACTTAGCTTAAGACATTTGCACACTTGGGGTTATCCAGTAGAGGCAAGGCCTTATAAGCCAAATGAAACAAAATTGGACTCAAGAATGTTCAGTAGCTATTTTGTTAGTTACTCTAAATGGTCTCAAGGGTATAAATTTTATGATTGCATAAAAAGATCATTTTTCGAGATAAAAAAATACCAAGTTCTTTGAGGATGTTGAATTTAAGGGGGGAGATAAGGTTAGAGACTTTGTCTTTGAAGAGGAATTTATTTCTCTTCCTACAATTGTAATAGGATATTATCAAGATCAAGATGCTCTCCTTGACATATGCCAGAATCACAACACAATGTTCAAAATCTCTTGGTTCCTATTTAACAAGTTATTCCTGAAGAAAAAACTCAACAACCTCAAGAACAAATGCCATTAAGAAGATCCATTAGAGAAAAAAGAAAATGTAATTTCAAATGATTACATTGTATTTCTCCAAGAGCAAGAGGTTGATAATAAAATGATGAAAAATGATCCAATCAACTTCCATCAGGCCATGGAAAGCTCAAAATCTCAAAAGTTGATCAATTTCATAAATGAGGAAATAAAGTCCATAAAAGACAATGAGGTTTGGGATCTTATCCAATTGCCTAAAGGTATGAATCCTATTAGTTGTAAATGGATATTTAAAACCAAAAGGGATTCAAAAGGCAATGTATAGAGATATAAGGCTCACCTTGTTGCCAAAGGCTTTACTCAAAAGGAAGGCATTGATTATAAAAAGAGTTTCTTCCAATTTCATCTAAAGAATCTTTTAGAACAATAATGGCACTTATGGTACATTTTGAAATTGAGTTACATCATATGGATGTTAAGACAGCATTTCTCAATAGCCATATTGACAAAATAATTTATATAGAACAACTGGAAAACTTTGTTTTAGAAGATTCAAAGCAAATGGTTTGCAATTAAAGAAATTGATTTATAGACTCAAACAAGCTTTTTTTAAGTAGTATCACTAATTTCATCAAATTGTCATTTCTTTTGGTTTTCAGATTAATGCAGTTGATGAATGTATATATCACAAGTTCAGTGAGAATAAGTATATTTTACTGAAATTATATGTCGATGACATATTGCTTGCCAGCAATGATATAGGCATATTGTACAATAAGATATTTCTATCAAAGAAATTTGAGATGAAAGATCTTGGTGATGCCTTTTTTGTATTAGGAATCAAGATATACCAAAATCGCTCTAGAGGCATTATTAGATTATCACACAAGAGTTATATCAAAAAGATTCTCAAAATGTTTGGCATGCAAAATTGTAAACCAGAAGATACCCAGTAACTAAGGGAGACAAGTTCAGTCGTAATCAATGCCCAAAAAATGAAGTCAAGTATAAGAAAATGCAAAACATTTCTTATGCTTTAGCTATAGGAAGTCTAATTTATGCTTAAGTTTGTACACATCTGAATATCATATACATTGTTGGAATGTTAGGTAGAAATTTAACTGAACCGGGCATGGATCATTGAAAAACAGCCAAAAGGGTTATGTGATATCTACAGAGAATAAAAGATTATATGCTCACGTATAAGAGATCGGATAAGTTAAAGATCATTGGGTATTCTAACTCTGATTTTGCTGGATGCCAAGATAGTTATAGATCCACTTCGGTCTACATTTACATGCTAGCTGAATGAGCTATTTAATGGAAAAGTGTGAAAAAAATCACTCACAGCTTCTTTTACTATAGAAGCTGAATTTGCAGTTTGTCATTAGGCATCAAATCAAGAAATATAGCTAAAGAATTTTGTCATAAAGCTGCTAATTGCGGTAGTATTAAAAGACCATTAAAGTTATTTTGTGATAATAAATCAGTAGTGTTGTATTAACACAATAATAGGAGCTCTTCAAAGTCTAAACATATAGGCATTAAGTTCCTAATTGTTAAAGAAAGAGTTTAGAGTGGTCAAATATCTATAGAGCATATTGGCACAAACTCTATGATTGTGGATCGCTTACTAAGTGATTAATACCCAAGGTCTTTCATAAGCACACTGCTCACATAGGCATTACACTATTAGATGATGTATTAGTTTAGTGGAAGTTTGTACTTACATATGCTTAAATTTATTTTTGGTTGAAATGTCATATAGATATTTTGTGGATATATAAAGCTTATCATTCGGCTAAAGATTTTATATAATTTTCACTCTCTATTTTGTTTGATCTCATTGAGGAATAAATTTGGACCCGTTGGAAATAGGCATGTTAAAAATCACATTGCATGATATTTCCATGCTACACATCCATAATTGATTCATGTTGTTGATTATATTGATAGTTATGACCATTATTGGATTCAGTTGCAACAAATGTAATAGCTATCTCTTTGATCCTATGTTGATATAATTAATGGATGGGATTGTTAGAGACGATTTCGGTTACGATAGCATTTTAAGCGTATAAAATAGTATAGTAATATACAATTACTAAGGTTATCACATATTTATATGTATAAAGTCCAAGTGAAAGATTGTTGGAATTTATGGACCTATACAAATTAAATATGTGAATATTGTATATTATATGCTATCACAGTTTTAGTCCTAATAAAAGTGATCTGGTTCATTTAAAATAAAATTGGACTTAATAATCGTCTCATTAAAAAATATGTGGTTACTTTATAAATGTTTAGAAACCTAAAGGATTTAATCTAATTTATGATAGGTTAATTAGAAAATAAGTTAATATATAAATAGGTTATGGTCTTGGTTGAGCAGAGAACCCCAATCCTAATATGTTATTCTTTCTTTGGTATTCCATCACCTTAGAGAAAATTCAGATGTTTGTATCAACTATAAATCGTAAAACCTTCACATCCTTGATAGCCATAGATTTAGGTATGCTTCCCCATTTATTCTATTTTTTATGATTTGACATGATTGATTATGGACTATTATGTATTTAGGGTTTTTTTCTATCATTTGAACTCAGAGCCATTAAGTGAACATTTGAAAAATTAAAGTTTAAAATTGAAATTTATTGAATTTCAACTATATACTTATTTTTTTATTTGAAACTATTAACTTAAGTTCTCTTATATTATTTGTTTAGGTTTATTTTTATTTAGATATTAATTTAAAAAATTAGTAAATAACTTTTGAAAAATTAAAGTTTAAAATTTAAATTTATTGAATTTCAACTATATACGTTTTTTTTATTTGAAAATATTAACTTAATTTCTCTTATATTATTTGTTTAGGTTTATTTTTAATTAGATATTAATTTAAAAAATTAGTAAATTATGATGTTCAATTTTTCCATGGTTTTGTAAGTTGAAATTATACGAGTAGGTATCCGTAGCTATTGGTAAACGATTTTGAGATGAATACGGATAATAAAAGGATAAATTCAAATGGATATACATTAAAATTAAACGGTTTAGTAATACGCGTGATCAATTTCTCTAGCATATGCGAGGAGAAAATCCACATCAAGTTAAAAATTAAAATTTTTAAATTTAAAATGTTTATTTAACACCAATTTACAAGTAAAATGGTAGAAAATGATTTATAGAGAAAAAAGAAGAAGGTTTATCCCATAGCATACTTTTGGGTCCAGCTTCCAGCAGTAGATTCATACTTGAATCTATCAGTTTTATAGATGTGAGCTATTTCAGGAACAAGAGGATCGTCTGGATTTGGATCTGTAAGCATCGAACATATGGACAGTAAAACCTGCATTTATCATACGCAATCGTTCGTTAGAAATGTAACTTTAGAGTCACAAAAACGTAATAACTATCACAGATTACTCGTTGGGAGTTTCAAGTGTCTTAATTACGAAAATATTTTCCCATCATGATTACTCTGTGTGTGTTCGAGTTTCTATAGGTTTTCACTATCATAAGTCTAGGTTTTCATCATCATCAATGCCCACTCTAATCCATTCCTTTTAATCGGAACTTAATACAGCAAGTGTTATTGTGACAGCCATTGGAGCCGCCCATTGACCAAAGGGCAGAGCAAGATGAACGGCAAATTTAACTGGGGGTGGAGAGGTTCTTCGGTGGATTTGGCTGAATTTAACATTAATAAATTGGAGGTGGATGAACAAAAAAAAGCTGAGGTTTGGTGAGACAAGTGAGTTTATTTTTTTAATAATTATATCATTACTTTAGTAGTAATTAAATTTTCAATAGTTTGAATTAAAAGTAATTTTCGATAAATCTTATATATATATATATATATATATATATATATATATATATATATATATATATATATATATATATATATATATATATATATATATATATATATGTGTGAGTTTTTTAAGAAGTTAATGGTAAAAATCTAAAATTAGATTTTTGTTTTTCTAAAAATTAAAACTAGAAAAAAAAAGTCAAAACACTTTTTTTATGAGCAAAAATTTGTCCAATGAAAGGCGGAGATGGTAGAAAAATATTTTTCGATTTAAAAATCAAAATGAAGGCGAGGATTGTGATCTTTACTCAAAATTTTTGCCATCCCGAGATAAATTAATTATATTTATATAAATTTAATTTTAAATTATATTTAATTTTAATTTTATCAATTTTTAAAATTTATATTAATTTAATTTATGATTGAATTTAGATTTTTTAATTATTAAATATTGAATATTATATTTTAGTAATAATTGATTTAAAAAAAATATTTTTGATTGGGGATAGAAGAAATTTTTCCCCATAATCCTATTGGGGGCAAGGATAAGGAATCCCCGTCTCTGAGTGGAGTAGTAAGTGGAGAACCATTCTCCGTTCCCGTCTCATCCCGTAATCAACCCTAATGGCAAGGCATATTAGCATACCAATAAACTATGTTTAAAAATATTTATATTTTAGAAGTTAAAAGCATTGGACTGGTAATTTAGTATGTGTGATGCGCGCATATCTGTACTGTCAAATCAGTAATACGTATAAAATTAAACAATGTAAATGCGTGCATAACGTATCATAATCCAAGTATTAAAATAATTTTTTTATGCAAAAAGAAATTTAAGTGTTTAATTTCTTTTTTTTAATTATTATTTTGATTTGGAGATGGTGAGTTGAGTCTTCCAAGATTATAGGCACCTTGGAAATAGTGAGTGCCGGACTCCATTGCTCCTTGAGTATATCCAAGCATATGTTTCCATTGCTGTTGATGTTAGGATGGAAAACCTTGGTCCTAAATGCAACCTGTAAGAATATATCAGTTTTACATAGAAGAAAGAACCATTAAAACTAATTACATGCAGAGATCCATCAAATAATAATAATAATAATAATAATAATAATAATAATAATAATAATAATAATAATAATAATAATAATAGTTTGAAGGGAAAAAGAATTGAATAATTTGGACCTTAGGAGGCTTGAAAGGATAGTCAAATGGAAAATGAATAGTGACCAGGAAAACGCCACCAGCGTATGGACTATCATTGGGACCAATAATTGTAGCTTGCCAATGGAACATATCCTCACCAACAGGCCCTGAAATTTTATTAACATACTATTGGGGATAAGGATATGACAATTGAAAAAACTATCAAACTTTCAACACGTATAAGAATTAACACTTGGTTTCTGTTTCTTTACCTGCACTGCATGAGGTTGGGGGATCTCTTTCCATGTCCCTGAGCTCCTTCATTATTCTCTTTGATGCCATTTTTAGGCAACCTCTGCTATCTAACCTTCTTTCAATAACAAGGCAAATGAAGAAATCTAAATTTATGGGCATGCAAATAAGAGGATGGTGTATTTAATAGAAATGGAAATGGCAGAGGTGCACTAATTCTTTTTGGACTGCTGAAAGTGGGAACAGAATAAATTCCAGGGAAATAACCGATTAGTGGAATTTTATTTTAAAAGAAAAAAGAAAAGAAAACTTGGAAGATTTTTGCTATGTTAAATTATTAATGTTATCACAAAAAGATTATTTTCAGTCCACATTTTAAACTATTAAATTTGGATTTTTAATCAACTAAAACAAGCATCCAACTTTAAGAGACAGAATTATCAAAACAAATGATGATTCTAGCTGCAGTTGCAAAGATCATTCATCTAAATTAACCAATAGCATACATTCAAATGCCACAAGATATATACCATATTATCAGAACCGTAGGATTTTATTTGCAATATTCTTCCAAGATCTCCACTACAGATTTGCAGACAGACCCATAAATATTCCTTCTTGTTTTAGGCCATGAAGTTCTAGCTGGATTCTCATCATTCAGAACAGAAGAAATAACAATTTCAATATAATATAACCAAAAACCATAATTCTTTTAAGATTTTCGAGGTAACAGATCATTCATAATACAAGAGGAAATCATAGAACAAATTTCTGGCTCTAAATCAATACATGTGGATTGACCTAATTAGCAGAAACAGAAATGGTGTTGCATGTTAACAAACACATCCTTCATATACAAACCAAAAAGCAACCCAAATGCAACGAACTCAAAGACTTGATGCTATTAATATGCTTCCTACTTCTGTCAGTAGATACTACAAACCACATCCTGCTGCTTCCTCAAGCTTGTTGGACCAAAGAGAAATGGTGAAAGACTAATGGGATCAATGCCTAGTTGGTCATATTTTCCTCCCGCTCACTTCCTTTCTTGATCACAATATAGAGCAGGACTTTTGTGCCTTTCTTTTCTTCTTTTTCTTCTGTTTTGGTGGCTGGAGAACCACTTTAATTGCTGCATCAAAGACAGCTTTGACATTCTGTATTTGGTTGAAATAAATTCAGTCAGCAACAAGGTAAGCACCAAGTTTCCCACAAAGTGTGTGATAAAAAAGATTTCCATACCTGCTGGGTTTTTGAACTGCATTCTATGTAAACAGGGGCCCCAATTAACTTCCTCAATTCCTCCCCCTTTTGAAAATAAATAAATAATCATACATTAGCTGAGGTGAGATGGATGAACCATGAATATATGGAAGAAGGTGACATGTTAAAATATACAAAAGTAGCACTTGATAGAGAAAGTGACCATTAATACCTGAGCGGAGGTGATGGGCACTGCACCAGGGTGGTCCGCAAGGAATTGCTTATCATCTCGGAGATCTATAAGAAACAAATGTAGCTGTGATGAAAATTGATTCTTATCGACATGATGTAGTTTCATATAATATAGACTAATTCAGCAAAATATGGCAATTAACACCAATGCAATTTCATCAAGTGCCGTGGAATGTCAATGTCCTCAATCGTTGCTAGTTTCTCATTCAAAAGACATGCAAATTCGAAGCTATGTACCCAGCAAAAAATTATGGAATTCCAGTAGGGAAAAACAATATGAGAGCTATATCAGATGAAACAATTATCCAAACATTTTTTTCTCATGTAAATTAATCTAGCCAATCCTATAGGCAAACAAGCAGAACAGTTTTTTTTACGTTTTGATTCATGATGACAAATAAACACCTTGGACGGAGAAATATTTAGGAAATTTCTCTTAAAAAATCTCTCGTTTGAAATGAGTTCCCAAAAGACAATGTTTACCAGTGTGGACAGTGAATATGTTCTAGCACTGAGAATATGACAAAACTAATTAAATTGCATATCACCCAGAGCAGTTGACAACTTAGTCCAAAATTTTACCACTATTCTCGCATCAGTAATAGCCCAAAAAGAAAAGATAGCCTCACTCAGGTAGTTCAAGAATCATGATGTTGCGCAAACTAAGTTTTTGAATTATAAATTAGAGCTTTGCATATTATCATCATTAGAGACATCATACTTTCCAACCATAAATGAACTGATTGGGTTGACCAACAAAATTTAGCATTAGTCATTACATATTGAACAGAAACAAAGGCCTAACTAAAGGCTGCACGTAGTACAAAGTTATAGCAATGATAATAATTATGATGGACAGAAAACCAATTTAACGAAGAAGGATTTAAAACAAGAAAGTGAAGCACTAATTTTTATCACAACCCTTTTGTCACAGAGTCCAATTCTATGGCCACTCCTACAATTGTAGATGGACTTCTATACCCTAAAATTCCTGTTGCATGCATCAAACAAAGAGAGGGGCAATGTGTGACACTGAAACTTCTCAAATCAACAAGAAAGTAACTGTAGATGATACTGATACTCAGTTGTAACCATACTCCATTCTATTTCTCAGTTGCAGCAACGTAGGTCATCTGCTATAAGCTATATTTCTTCTCCCATGATTTGGATTCAATTAAGCAGGCGTTTACAAGCAAATGCAATCAAGTAATAAGAGTTAGCATTCCTTCTAAAGAAATTATTAACTAATCACTCCTATTTGTCCATAATTGAATGAGAAGGATAGACAAAAGATGATCTACAATGTCATTGAATCATACAAGCTATAGTGATCCACTGATTACTTAGAACTATATACTATCAGATTCTTGCTTTTTTAACAAGCACTTAGTATCAAATAACAAGTAGGGGAGGAATTATCTCTTAGTCTATATTGCAGTGAAAGTCAACGTGTAAACTAAAAATAGAATAAAACCCTAATTTCTACAGAAATATAAATGAGAACATTGGAAAATAGGTCAAATATTACAACTTTTGAGACACAATAGCACATAAATAACTGTGGACAGAGAGAGAGAGAGAGATCAAAGCAACAAAGACTTGCAATTTCATAATAAAATACATTGTGAAACTTCTTAAAGAACCTACGAATCAATGATAAGTCACAACCAATAAGTAAATTTATGCAATGACTACGCAATGGAAGAATATCCAATGCTAAGATAATTAATGAGCCAAAAAAATTACAACAAAAGTACCTGATAAAAAATGATGATACAGTTAAAGTGGTATTCGAAGATTCACAACCAGATTATCAACAATGCTTACCATGGTCCAGAAAATTAATTGATATAGAGTTTAAAAGCATACAAAAGCGTACATAACAGCCATCAACATTAAGAAAAACAAAACAAGTGGGATAAGAGTATCTAACCAAGCTTAGTTCCAACAAGAATAATTGGTACTCCAGGAGCATAATGCCTCAATTCAGGAATCCACTGAAAATTGAAATAGAAAACATGGAAACTTTATCAGAAAATTACACAATCAGCCCGGACAAAAAATACAAAAGGAAGCTTGGAAAGATATTTTGAGATACCTTCTTTGCAACATTTTCATAACTGGCCTTGCTAATAAGAGAGAAAGCAAGTAGGAAAACATCTGCCCCACGATAGCTCAAGGGTCTTAATCTATTGTAATCCTCCTGGCCTGTCCCATGAAGTAATTGCTTGAAGATCGTGGTAATAACTTTCAAAAGGCAATAACATAAAAGACAATAAATTATAACCATACCAGCAGTATCCCACAATCCTAGATTGACTGTGCTTCCATCCACAACCACATTTGCACTGAAGTTGTCAAACACAGTCGGTACATAATCCTGTTTCATGGAAGAACATAAGGACAACAATAAAGAATTCTTCGTTTCAAACATTCTTTCTCAACTTTGTATTGAAATTAATAAAATTCTATTCGTAGTCACAAATGCAGAATCAACAAGAAATCAATCAAACAATAAAGCTTTCATAAAACTTTCAATAGTATAGTCTAAGTTCCATGAATCAACCAATAACCTAAAACAGCATTGTTGTCTGGTCATCCACTAAAAACGTTATCACTGCTACGAACGTAACCTTTCCTTGGTCTCCTGGGTGCAAACGAACTATCTCTTTTCAACCATTTTCATTAATTGAGGCTCAGACAAGCTGCAATTGAATGCCTGCGCTATAAAGTATTGCCAAACAGCGAAAACAATATCTTTGCTTTGGTTTTTTGCTTTTCCTTTCCCTTAGTAAATAACCAACGAAAACCCCAAATCTGGAACCGGTATTAATTTTAAGCAATCGTCTGAAAAATATGACAAAAAATTATAATAATAATAAGGTCGGTCACTCTCTTTCTTGGCATCTAAACAGTGACCAATTAAACATAGCCAACAAAGAGAAAATGTTTGATTTTCTTTCAGCTTCTCCCATTTGCTACGAAACCAAACATGAAAGCATACAAAACAATGTGAAAGCTTGGTAATCCAATCCCAAAGTTTCTAAATAAAGATCAGGAACCTGGATTAAGCCAATTACTCCAAAAAGCTCAGTTGACTTGAAAGGGAGATTAAAAAAAAAAAAAGCAAAAACAGAAGTGTTTGCAATGTTTCCTTGACAAACAGAACAAAAACAAAAGAAAGGGGAAAAAGAAAAAAAGTCATCGGAGTCTACTACTGGTACAAACCTCAATTGACTTTCACATTTTCTCAAGAACGAAACAGAAAAACCACAAAAGAAAGAAACTTTATTGCACATACAGTAGGGAAAGTGTTGCTGGTGTAGGAGATGAGCATGCAAGTTTTGCCAACAGCACCATCACCAACAGTGACGCACTTTATGAACCTTGAAGCACTCATTTTTCTTGTTTTCTTCTTCTTTCTTGGATTCTTTCTGCGAATTAAAAAACCCTAATTTTCAATTATTGAGAAAAACATAGAGCAATTGAGAAAGCAATGGCAGCCCTTCTGAGCAAGTGAAATGAAATTGAGAGGAAGTGAAAGAAAGAAACCAATAAAATTGGGGAGGCAAAGCCAAGAAAGAAGAAGAAGAAAGACAGCTTCTGCCAGCTATAAATGACAATAACCTATGTTTCAGGCCTCCAAAATTTGTACTCGCTAACACGTATCCTTTTTCTTATTGGATAATTTAATTAGAAGGAAATTAAAAGAAAAATAGAAGACCCGTGAATAATGTGAATTAAAAAAAAAAAAGGAAATTGAAGGTATTTTAACGAATCGTAATACAATCGGATTTTTCAATAAGAAAAACAGACAATAGGGTACGACTGCACAACGTAAAATAATATATATATATATATATATATATATATATATATATATATATATATATGGGGTGTGCAAAAACGAATCGATCCGATTAACCCGATCAATCCGAACCAAACTAATAAAATCGGATGGGATTAATCGAGTTGTTAGGGTCGGATCGGTTTTTGATATATATGTTAATCGGGTTTCAGGTCGGGTGAAACCCGACTAACCCGAAAATTAAATATATAAATAAAAAATTATAATTTTTCTACAATATTAATTAATATATAATATATATTTAATGTAATTTTGAAATTGTTAGTTTGTTGTATTTTTAAAATATTTTTTATTATATTTAATATTATTTATTTGTATTAATTTGAAATTTTAATTTAAATATATAAATTAAAAAAATTAATTTTGGGTTAATCGGGTTGTTCGAATTGAGATTCGAAAAAATCGAATTATTCGGGTAGAAACTCGATATTTATATAAGATCGGATTGGATGAAAAAAATAGATAAATTTTGGATTTCGGGTTAATTGGGTTCGGGTCGGGTTCGGATGTGCACCCCTAATATATATATACGTTTTTTTTTTTCACTCACATTTATACAAGTTCTCCTCCAAATCATTACTTTTAATATATTACTCTCACAACATGTGTGGTTCTCGTATTGCACATGCGAACTATAATACAGCTTTTATATATATACGGTATTTAGATGGCTTTTTAAAAAACTGACGCGTAGATAATACAATACACTGTAAACTCCATTATTTTACATGCACCGCATATATCCAATATATTATTAAATTTATATAATAAAATAAATACTGTGCTGTAAAATAAATATATAAATTTTCAGTATTTTTTTTTATTTCCGATGTCACTTTTATTTCAGTATCTTTCCAGATCAATTTTTTGAATTTTCTTTTATTTTGCATTTAAAAAATAAAAAATATGGATCGATTGTGTACCTTACTATACAATTACATTTTATTTCATTTATAATTGTTATCTCAATTCATCAAATTTTAAAATTACTAATTTATATATATTTTTCATTAGAATATCTTTTCTTTTTCTTTCAATTTTTATTTTTATGATAAAATTTATTTGAATTTTTTTAATTAAAAGATTAATGTATGTATCAAAAATTATATTTTGTAATTATTTTTTTATATAATACAATAAACATTGTATTGTAAAATAAAAAGGCAAATTTTCTGTTTTATTTTCGATGTCACCTTCATTTTGGCATCTTATCAATTTTTTTAGATTTTTTTTTCATTTTGGATTTAAAAAATAAAAAAATGGAACATGGTGTATCTTACTAGACAATTACATTTTGTTTCATTTATAATTGTTATTTCAGTTTATCAAATGTTAAAATTTCTAATTTATATATATGTTTCATTAGGATGTCTTTTCGTTTTTCTTTCAATTTTTTTATTTTTATAGTAAAATTTTTTTGAATTTTTTAATTAAAAGATTAATATATGAATCAAAAATTATATTTTGTAATTATAATTTTTTGTCTAAATTAATAATAATACAAACAACTTAATTTTATATTTTCAATTTTTTTACAAGATTAATATAGTGCCATATTATACAATAAACACATCATAAAATATTACATGCTAATATAATTTTGCACCAAATATTGTGTATAATAATACAATCTAAACAACATAAATTAATACTATACAAACTAACATTATTAAGACTAATACCATACACCTATTTAAATGTATCTTTGAACTAATTAATCTCATTGAATTTGTTAAAAATATCAAATTACCCGGACACATAACACACCATAAAAAACATGGAAAACTTATAAGCATATGTCATGTAAATAACAACAGAGATAATATGATATTTTTAATGAATTTAAGAGGTATTTTATATAGTTTTTAATGGTATTTGGATATTTGAACTTTAAAGCTTTTTAGAGATTCAATATTTGAACTTTTATTTCTCTATATTGATATGTATTTTTCACACAATGTTAAAAACTTGACACCATTAATTTTTAAACTTTTAATGGATAAAAAATTCAAGCATTTGATTAAATTTTTCCACCTTATATATAAAGTTAAAAATGAAAATTAAAAAAAATGCTAAAGAATAAATATTGAAAATTCTAGATGAAAGTTAACCTTCTCTTTTCAGTATGTCACGGAAGAACAAGAATGCGAAACATGAAAATTCGTACTTGAAAATACAATTATAGGTTTGACAACTTAATTTGTAGGGTGGAAGCCTGATCCATCATTTTAAAGCTCGACTAGATATAATTTCAATAATGTGAGTATATAAATACTAGTTTGAAAAACGGACAAAACTTCTAGTCACCCGTAAAAATTGAAATCACTGTTGTCTTTTTAGATATATAAATATGATAGAAGTTATTTTGTGATGTATGAGTTGTTTTAAGGCCAAAGGTGCATTTTTGCCATTAATATTTTTCAAAATATGTAACTTTATCCCTAATATTTCAAAACGAAGATTTTTTTCCCCTCATATTTTGAAAAAAGGGAGATTTTTGCCACCACCATCAAACATAGTTAACTTTGATCAAACTCTCATTAGTTGACTACTGATGTATAAAAAATCGACACGTGGCACAAGCTCATTGGACATATCATGTAATGCCCCTCATAATAACTTAGGAGAATTTTTAATTAATTAATGCTTTTATTAGCATTAACTGTGTATGATTATGACTGGTACCGTAAATCATGACCTAGAAGAAAATTGACTTAAAGAAAGAGGGTAAATTTATCTTTTTTATTTTAGACCTTGTGTGTTTTTAATCCAAGATAATGGGTTAATAAGGATTTAATTGAAAAAAAGGGGTAAGTTTTGGGGCAATATAATAAATTAATGAAAGTTGTGGACCTTTGGGAATTTTTGCCATAAAAATCTTTTAATGGTCCAATTAGGTGAGGACACTTGGTTTCTAGAAAGATTTTGGGAAAGGGGATTTGAGGTTATTGGCCGGCCATTCAAGGCTGAATTTCAGCCATCTTCAACCCTTCTCAATCCTTAAAATCTCTCTCTTAAATTCTCTCTCTAGAAAATCTCTCTCTTTTAGTTTTATAAGAAGATTTGGTTAGTGATTGCTTATGAGGTATTGTTGCTTTTCTTTTTCCTTTGGTTGTGTATGTTATTTCCTTAAAAGAATTTATGGGTTTTCATGGTGAAGTCTCTTTCTTAAAAGGTGAAAGCAGCAAGAAGAAAGAGAAAGAGGCTCTTCAAGAGTGAGGTTGAAGTTTGGAAGCTTTAAAAAGGTATGAGAACTTGCATAGTTTTGAGTATGTGTGCATGATGTTTTTGACATGAGAGATGTGATTATTGATGCTATTATATATTTTATAGGTTGATATTAAGCTTGAGATGAGTTTAGAACCGAAATATGCAAGTTGTGTTCAAAGATACAAAAAGTTGTCTTAAGATCCAATTGACCAATCTGTATTTTTTTGGATATATTTTGAGTTTTCGTGACTCAAATTGAGAAATTGTAGTTGTATAAGAAACTAGACTTATTTATATTCATTTTATATGCAGAACACGAAGCTTGAATCAATTTGCATGTTATAGAAAATTTGGCTTGAATCCGGGTTAGGACTGTTGCCCTGTCATTGGGAGAAGTCTGAGGTTTTTAGTGAATATTTGGAGATCTACAGGTCGGATTGAGATGAGTTTTGATATTTTAGAAACTAGAAACATAGGGCTAAAATTTATAGAAGACAACTTTGTCAGAAAAAGTCTTTTGGTATGCCTAACTTGATGTACAAGTTGATTTTCTTAACCAGTTTATAGGATTTTGTGAGTAGCGAAACATTAGTTTGGGCCGTCGTCGACTGTCGCGAGCGTAACTATTTCCGCAAGCATGACAATAGGCATTTGTCCCCTATACTTATATTTTTCCTTTTTCCACTATAGTAGGCTACCCCCATGTGTTGCTTCTATAACCGGACATAATAGACCTTAAAATACGAGCCTATAGGTATGATAAACATAAATATATATATGAAATTGTATCAAAGTTAGTTTATGAATATGCATGATTTACATTACTTACTATGGATAATGCCTATGTATATACACATTTGCATTATCGAAATAATATGTTAATAGTTAAGTTATACTATTTTGATTATAATGGATATTTACATGTACAATCTTTCTATATGATGAAATATGATAACTTAGGCACAAGAGATGACACGGTAATATATGAAATAAATAATGCCTGGATTGGATGTTGGTTGTGGATAGATAGGCATGCCTATAGGTTTATAGTCGCAGCTGCTATAGTCTGACCCATATGGGTCCACAATATGTCTCTAAATGAGATCACAGTTCTGATCCCGGTTGGATCCACAGATTTAATATCTTTAAGTATTTATATGTTTGATACCTTTGGGTATCTACAGCACCTGTTATCCACATCCACAGAAATTTAAGCATGTAGTTTATACAATGAATGGCATGCTTACATAGTTTGCAATCTTTTATTATTAAGATTAAATGATACAGTTATTGCTTCCAATAATGTACTTAATATTATTTCTTAATGGAGTGAATGCATTTTATTTTGTATTATTGTTGTATGCTTGGTTGATAACCACTATGAGTGGTTATCAACATGTTATTTTGTTTTCCACTAAGCTTTATAGCTTAGCATGGGTGTTTATCCGTGTAGGTTCGCAGGTTAGACCCTTTCTTTAGGGACAAAGCCAATAACTTCAGAAGCCAACATCAGATTAGGAAGAATCATTTTAATGTATGAGCTTCATTTTTGTATCTTTTTTAGTATATCATGATGTATCTTGTCTTAAAGTAGTATGATTATTAAGTTTTGTAATTAATAACCCAGCATAATTTTAATTTAACAGACTTAATCATTTATGACTTGTATAGTGTATATATGTCTATATGCATCATTAACAGATGACTCACAAGTTACAATATATGATAGTTGATTAGATTAACGTAACCCCATGTATTATGGATTAATGAAATATATTTAGTAATAGTAATCAGGACAATTCAGTATAGTCATTACATATCATCACCCATATGGCAATGCATGAGAAATGCGTGAGGGTAAAAAGAATAGCTTTTTACTTCATCCTCTCCATCTCTGGCTATCTCTCCCTCCTTTTGATCTCTACCTTTCTCTCCATCAATTCTGGCTTTCTTTGATTCTTCTCCCTTAATTTTGTACCCTAGATCAATATATCCCATTTCTCTCCATCCCTTTTGTCACACCCTACTCGTAACAGTCTTTTCTGATGCGGACTAAACCGAAACTGTAAGTTTTTTTTTTTAAAAAAAAAAACTTTTCAATCGAATGATAGCTTTAAAAACATTTTAAGACATATATAAGATAACTTCAATCCAATAATATAAACCAATCATTCATTCGATAACAATCATGAAATACACTCAAAATACAGTTCAGTATTTTACCTTAATAGTCTAAGTATATACATGCCATAAGCTTAAACAATCTGACACTAAAATCTTCTCTTCCGATCTGGACCTTCAATGTACTGTGCTCCCGAACACATCAGAACCTGCACGCAGTAAACACTACGTGCTGAGCATTAAATATGCCCAGTGGTGACTACTAATCCAAGAATTTCCCAGGAATAAGCATAATTTCGTAATTTAAGCTTCTATTATCTTTATTTCATTAAGCATTTCATTTTATTTCAGTTATCAGTATTCATGTTTTTAATTCGTATTTTGATATCCATTGTTCTTTTGTTTCAAAACTTTTTACTGTACTTACAGTATCTTTTTAGGTAGATCAATATCAGATTTACCATTTATCTTTACGTTAATCTTTACTATAACTTTTACTTTTTATCAATACTTCCATTTTATCCTTTAGCCGTAGCAATTAAATTATCATTTCATTTAGCGATATGTATTGGTACTCGTGTCTTTACTAGTACCAAAATAAATTATTTAAATTCCTGTTTTAATGTTCAATTATTTAGTTTGAACTCTCATTGTACTTCTTGCTATTTATTCTTTTATTTTTGTTTCGACTCTTAACCAATAAATACATTACTAATTAATAGCTTTTGAGCTTTATTGCAAAGTGATATAAGTATTTCGGGATACTTTGCAGTATTTTCTTTCCTTCATTCTTATACATATTACTTTCATTCAAATATTAATTAACACATAAGTCCTTTACTTCTTTCTTATCGGTCAATCATATGTCTTTCTATTGTTTTACTTTTTAAATAACCTTTCTTTCAGAAAGACATTTCATAAGCATTAAATTCACTTCATGTCACAATCATTACTTTTAACTTTAAACATGAAATTAATATTGTTTTTCAAATTTATCACTTTTCACAATAGTAATTGGTACGAAAAATACCAATTAATCAAATTTATCCTTTTCACAAAAAACACAATACATTCTGAATTCTTATAAAACTTTTCTTTTCTTTTCTTACTAATTACACTTTACAGAAATCTTTACAGATTTATCTTAATTTTGCATTTTCCTTCAAACGAATCGTTTTCGTTATAACTTTTCATATATTCAATTCAATTAAGCAATACTTATTTATTCATTTCAATGTGCCCCTAGTGCAATATAACAGGTTTCCCACAAAGGATACACGGGACTGGACCCAAAGGTCCCACGTAGCAGATAGAGAAATGATCTCGAAAGATCAAGTCTCACATAACAGATACAGATACAGATACAGATACACTTTCACTGAAGCTATGGAGATCAAAGATCCCGCCCATAGCTAAGCAAGTCGTCATGACTTGTACCGCGGTACAGAGGTGTCCCTATGGCTAGCCAATTATATCCAAAATAAGAATCTAATACCTTTCTATCGCTAAGGGCAAACACAATCAATCTTATTACAACCATTTTTGAACATTTAAACTTTTAATTTCTTTCTTTTGTTTATTACTATACGTTATTTTGATCAAATGCACTCTTTCGTGCCTTGACTATTCAATAACTTTTTATTCACTTTTTCTGGTCCCTTTTTGTGAATTATCCTTCGATAATTCACTCAGATACTTAAACTTTTCAATCTTTTGTACATATTATAAATTATGAATTATGACATTATAATTCACAATTTTCTTTGTATTCTTTTTATATTATCATTTGCGAATTATTCTCTAATAATTCAATGATTGACTTCTTTTTCTTTTACTGCTCAAACTTTTTAATCATTCGGTATGCCAACGTTTATTTCGTCAGCGAATTATTTCTATAGTCATTTACTCCTTTAATACTTTTTATTGACTAATTTATTTTGATAAATTAGTCATGTCTTTATTTTCTCTACTTTTAGGCAATTAAGAACTTAATTAATATCAATTATTATCTTATGCCTCGAATAAACATAATTTGACTTTTTCTATCAATTTATTCATTTCAAATACATAATTACAATTTTGTCATTATGATCATTTATTTTCATTTTTATTTTATAATTTATTCCGTTATTCATCCTTTATCTTTTATTTTATCATATTCAAGTAAAATTACATTTTGGTCCTTAAACCACGGAAATTCCATCTTTCGAAACCATTAGACCTCTGAAATTACCATTTTACCCTTGTTAAGTATTTCGTACTTATTTTTACGCGTTAATTACTTACTTTGGTAAAATTACCATTTTGCCCCCAAAACTTTTATTTTCTTTCATTTAAGTCCTTTTTCTATTTAAAACTCATTTTATCTTTCTTTTATTTACGTATTAATTTATTTCCATCATTTTTATTTATTTATGAATTATTTTCTAATAATTTATTATTCTTATTATTTCACGACCTAATAATTATTTCGAAAAATTCGTCGGTTGACTTTTATTTCTCGTCATTGACATTAATTTATTTTTCATATTTATGCATCACTTTAGTCATTTTTATACAATTATGCGTTGCTATTTCAATTATTTCCATTATACATATGCACATAAAAATTCCAATAAAATCTCAATAACTTTAATAAATTCTAATAAAATTTATTTATGCATTATTTATTGGTCAAAGTCATTTTTCATCAAAATAATCATTAAATTCACAATAAATCAAAATTTCCATTTAATACATACAATATGTATAATTTTAAAAATTCCCAAATAAATTCTAAATATTCTCTAAAAATTCATAGACATCAAATAACATGTCTATTATTAAATTAAGCTAACATACATTAATTTTATGCATTTTTCTCATTATTTCCTCACCTAGGTATTTCGGCCATCAACATTTTTCCACCTTAAAAATTTTCTTTCTTTCATTAAAACCTTCATTTCATTTCCTCTCATGCTTAATTTCATTTACCCTAACATAATTGCATTAATTAACAATTTTTCATATTTTTACCTTAATTACATAATTAAGGAAAATTCATATCAATAGGGAAATCAAAGGATTTGGTAGTCACTTACCTTTTTTCATGCCTTAGCTTCCTTAAGCTTCCTTTTTCATGCCTTAAACCCAAGAAATTTCTTCATCATCATGAACCATCCATGGGAGCCGAATTCTTCATCAAATAAAACACTATGATATCAACCTTTTTAGCTCATTTTAACCACAAAAATGGATTCTAGGCACCTAAAAATACTTATAGGTATCTTAAAACAAATTTAAAACCTTAAAAATCTCTTACCTCCATTTGACCCCTAAGCCTTTTCCTCTTGATTTCTCTTGCTTCCCTCCTTTAAATCAAAGACTTGAGGCTTGATTAATTATCTAGAGAGATGAAACTTCAACTCCTAAGTTGGAAGTTATGAGAAATCTTGAGTAAATAAGAAGCAAGAGAGAGAGAAGAGAATGAGAGGCCATTTCGGCCAAAGAAGAAGAAGAAGATGGTGATCACTTTTTCTGGAGTTTTCTCCAGATTTCCAGCCCTTATATACCTCTATAATGGGCTAAAATTTGGGATTAATAAGTGGGCTTTGCCCACTTAAACATTAAGGCCCATTTAGGCCTTTTAAAAGCCCAATTCAATTTCTCTCTCTTCCTCACTTCAAATTAATTCAATTTTGATTTCATCATTCTTAAAACATCAAAAATAGGTAGGACGTAAATTTTCAGCTCAATCGGAGTCCGTTATCGGTCCGATTCAAACTTATCGGTCCGATTCAACAACTGCCGGTGTCACCGAAAATTCTATTCTCATTACCAAAATATTCTACATGAAAATTCATGTAGGCATGCAAAATCTGGCAATATTCGGAGATCGTTTGCTATTTTTAATTATTTAAGTAAAATCAAGTCTCCTTTCCTACCGGGAAAATTGACTCGCTACCTTTTTCGTATTTTTGACTTTTGGAGGCCCATTTGACCTCAAATTCACTTCAAATTTCAACCATAGACTCACCATAACTATTCCTTTCAAATAGTCAAATAAAATATTTTCGACTTCCGGGTGTTCTTTCGGGCCCGGAAAACACTATTCACTACCGGAATGTACTATTCACGGCTGACCCGGTGTTGAGGCCATTACACCTTTAACTCCATTGCACCCATAAAGATCGATCTCTCAAAGTTCGATCTCTAACTGACTTCCAGTTTGATAGAAACATAAAATGCTAATAATCCCTAATAGCCCTAAAACAGAAAAAAATCACCTTCAACCTCTCTCAATTCTTCAATCCATTCAAGACAATGGGAAAGTAAAGATTTGAGGTATGAAGAGATGGAAGTTAGATGTTTGTGCGGGAACAGAGCTATCATACTTAAGTCATGAAGCATAAGCAACCTAGGGAGAAAATACTATAGTTCCCTATATTGGAGAAATAATTTTTTCCTTTTTTCATCTTCTCTGTCTTTGTGATGAGATAAAGCTAATTTCTTTCTATTTGATTTGTACTGTTAATATTGATAGGGCTGGGAATGCAACTTCTTTTCTTGGTTCAATTCTCTGGTAACAATGAAGGAAAGGTCATAAATGTTGTTGTATGAATTGCATAAGAAGAATTTACAACTAAAATAAGATATAATGAGATTGAATAGAAGGATAGAAGGCTAATCAGTCACCATACAAAAATTGGCTACGAATTTGAAGAGAGGGATGATTTTTTTGAGATAGAGAAGAAGCATGGTATGAAGCTGGCAG